>SJYT01026153.1:362542-388687 GCA_006410635.1 Cephalophus harveyi
GGTGCCTGGGGACAGTGAGTGGGGTCACCTGTCGTTGCTCTGAAGCTTCTCTGCCGCCCCGGGCTCGTCCGCCTTCCGGGGCTCAGCCCCCCCGGGTGGGATGCTGCCTCTGAGGGCCACTGCTCTGCAAGCTTAGGTGGTCGCAGCTGTCGGGGGTCCTCCTGCAGTGAGGCAATGGGGCGGGGCGCCGCTACAGATGCTAACGGCAGCGGGGCGGGGGCAGGGGCCCTCTGGGTGCCTCTCAGCTCTTTCCCAGCTGATCCTGTGACCAGTGGAAGCAAGACCACAAAGGCTCCAGGTGCTCTGCAAAGAAAATGTGCCTCCTTTTTCTTGGGAAAGACCCAACTGGTCAAGGCATGTGGGGACCACGGCCTCGGGGCGGGGAGGAAGGGAAGGAAGCAGAGGACGCCAGCCGCAGCCGCACCCCAGCCCCGGGAGGCAGGACTGCAGAGCCCCGGTGACTGCCTTCCTGAGGCATGTGTGTGTGTATGTTTGTGTGGCTATGTGTACACATGTATGCATGTGCATGTGGGTACACACATGCATGCATGCACATGCATGTGGGTACAAGCGTGTGCGCACGTGTATGCATGTGCACATGCCTGTGTGCACAGGTATATGTATTTGCACGTGTGCCTGTGTGTACACATGCATGCACGTGTATGCATATGTGCCTGTGTGCACATACCTGTGTGTACACGTGTATGTGCATGCACACATATGTACACGTGTACGTGTGCCTGTGTGTACATGTGTAAGCATATGCATGCACGTGTGCATACGTGTATGCATGTACCCGTGCATGTGTGCACACACCGTGTACACGTGTACACACATACATGCATGCATGTACATGTGTGCACCATGTGTGTACACATGTGCCTGTATATACACGCATGCGTGCATGTACAAGTGTGTGTGTGTCACATGTGTACACAGCCCCTCTTGATTTACAGTGGGGATGGCAGTGGTGGTGACTGGGAACTTCACCACCTCGTTTCCCACATGACTGAGCATCCGCTGTCCACTGGCACTAGAAGAACTCAGCAGAGGCGGTGGGACTCCACTTTCTCGGAAGTGCAGCGAGCACGTGGAGGGGTCACGACATCATGGGAGTCACTGCCTTACGGGGAGGTTGGGATGGACACCGTGTGGCCGCAGGGATGGACAGTGCGGTCACCGGCCTCCCGCTGCTCTCAGCAGCACCCTGTGTTCACGACTCACGACGTTCGGCTCTTGGGGCTGCAGTACCTCAGCTCTCCCTTCTATTTCTAAATCCTTTACTGAGTCGATGGGCCCGAATTCAAGATCCCTGCCGGTCTCTGCTCAACAGCGTATGAGGAGGGAGGTGTGGGTTTCACCGTAAAAGGGCAGAAACTGACACCGCAGGTCTGCAGGCAGCCTGGGGGGCTGAGTTCTGGGCAACGTCAGCTGCTGTCTATGTGAGCGTGAAACATCCAGACCCTCCTGCTATCCAGAAAGTGTTTCCTACGGAATTTCAGTGACTGTGCTTTCCCAGCCTCCTAGAAAAGCAGCAAGAAACCCCGGGCACACGGTGCTCCTGTGACGGCGGAGTCACGCCTGCTGCTGCCTTTCTAATAAACACACAAGACAAGACACGTCCTCAAGCACTGAAGACGCTGTTTTATTCATTCTGTTGAAAGCCTCCGGTTGTTTTGGAGCTGCCCGTTCCCTCCCCCCACCCCCAGCACCCTGAGGGGCCCCTGCAGGCGGTGGGCCCCCCCGCAGCTCCTGGTCCCACGCAAGGGGGATTCACCCCTGAGCTCTGTACATTCACAGCTCTGAACCCACGGCCCTAAGTCACTACGAAAGAGAAAAGAGAATCAGGAGGAACAAACATCCATTCAAGGTCTGTTTATCAGAGATTTTTTCCTGAAAACGCACAGCAGCGTTTCATTCAAAACCCCTTCATCCACAGACGCGGGCCGAAGCCCCTGCTCAGAACATCTCGGCTCGTTCACCTCCTTCACGGCCGGGCGCGGGGCTTTGTCTTGTGAAGATGAGCCTTCATGCACTCTGGGGTCATGACCTCAGTCCTGTCTGCTGCCAAGTCTGTGCTGAAGTTCTGTGTCCTCCGGGCCAGCGCCCTGGAATGATGGCGGGTGCCCCCTGCCCCGCGTGGTGCGGGAGGGGCTCTGGAATGAACGGAAGTGAAGGGGGTTTCCTTTCCTGACGCCTGTCCCTCTGTCTGTCCACACGCAGGTCTCTGAGCCTCAGGAAGTCAGTAAATATTTGTTCTGCAATTCCGGCCCTGGTGGCCACTTTCCAAGGCCCCAAGACAAAATCCAGTCGCCTTACAAATTAAAAAAAAAAAGTCCCAAACAAACCCAGAAGCTTCGCTCCAGGAACACACACTGTGTGGCTGTCATTGTGCTTTGAGGACACATTTCTAATCACGTCCTGAGGAAATGAATCAAGGTGATTTCGTGAGCGTGGAGGCCCCTGGAGCCCCTCCCTGAGCCCGGAGCTCTGCCCCCACCTCCGGGCACAGAGAGGGGCCCCAGCCGCCAGGTCTCCCTGAACCCCACCACCTGCCCCCCACACCTTCCTCCCTTGAGGCTCCCCTGGCTTCTGACACCCCGGGAAGCCTGGGGGAAAAGGGGGTGCTGGGGGGAGCCAGCGGCCGGCAGAGCCTCCTGGGGACTGTGCCCTTGGGGTGCCAGCCGGGGAGACAGGAGCCCCCGCCCGTCTCCGCAGCGGCCGGACTCCCCTCCCCGCGCTCAGGGCTCTGGCCCCAGTCTGCACTCGCTGAAGCGGATCCGGTCACCCCGAAACAGAACCCCAAGCTGGTGTAGGAGCAGCGGGGCTGAGGAGGGCTGAGGCGGCGGAAGGCGGCTCCGGACGGGGTGCCTGGGGTCCCGAACGCAGGAGCGGGGCCGGCGGGCGGCCCGGATGGGAGCGGCTGGAGAGAAGGCCACCTCAAAGCCCCAAAGAGCCCCAGGATCTATCAAAAAGGGGCCTATAAATAAATATCCTCTGACCCTCAAAGGAAAACGAAGTAGAAAAACGATTCTCTTCTCGTAAAAAAAAGGCTGAATGTTTCCTGAAGTATCTAAATGAAGTTTACAAAAGACTCATGAGCTCCTGCAAATATAGAAACGTTTAAAAATCGGACGGCGGCCCTGCCCGCGCACTCCGCGGAGGGCGGCGGAGACCGTGCTGGAATCGACACACGGGCGGGAGTCACGCCTTCAAGTGCCTGTGGAGGCCGCGGCCCGCACTGCCCGGACCGGACCGGACCGGAGGGCCCGAGGGAGAGGATGGGGGCAGAGCCGGGGCTCGAGGTGAGGACAAAGCCACTGAGGGGCCCGCGCGCCGCCCGGAAGCGGCCGGAGCTGCCCCGCGGGCTGCCGCGGCTCTCCTTCCCACGGCGCGCAAGAGCCGCCCGGCCCGCCCAGGCCCGCCCAGGCCCCGGCCGAGCGCAGGGCAGGGGCAGCGCGCGCGGGAGTGTGAGCCGGGCTGGCGGCTGAGCACACGCCGGGCTCCCCAGACCCCTCCGCCCTAGTCCAGCTTCTTGCGAACAGGCTCCGTCCCAGCGGCCGAGCTTTCGGGGCTGAAGTCGGCGCAGAAGCCGTTGGGGGTGGGAGCCGGGGGCGTCCGGGCGCAGCTCTGGGGGCGCGTCTGCTCGGGGTACAGGTACTCCTCCGCGAAGTCGGGGTTGGCTTCCACGAACCTCTCGAAGTCAGCTGGAGAGACACAGGCACCTTGGTTAGGAGCGTGCGGGGCTAAGGCCTCCAGTCTGGCGTCTCTCCGGGCGCCCCTCACACCGGGGGCGTCTTGGGATCTACGTGCACGCCCAGGAGGCCGCGCTCGTTTCTCTGCGGCGCCCTGGTCCCTGCGGAGTCTGGGGCACCGCCACGCTGCCTCGGCCTCGCCCTTCTGGGCACTGAAGCGTCAAGCTCGCGGTGTGTCCCTGGTGCTCAGCGTCCTGAGATGGACTCGGCTGTGCCCTGGGGACACCCGGTCCAGGGGCCCCCAGAGCCCTCGCGGGGCCTGGGCCGTGTCTCCCGGTGACTCTGGGACCCGGCTTCGGGGTGGGGGACGCCCTGGGGCTTTGCTGGGAGTGCCCCGGGCTCGGCGACGCTCTGAGCCCCCTCGAGGCGCCGCAGGCTCCAGGCGCCTGCAAAGAAGCACCCGAGCTCCCTCGGGTGGCGGGAACAGCCTCCACGGGGTCTGCAGTCTGGGGTCTGCAGCAGCAGCCGGCACCCCGCGGCCCCTTTTACCGCAGGCGTGCACACCCAAAGCGAGGCGGGCTCCTCCTGACATTTGGATGTGATTTTAAAACAAAGCCAAACAAGATGACCTTTCCTCAGCAAACTCTGCTCTTATCTCAGGGAGATTACGGCTCATCCCCTGATGAGCCAGCTGCCCTCGGGGGCTCCTGCTGCTGGTGAGGGTGGATTCCTGCCCGAGGCGCACAGCCGTCCCAGCACGTGTGACAAGTGCCAGGGCCAAGCCCCCCGGAGTGGAGGGGCCCTAGGAGTCGGGGCGGAACCCCTCCGGGCCCCAGGGGCCCTGATCTCTGCCCGCCAGCAGCCCCTGCGAGGCGTCTGCTTCCCTGCCAGACGGACGGTGCAGTGAACCACCGCACAGAGGAGACTGGAGCCCCGCCCCAGCCCTGCCAGGGCCCGGGGGCGCAGGGGAGCGGGGCGCCCCACCTGGCACGGGGGTGTCCTCCCCGGCTCCCGGCCACTCACCAAACGCGATCCTGCCCTTCTGCTCTTGGTCTATGGCCCGGAAGAGGTCGGTCACGGTCAGCTCCGCCACCCCCAAGGCCGTCTTGAGGATGCTGGACAGGGCGTGCTCCTCAACACTGCCGTCCTGTGACCCGAACATCTGCGGGGCGGGGCGGGCGTCACCCAGCGGCCTCCCCTGCCACACGGCCCGGGCTGCGCCGCTCTCAGGCTGGGCCGGAGCCCAGCTCCACGACCCAGCCCTCGGGCCCTGAGTTCCCCGCTCTTATGTCTTAAATCCACCAGACATGTGCCGTGGACACTGCAACGCAATGGCCTGGCGTTTGGGCGTTGCCTGCGAAGCGCCCACTTCAGACATCCCCCCGGGGTGAACACACCACGGCTGTGACCTGTGGTCACTGGCAAAACCGCAGGGTGAGGAGCAAGGCCGGCCCTCAGCCCCCAAGGTCCCCTTCCAAGGAGCCCCGGGGACCCACACAGCGCACCCCCGCAGTGACCCCCTCTCCCCCCTTCTCAAACTTTCCCCCTTCTGCTCTGAATTCACCGCTGAAGAGTGAACCCCGAAGCCCCAGGCCCCACCTTCACCCCGCAAAGGCAGAGCCCGATCCACTCTCTCCCCGTGCCCTCGCTGTGCGGGGGCGCCGTGGGCCCTCCGGGACGGGCCTGTCCTCTCAGGGTTCCCTGACGTCATCGCTGCGGGCGTCTCGCAGCCACAGTGAGGCCACACGGGCCGGTGCACCCACAGCCTCGGTCACCACCGGGCTGAGACCCACCCGCAGCCCCTGACCCTGGGCGGCCGACCTTCCCAACGCCGCCCCTCTCAACTCATTCTGGAGGAGGCCCCCCGACCCCCCGAGGCTGTGGCACAGCTGGGGGCCACCCCCCCGTGCTGCCTGTGGGCTCCGCTCCCCACTCTGTGACCTGGGGGCCCCCAGACCCCACGACCGCTGGAGTGTCCACTCTGCCCTCCTGCCTGGAGGCGGGCTCCCCAGGGCAGGACGCCTGCTCCCCGGGTCAGGCAGAGCTCGGGCCCTGCCTGGGCTCACCGAATTCTGTCAGTGAGACGAGCCGGCCACCCACACACACAGCCTTCCGGAGGTGGGCGACCCGCCGCCAGGCACTTCCAGCAGCCTCCGCCTGGTTTCCGTCTTGGGGGCTGCCTCCACCGCCCCCGGGGCCCAGCCTGCTCCCCCTCCCCGGCCGGGGCTGTGGGGCGGACAGCTCCCGAGTCCCCTTGTATCTCGCTTCCTCTTTACATTTGTTGAAGCAGGTTATCTGCAGACAAACCTCTCTTGCAGCCTCCAGAGCCCCACAGTCCAGCCCAGCCCGTGGGTGCCTCCCACCCACCAGCGCTGAGACGCTTTGGGGGGATGAGCAGGCCTGAATCCTGAATCTGTGCTGCCAAAAGCGAGGGGACCTGTCTCTACCTCCAGAGACAACCCTGCCGTCTATCTGAGAAAAGGCCAGGAGCCACCGGGGTTCCCCCGCTTCACCTTCCTGAGCTGACGGGATTTCTACCAGGACCGTATCTGCAGTTTCACATGATGACGACTATAAAGAAAGCTGAACGCCAAAGAATTGATGCTTTCGGACTATGGTTTGGAGAAGACTCTTGAGAGTCCCTTGGACTGCAAGGAGATCCAACCAGTCCATCCTAAAGGAGATCAGTCCTGGGTGTTCATTGGAAGGACTGATGCTGAAGCTGAAACTCCAGTACTTTGGCCACCTGATGCAAAGAGCTGACTCATTTGAAGAGACCCTGATGCTGGGAAAGATTGGGGGTTAGGAGGAGAAAGGGATGACACAGGATGAGATGTCTGGATGGCATCACCGACTCCATGGACTTGAGTTTGAGTAAACTCCGGGAGTTGGTGATGGACAGGGAGGCCTGGCATGCTGCAGTCCGTGGGGTCACAGAGTCGGACACGACTGAGCAACAGAACAGAACTGAACTGACGGCAGCAGTAGAGAAGGCGGAGACAAGGGACCCAGCAGCGCGCTGTGCTTGCTGCCCGCGAGTGCCGCGCGGGGGCCCGGCCAGCGCGGGCCTCGGGGAGCCCGAACTCCACGGGAACGCTGCGTCACAACCATCGGCCCGGAGGGACTGCGGCCAGCACACGAGGAAGGCACACGTGCGTCTGCATCCCCGGGCAGGGCGCCGCGCAGACCCCCTCACCACATCTTGGGCCGCGCAGACCCCCGGGCAGGGCGCCGCGCAGACCCCCTCACCACATCTCGGGGCCGTGCAGACCCCCGGGCAGGGCGCCGCGCAGACCCCCTCACCACATCTCAGGCCGCGCAGACCCCCGGGCAGGGCGCCGCGCAGACCCCCTCACCACATCTCAGGCCGCGCAGACCCCCGGGCAGGGCGCCGCGCAGACCCCCCTCACCACATCTCGGGGCCGTGCAGACCCCCGGGCAGGGCGCCGCGCAGACCCCCCTCACCACATCTCGGGGCCGTGCAGACCCCTGGGCAGGGCACCACACAGAGCCCCCTCACCACATCATGGGGCCGCCTGCCCACACCCACTGAAACGCTCCCAAGCCTGGGCTGCGGGTGGGGATGGAGGGAGAACCTGTGAGTCGTCAACGTCAGGTGGGGAGGCCCGTCCAGACAGCAGCACACGCGGAGAAGCGCAGGGACCCTCGGGGCAGCCGCACGGCGGCCCTGCCCCCACCCCGGCCGGAGCGCCTGGGCCTGGGTGGGCGCCCTAGCAGCTCATGGTCGTGCTCGGCAGCTGCACTGAAAACAGGTCGCCTGCCCCCTACCAGCCGCCATCGTGACGGCAGATTCTACCCAGTGACGTCCGTGCAGCTGCCGCGGGGCCACCTGCCGGAGCAAGGCTGGCACAGGGCGATGAGCCCCAAGAGGTGCCCGCGGAGGCCGGAGGACGCGGGCGGGCTTTCCGAGCCTGGGTCCACCAAGCACTGATGCTGCCCGTTAACTCCTGTGCTGTGACTGGCAGAAGCCACCCTGCGCCGTGGGGGACCCTCCCAGCCGTGGGGCGGTCTGCTGGGGCTGGAAGGCAGAGGCGGCATTCTCCACCACTGAAGGACAGGGGTCCCTGACCTACACACGGCAGGTGCCCGTGAGTCTTGCTCACGTGAGCTGCACCTGTGAGATGGAGCCTGTCTCTCGGCGGGCAAGGCCTGCCTCGCTCCATCCTGGGGGACTGACCCCATGAGATCAGCCTTCGGGACCGCTGGGTGGATCCAGGTGGGCCAGGACTCCAGCATGATCCTCTCGCCGCCTCCCAGACTCACTGCCCGCCCCGTGAGCAGCCTGGCTCGGAGTCACACTGGGGCGGGTGGCTCTCCAGTCCCGAAACCCTGCTTCCTTCCGGTCAGCAGCGACGGGGAGGCCGTGTGGGGAGAGACAGCCCAGCGGCCCTGCTCGGCGCCAGCAGGACTCGGGAAGGGGAGCGGGACTCTCATCCAGGAGGAGCCGGGCAGAGGCGCTTCTGGGCCCTTCTGCAAGCAATGGCTGGTACAAGCTCACGTGAAGAGAGCTGGCGCGCGACTCAATTCCCCAACATCCTGAGGGACTACAAAGTGCATCACAGGTTGGACGAGCCCGTGTCTCCCCGACCCCACACGTCAAAGTCGCAGAAGTGCCGCACTTGCCTGGAACGCCAGCTGGATGGTGTCCAGGGTCCGGGCCGGCCGGCAGACGACAGACAGGGCGACCACGTACTCGCGCAGGTCCACCTCCCCGCTGCCGCCCTGGGGAGAGACGCCTTCAGCGAGGGCCCCACCGCCTCCCAAGGGCACACGTGCCGTCAGGGGTCTCGAGCGACCTGCTTCGGCTCCCTCCACTACAGGCATGCTTGGCGGCAAACACTGACTAAAAGCCAAACTTCTATCAGCGTCTGAGAAGCACCGAGAAGACACTCCACAGACAGAGTGGCGGGGAGACGGGCCTCGAGGCTGGTCTCGCCTTTGCTCCCAAAACTGCCCCCAGGGAAGAACAGTGTCCCCACCCCTGTCTCTTATACACATCTAGATGTGTATAAGAGACAGGGCTGCCGCGGCTCTCCTTCCCACGGCGCGCAAGAGCCGCCCGGCCCGGCCCGGCCCGCCCAGGCCCCGGCCGAGCGCAGGGCAGGGGCAGCGCGCGCGGGAGTGTGAGCCGGGCTGGCGGCTGAGCACACGCCGGGCTCCCCAGACCCCTCCGCCCTAGTCCAGCTTCTTGCGAACAGGCTCCGTCCCAGCGGCCGAGCTTTCGGGGCTGAAGTCGGCGCAGAAGCCGTTGGGGGTGGGAGCCGGGGGCGACGGGCAGCGTCACCCTCCTGCCCCGCGTCATTCGGGCACTTTGTGCATGCCTGTCCAGATCCTGTTCAAGTTTTTCTGGTTTTAGTCTAAAAAAAAACATGAGGGAAGATTGTTTTCAATAAAGTCACAGAATGCTGAAAATGGGAAGCTTTACTGTTCTGTCTTAAGACCCAGCAAACCGTGAAGATGATTCCTAGATGGAGCATCGGTCAGTCCTCGGGGAGAGGGGCTCCTCTGGAAGCCTGAGGACCGACTGTGTCTCCCGCAAGCACTGGGACCCTGCGGCCTGCAGGCCCACCCTGGGACAGGCCCTCCCAGGATGCAGGGCGGGGCTGGGGGGCGGGGAGGCCGTCCATAAAGAGACAGTCAGGCCAGCCACTCAGGGTTTAAGACACTTCCGTGTGGAATGACGCTGGTGCTTGAAAAAAAAAATCCAAAACCTCAGAAAAAGCACCGTTAATTATCTCAACTGTCCTCCGCCTGCGACCTCCGGGCTGTCATCAGTGCCCGGGCGGGGACCCCGCGGGGCCTGGCGGGGTCGGGCCCACACGAAGCCTGTGCCCGCTGAAAGGTCTCACTCCTTTGTCCCAGTGCCCCTGAGACGGCCGTCCCGACACAGCGCCCGCGAACCACGGGCCAGGGAAGCTCACCCCAGGCCCCTGAGCAGCCTGGCAAACTCCAGGAGGCAGGTGTCGGCGGGGAGGCGGAGCTGGCCTTCCGCCAGGGCCAGCTGGCAGTCCTCGAACGTGTAGTCGGTCACGGCGACGCCCAGGGCCCTGCGGGAGGACAGCCGGGTCAGCCGCCCTCAGGGCAGCAGGGGCGCCGTCCTGGAGTGGGGCGGCCGGACAGCAGCGGCACGGGCGGAGGCCCCGAGCCCCGGCCCCTCCCGCTCCAGGCTCAGCTCTGCCGGCGGAGACCCACGCGACAGAGATGCCTGCCGACTCACACGTCCTACTTCCTGCTCCGGGACCTGAGGGCGCGGCACCCTGGAGCGGTCTGTCCCCAGAACGCGTGCGTTTTTAACAAGAGACCGTCCTCCGCACGACCCAAGCTGTCTGCCCTGTAAGTGGTGCTTCTGCTTACGTTTCCACGTTCTGCAGCCTCAGTGAAGCTTAGTTACACGTTAAAAGTAGAAGTTGATAAGAATACACGTTGCGTTCAGGGTGGAGGGGAGAGTGATGGAGAGAACCAGCTCCCCAAGAACAGGAGCGACCCCCTGGGTGAGACGTGGGGTGCGGGGGTGCGGGAGAAGCAGGCGGCTTCACCGGCACAGCCCCGGGCGTGTCCGCGCGGCTCGGAGTCTCCTGCCAGTTACTCAGCCGCGAGGACGCGGGGGGCAAGCCCTGCGGCATCAGAGGGTGTCAAAGCCGGACGAGAGCACACGCACGCGTGAGGGGACAGGCCGCTCTGGGGGCCCCCGGCTCCCGGCCTGGGAGGCAGGACACACAGCGCCCCATGAGTCCTCCCGCCCAACGGAGGGGGGTCCTCCCACCCAGCGGAGGGGGGCAGGCTCGGCTTCCCAGGGCCGGGCCCACCTGCGCGTGATGCGGGAGAAGCCGCAGGCCTGCCCCCAGCCCTGCTGGACTGAGGCCCCGCCCGTCAGTTCCCCCCCAGAAGCCATGTCTTGGGGGTCCTGAGCGGGGCCTGGAGGGAGGAGGGAGCCCCTGACCCTCCCCCTGGGGCTCCCCCAAGCCTGCAGGATGGGTTGAGGGTGCCCGTGGAGCCCACAAACACCCACCACCCCCACGCAGGAGTCTTTAACAGGAGCCACGGGGCGCCGAGTGCTCTGGATGCCGAGGCGCGTGAACCGGTGATGTTTAAAGAGCACGTTTCAGGGAGCTCCCAGGGAGCCTAGAGGTTAGGGCTTGGCGCTTTCAGTGTGGAGGCCTGGGGTCGATTGCTAGTCAGGGGCCCAGCCCATGTGCCAAGCAGTGCAGCCAAAATACAAAGTAACAGCAACGGCAGTAAGCCCCACGCTCGGCACGGGACACAGAGGCTGGACGCGGCCGCAGACTCAGCGGCGTGGGGCCCGGGGCCGCCCGGCTGCGGGCCAGCCGGGCACCTCTGCAGCCCTGCCCACGAGGCATGGAGCCCGCATCAGGCGCCTTCAGGGACAGGGGGCCGCCCTCGGGGTGCAGGGCGCCCTGCTCCCAGGCTGGCGCTGCCCTGAGTCAGAGGGAGGCAGAACCTGGTCATCCCACAGGCTGCCTCAGATTTCACGGAAAACAGCCTTCTCCTGACGTTTATGGAAAGCGTATTCACGGTAGGAAATTTACCAGGTATCGAAAACGACCCTGCCAACCCCGTCTCCGTGACCCAGTGGCCTTCCACTTGTCTCGGCGGGACAGCTGGCCCTCCGGACCCGAGGCTCCACATCCGATTTCCACGTTCTGCAGCCTCAGTGAAGCTTAGTTACACGTTAAAAGTAGAAGTTGATAAGAATACACGTTGCGTTCAGGGTGGAGGGGAGAGTGATGGAGAGAACCAGCTCCCCAAGAACAGGAGCGACCCCCTGGGTGAGACGTGGGGTGCGGGGGTGCGGGAGAAGCAGGCGGCTTCACCGGCACAGCCCCGGGCGTGTCCGCGCGGCTCGGAGTCTCCTGCCAGTTACTCAGCCGCGAGGACGCGGGGGGCAAGCCCTGCGGCATCAGAGGGTGTCAAAGCCGGACGAGAGCACACGCACGCGTGAGGGGACAGGCCGCTCTGGGGGCCCCCGGCTCCCGGCCTGGGAGGCAGGACACACAGCGCCCCATGAGTCCTCCCGCCCAACGGAGGGGGGTCCTCCCACCCAGCGGAGGGGGGCAGGCTCGGCTTCCCAGGGCCGGGCCCACCTGCGCGTGATGCGGGAGAAGCCGCAGGCCTGCCCCCAGCCCTGCTGGACTGAGGCCCCGCCCGTCAGTTCCCCCCCAGAAGCCATGTCTTGGGGGTCCTGAGCGGGGCCTGGAGGGAGGAGGGAGCCCCTGACCCTCCCCCTGGGGCTCCCCCAAGCCTGCAGGATGGGTTGAGGGTGCCCGTGGAGCCCACAAACACCCACCACCCCCACGCAGGAGTCTTTAACAGGAGCCACGGGGCGCCGAGTGCTCTGGATGCCGAGGCGCGTGAACCGGTGATGTTTAAAGAGCACGTTTCAGGGAGCTCCCAGGGAGCCTAGAGGTTAGGGCTTGGCGCTTTCAGTGTGGAGGCCTGGGGTCGATTGCTAGTCAGGGGCCCAGCCCATGTGCCAAGCAGTGCAGCCAAAATACAAAGTAACAGCAACGGCAGTAAGCCCCACGCTCGGCACGGGACACAGAGGCTGGACGCGGCCGCAGACTCAGCGGCGTGGGGCCCGGGGCCGCCCGGCTGCGGGCCAGCCGGGCACCTCTGCAGCCCTGCCCACGAGGCATGGAGCCCGCATCAGGCGCCTTCAGGGACAGGGGGCCGCCCTCGGGGTGCAGGGCGCCCTGCTCCCAGGCTGGCGCTGCCCTGAGTCAGAGGGAGGCAGAACCTGGTCATCCCACAGGCTGCCTCAGATTTCACGGAAAACAGCCTTCTCCTGACGTTTATGGAAAGCGTATTCACGGTAGGAAATTTACCAGGTATCGAAAACGACCCTGCCAACCCCGTCTCCGTGACCCAGTGGCCTTCCACTTGTCTCGGCGGGACAGCTGGCCCTCCGGACCCGAGGCTCCACATCCGAGGACACGGACGGCAGCACACGGGGCTCTGGAGCCTCCCTGGACCTTCGTCTCCGAGGGCCCTGGGCAGGTACGAGGGCAAGGCTGTGGTTCCTGGTTGCCATGGAGATGACCCCGAAGGCTCCCTTCCACGGCTGCTGAATTCCCCTTAAGAGCACTCAGTCTGGCCGTGTGGGGACAGGAGCCGGAGCTGCCGCAGGAGGTCCAGAGTGTCCCCGGGCCACCTGCAAGGCCTGTGGGACCCTGGGTGGGGGCCTCATGGTTCTGGAATTCTCCTGCACCCATGAGGCAAGAGGGGACCCCTTGGGTACCTGTCCTTTCCCACTGGGCCTATGCAGACTGTGTGATTGCATAAAAGCTTCCTGAGGGCACATACTTAGGACTTTCAATAGTTCACTTACTTGAATATAAACTAAACAGCAACAAAAAAAACACCCAAACTGTCAGGGCTTCGACTCTGTGGATAGTGTATTTGTCTGTCCAGGGTTGATCAGGGTCCCTCACCGCCCAGACTTCCCAAGAGGTGAGCGTTGAGGGCCTCCTGCCGCCCAGCGGCTGCGTCCCAGAGTCAGTGTCGGGGGTGCGGTGGGGGCGTGTCTCCCCCGGACTCTGTTCCCAGCGCCAAGGCTCTGAGGCACGTGGGCAGACCGAACGGCTGGGGTCTGGGGTGAGGCTGCCGGGGCCTGGAACCAGCCAGGAGCCGCAGGGAAACTGAGGCGGGGATGCTCCTGGCTGCTGGCACGCCATCACATAAGCAACACAGGATTAAGTGCGCAAAACCCACGCTCAGCAGACGGAGCACCTCAGTGACGCTCTCGGGGGGAGGGCAGCCAGGACCTGCTGGCCCACGCCCTGCAGCGTGCTCTGGCCCACGGTCCCGCCGCCCGTCTCCACGGGGCCCACGGTCCTGCCGTCTGTCTCCACGGGGCACGCGCGGACACACCCCCACAGGCATGGCTGGCTCTCAGGGCAGGCTGCCGTGCAGAGGATTTGGGGGCACTGACCCATGCTCCGAAGGCTGAACAAGCAGAGATGTCCTCCAACAGGACAGGGAGATGAAGTGTGGCCAAGCATGCTCTGGCTGACGCTCGGCCAGGCTGGCTCAAACCCATCTCCCCCCGCTGCCGGCTGGTCTACAGCAAGGCCGGGACACCGGCGGACAAGGACACCGAGCAGTGAGTGCCTGGCGAGGCCACGGGCACTAGGGCGTCCAGGGAACCCCAACTCGGCTGCGCTGGGGGGCGGGGGCGGGCGCGGGGCTCACTCACTCTGCCATCACTTGGCGCACGTTGCTGGCGTACAGGGCGGGGTCCTTCCTCTCCTCCTCCGAGGGCGTGTACACGGGGAGGAACTGCGCACACAGAGAGGCCGTCACCTGCCGAGCGTGGACTCCCCCGCCCCGCCGCCGTCACCACCGCAACGCGACCCCCACCCTGGCAGACCCGCCGCCGTCACCACCGCAACGCGACCCCCACCCTGGCAGACCCGCCGCCGTCACCACCGCAACGCGACCCCCACCCTGGCAGACCCAGGGCCGTCAGAGCACCTTCCACCGGAGTTGCCTTTGGGGTTGTCGCTCCTGCACACACACAGACGCACAGGCCCACACACGTGTGCACACTCCCAAACCAGCCTGCCCCGCCAGGAGCACCGCTCCCTCGACACAGAGTCAGGGCCTGGAGCCGTAACTTCCCCCGGGGGCTCAGGCTTTAGATGCAGAAGAATCATACATGAGCTCCCGTGGCTCATGGCCTCAGTTTTGTGTTTCCGTGAGAGGAACCCACACACGTGTGCACACTCCCGAACCAGCCTGCCCCGCCAGGAGCACCGCTCCCTCGACACAGAGTCAGGGCCTGCAGCCGTAACTTTCCCCGGGGGCTCAGGCTTTAGATGCAGAAGAATCACACATGAGCTCCCGTGGCTCACGGCCTCAGTTTTGTGTTTCCGTGAGAGGTCTCAGCAGCTTTTGGACAGCTGCTGCGTTTGGAGAGTAGGGTAAATCGCCCCAGAAACTCGGGTCTCTGTGTGAGTGAAGCTCACAGTGTTTTATGCACATAAGAGCCACGCCTCGGGCCAGGCTCCATCGGAGAAAAGGGAAAACATCACTGCACCCTTTTAACATGGATACTCAAGAAGACAGGACGCTGCCATCCTGTCAGCTCTCCTCGAGTAACTGGTCTCTCACTCACTGCCACCTGTTTAAAAGCTCTGCAGGTTGCAACAGCTCCCCCTCAGCACTGGCGCCTCGTAGGGGTGATGCAGGCAGGAGCCCAGAGCGACGTCACGCAGCCACACGATCCCCACTCAAGACGGGGAGCCGGTCTGAGCCAGAGCGCCCTCCCCGGAGTCTCGCCCCGCTGCGGCCTCCCGGCCGCCAGCGGAGGAGCCGGAGCAGGCATCCCGGGCTGAGGGCCGGCCGGCCCTGGCCTCGCGCCCGGCCCTTTCAGCGCAGGCCTTTACTAAGTGGCTTACTTCTACTGAAGTGAAAAGCCTGGCTGAAGGCCGGGATCGCGTGTAAATTCAGCATTACTCTGCAGTGTTTACTGGAAGGTAGCAAATGGAAAGCTTTACGTCGCGTGAGACTAGTCTTTCATTTTTCAGATGTAGGAGTAGCAAATGAATTCCACTTTTAAGAAAACAGACTATTCCTCATCGACTCAATTAAGTTTACAGGCTGCATGAATGTGGCATGTTGAGCAGAGAGGACGGGTACTGGGACTTCGGAGATGGGCTGGAGACTGGCCCGCAGTCCGCCTGGTCTGACCAGGTATTCGACAGAGGACAAGAGTGTGGTAAGTTTAGTAGTACGATGTCAGCCATGTTAGCATCAGGGGAAAATATAAGCCAAGAGAATCATTAATTGCTTGTGCGTGAATTTTATATGCTCTTAAACTACACTAACTGTAATAAGGGAACAATGGGCTTAGCTTCCTGTTGATATTTAAAATCCTATCTGAACGGATAACAGGTCATACAAGAGACACAAAGTGACGGAAGCACTGGGAAGCCCTCTGAGAAGCCGTGAGAAAGGGCGCGTTCACAGCAAGACAGACAACCCGCAGCCTTGCAGAGATACCAGCACGACGTCGTACGATATCACGTCCACAGAGATCCGATACAACACTGCATCTGGGTATACGTCAGCCTGGTAACACTGTCTGTGGAGGCCCTAACGTGACGCAATGTAGCATTTGCAACCACACACACAGCCCGTTGTGAAACAGCACGTCAGCATCGGCTCCGCAAGACGCTGTGTAATGTAACGCCGCGTCGGGACAAACCTCAATTTCCACTTGATTGTGAAACTGGCACAGCGTGAGCCACAGGATTTTCAACCTTAAACGTGAACAGATTTACAGCATGGTTAAGTCTCAATTCCCTGCAGCTCTGAGGCTGGGTCTCCACGCCCCGCTCCCCTGCAGAGGGCACCCCTGAGCAGGCCGGTCTCCGGGAGGCGCTGAGTCTTCCTGGGCACAGCCCTGAGGGCAAGGCTGAGCTCATCAAGACGCCCATGCCTGCCTGCCCTGGCCCGAGGCCGCACCCCGGCTTGTCCTCCAGCTCAGGACACCTCGTCTCCCCAGCATCAGGCCCCTCCGTGTACCCCAGGCCTGAGGTCGTGGCACCCCTCCCACCAGCCACCTCTTCACGGCCCGCTCCAAGCCCAGCTGGCCAGGACCCCGAAGGACCCCTTTCCCAGACCCTCTCCCAGCTTCCCCCTGGCTCCTCACCTCCCACTCCACCCGCCAGCCTTGGCGATGCCACCCCTGCCACTTGGGCATGCCAGGGGCCCTGGGAGGACCACCCCTGCCCCCTAAACACCAGCACACGCCGGCGCCTGAGCCCCTGTGTGCCCCTGAGCTGCGTGGGTGGGAACCCCCTTCCTTTCTGGGGTCAAGCTGTGCGCTTGATCACTGAGCGGACAGACGCAGGCGGGAAGAGGAATTCGTTCCCCTCGCGCGGAGGGAGGACCATCAGCTTCAGTCCCGGGATCCTGGGTGCAGGGAAGGCTGCCTCATGCAGCTGGACTCCTCGGACTGAACCGAACTGCTGGCCGGCGCGGCGACCCCTAAAGTAAGCGGCTCGGGGGCCCCTGGAGGGGAGGACAGCGCGGGCTCTGACTTACGCTCCCGGGCCTCGCCACGTCCACGTGATGGTGTCCTGGGGGCAGGAGAGGAGCCGTGAGCCCCGACAGAGTCCCTCGTCCCCACGGTCCCCCTCCTCCCAGAGCCGCCCAGCGCCCTGCTTCAAACGAGCCGACGGAACAAGCTGAAGAGGGAGAAATCTAGAGCTCTACAGGCTGGTGACGGATCCTCGCTCTCAGAAACCGGCCAACAAGCGCGCCTCTTCAGAGCCGTGAGGACGGCTGTGCCAGCCCACGTGGCTGCCGGCCCTACAGGCGCTCAGGCCTCGGGTCTGTCTACGCCGGCAGGCACAGGGTCAGCGCACAGACCTGGGCCCACGGACCCGGCTCGGAAGCAGGGGCGCTGCACGCCTCTGGGGCCCACAGACGTCAGAGGGATCCCACCGTGTCTGCACCAGCCCCCGCCCCCCGCCACGACCCATCATGACGAGGCTCCCGAGGAAGCTCGGTGTGACTTAGTCTCAGTTTTAAAAGGTCCCGCGTGTGAGCTGGGCGGCAGCGCTGCTGAGGAGATGGGGGTCTCACACCAGCGGGCCCGGCTCGAGGACAGGCCAGGACTCTATGACCCACGGGAGCAGGGCTTCAGGAGTGAGGACGGGGGACGTTCTGGAATACCGGGCCGTTCTCAGGCCCGGGACACTCGCTGGACCTGCATGCCTGCGAGAACGCACTCACCAGTTTGTTCGGGTACCGCAAGACCACGGGCTGGACGGGGACCCCCGGGATGAAGGCACCTGTGGAGGGAGGAGGGACACCTCTCGTTTCCGCCGTGGCACGTCCCCCGCCCGCACGGCCCGGCTGGGTCTCGGAACAGAGTGGGCTTCCCGGTCAGAGGCCTCCGGGCGCCGGCCGTGGACACCCCCTGCTGGCTGCGGACACTCAGGCCAAACCCCAGGGTCGCAGGAGACAGACAGGAGGACACTCAGGGCCGAGGCACTGTGCCGGCGGGGAGGGCCTCCCCCATCTTCTCACAGAGAAAGAGAGAGAACGAAGACACCACCTACCAGGCTTAAAGGTGATTAAGCAGGTCCTATTGGTACACGTGCCTTCTGGAAAAATCATTATCTTGAAATGAGAGGAAAAAAAAAAATCAGCATCAAAGTGCCGGTTCAGGGGTCAACTTCCCAACCTGCTTCTTCTGGGCCTGATGTGGTTCAGGCCCTTCAAACACATTCAGTGGAGAAAGGTACGAGGCAGACAGAAGCGTCCATGAATCGCCCTCTAACTGCTGGCTTTACTAACATCTGGAAGCAACGCAGACACACAAATAGTGTGCCTCCTGACGGCAGGACGTGCAGGGCCCACCGGAGCTGCGCGTGGGCCAGACGCGGACCAGCCCACGGGCACAGGCGGGACAGAGGCGCGCGGGCAGGGAGCGTGAGGCTGGGGACGGGGCCTTGTGGGCCGGGGCTGGGCCCACAACACAAACACCCTCAGAACCAGCAGCAAAGCTAACGCCCTGTCCCCGGGACCTCCCATCTCTCTGACTCGTACCAACTCCCGGCAGGGGCTGGAAGCTAACCTCCCCCACGTGCTGGAAAATACAGCCCGTGAGGCTACTTCCAACCCTGGGCCCTGGAGGAAAGACCAGCTCCAGGGGGCTGGGTCCAACCCTGGGCCGGGCAGGTGAGCTGAATGGAGGAGGGGGGTCATGCCATTCTTGTGGGGGTGGCAGCCAGGACCCTGGAAGCACAGCCCCCCAGGGGCTGCCCATCCATGGGCAGGGAGCCCACCAGCAAGGCCGTCACTGTTTCCTGAGCAGCCGGAACCCAGGGAGTCCTGTGGGGCTCCAGCTTCTCAAGGTCAGCCCAACAGAAAAGAAAAACCGCGTGTGTATGCAGCAGGGGTCACACCGCACCCAGGCGACCACTGGCTGAGGGCTCTGCCCCACAGCCCAGGCCAGCCTTCCCGGGGCCCCGAGGGAACCGAAGCGTGCCAGGCAAGCTCGGAGCTTTGAGAAGCAAGGCATGCAGCCCAGTGCGCATTCGGACCCGCTGACCTCGGAGCCAGGCCAGCCAGCTATTTCCGACGGAGAACTTAAAAGATGACTTGGGAACTTCAGATACAAGTGAAAATTAGTTTCCCCGATTTCTTGTTTGAAAATGCCAAAACCAAAAATATCTGATATACAAGCACATTTTTGGATTTGCACTTATCAAAAATAATATGAAACACAATGTCTCCAAGGAAGCCAAGTTCCGGCCCTCGGGTTTCTCTTTCCCCTACGGCCCCTACATTCATGTCTTCTGGAATAAATGCACGCAGGACGCAGGCACGGCTGCCCACCTGTGGCCACTTCCCACCAGACTGTGCCCGCCTCTTGATTTCCTCCACCGTCTTCCTGCGGGAGTCCTGGTCTGTCCGGGACACGAACACCGGCCGGATGTACTTTATCAGAGCTGAAAGAGAGGGCGGGGCGCTCGTGGGAGGTGGGGCTGGTGGGCGCTGCCCGAGGCGCGGTGAGCCCCCCAGAGGTTCCCCGCGGGCTGTGCCGACCACAGGGGGTCAGGGACAGCACTAGCCTTAGAGGACGGCCGGGAGCCCCCGACCTGCAGGGCACAGACGGCAGGTCAGGAGAGAGAGAGACAGGGCTGACCCGCCGGCCACCTGCGTCGCTGAGGGAAGAGCCAGAGAGCCCAGGGCCCGCGGCTGACCCCCCCGGGCCCGCGGCTGACCTCCGCGGCTGACCCCCCGGGCCCGCGGCTGACCCCCCCGGGCCCGTGGCTGACCTCCCCGGGCCCGCGGCTGACCTCCCTGGGAAACAGGACCTCTGCAGATATGGCCAAGTCAAGATGAGGTCACGCTGCACGGGGCGGGCCCTCATGGGGTGGGCCTTCAGGGGCTGGTGCCCTCGTAAGGAGGACCAACGGCCAGGTGACGATGGAGACAGGGATGAGGGGACGCGGCCACGGCCGGGGTGTGCCCAGGCGGGCAAGAATGCTGGACGCACGAGGGGGGCCAATATGGCCAAGTCAAGATGAGGTCACGCTGCACGGGGCGGGCCCTCATGGGGTGGGCCTTCAGGGGCTGGTGCCCTCGTAAGGAGGACCAACGGCCAGGTGACGATGGAGACAGGGATGAGGGGACGCGGCCACGGCCGGGGTGTGCCCAGGCGGGCAAGAATGCTGGACGCACGAGGGGGGCCTGAGACGGTTCTCCTTCAAGACCAACCTGCTGACACCTGGCCCTTCGCTCTGGCCCCAGAGCAGTGAGAGAAGATGCGTTTCTGGGTTTGAACCCCAGGCTCTGCGGTGCTGGTCACCCTCCAGGACACAGAGACCCCTTCTTAGGACTCCCCTGGGGTCCAGTGGCGAGAATTCTGTGCTCTCACTGCCGAGGGCGTGGGTTCAATCCCTGCTCGGGGAACTAGAGCCCTGCAAGCTGCATGGTTAACAACAAAAGACACAGAAGATGTGTATAAGAGACAGGCCGGCGCCTGAGCCATGTATAAGAGACAGGGGGGCTAGTTGTGTGTGTGTGTGTGTGTGTGTGGGCGGGGGGCTAGTTGTGTGTGTGTGTGGGGGCAGGGGGCTAGTTGTGTGTGTGTGTGTGTGTGTGTGCGGAGGGGCTAGTTGTGTGTGTGTAGGCGGGGGGGCTAGTTTGTATGTGTGTGTGTGCGGGCGGGGAGGCTAGTGTGTGTGTGTGTGTATGTGTGTGTGTGGGCGGGGGGCGCTCAGGACTCCCACGACCAAAGCTGACGGTGACAAGCAACACGCTGGTCCTTGAATGAGGATTTGAAGGTGGGAAAACACTTCTCAGGAGAGAAAACTCCGACCTGATGAGGAGCGGAGGCCGTGGATGCCGGTCACCCTCCAGGCTGGTGAGGCCACAGCTGGGGCTTCCACCTGCTCTGCCCTAGGGCCACTCCTCAGTGGGCCCAAGATGGGCTGTGAGCTCCTTTTCGGAGCATTTTGCTACTTGTAAACAATAATATTTCATGACCTTTATTTCCTGGAGGTCTTACAAAAGTGAAAAGAAAACATTTTTAAAGAGAATAAAATTCTACCTAGTTGGGTCCATGGCACTCAAAAAAATCTAAGCGGATCTCAGTGATACTTTGTCCTGTGTCTTGAAACAGTTTGCTTTTTCGTGCAATTGAAACAATTTCATCCTTCCTCACTGATTATTCCTACGCTGCCAAAAAGGACCATGAGGAGAAAGGGAGGTTTGGTGGAACCGCCCAGAAGACCGAGGCAGGTGAGCCCACCAACCGGTACAGCCCGGCAACTGCCCCCGGGACAGACACCGAGCCAGCCCCAGCCCCCAGCGCTCCTGTGAGCTAAGGGTAGCACGCTCTGTTCAACTCGAAGGAGCGCAGTAACCTTCAGAGGTGAGCGTACTTGGGTGCTAATAAAAAATGAAAATCACAGTAATATCAGAAGAAACCATAACACAGAGGTCAAGGTCCAGGGCCTAGTTCGCGGGGGTGGGGCCTGTGCAGACGTGTCTGCCGTCACGTGACCTGGACCAGCCAGCAGGGCGGGTGTCAGTGGCCCCAGGATCAGGAGGCGCTCAGCACTCCCACCAGGATGTGGGGCAGTCTCCCAGCAGGACTGAGGGGGTGGGGCTGACTCCTTGCAGGATGGGGGTGCTGATCACTGCCCCAAGGATGACTCTCTCCAGCAGGACGGGGGTCACTCTCCCGAGCAGGACGGGGGTCACTCTCCCAAGCGGGATGGGGGGTCACTCTCCCAGCAGGATGGGGGGGGTCACTCTCCCGAGCGGGATGGGGGGGTCACTCTCCCAGCGGGATGGGGGGATCACTCTCTCCAGCGGGATGGGGGGGTCACTCTCTCCAGCGGGATGGGGGGGGTCACTCACTTCCCCATATGGGGATGTCTCTGCTTTCCGCCTTCATCACGACGGAGGACATCGTCATGGTGACGGGGATGGCGTCGAAGTACGAGGAGTGTGGAGCCAGGGTGAGGATGGCGGCCTCGGTGGGCAGCGCCTGCCGCCCCTTCACGACCACGTGGTGGAAGCCGCCGGCGAGCCACATGGTGCGCATGATGGCCTTGAGCAGCACATCCACGACCCTGCAACAGAAGCGCAGCCGTCGGGGACAGCGCCTGCGGCCCATGCCCCGTCAGGGCAACACCGACCCAAGACGGTGCCAGCACCCGTTCCTGAGGCAGGGGCACCAGGACACTGGAGACGCAGAGCTTTCCCAGGGAGGGGCTGGGAGACAGACCTACCAGGGCAGGGACCCGCCCTCCCCCGCCGTCCGCCCTCCGTCACACTGGGAGACACCTTAGACTCAGGCGTGTAGGCAGAAGGGGAAGGGCCGAGACCCCAGGGCAGGCACCAGGAGAGAGGTGGAAGAGCCCACCCACGTCAGGACGTTACGGAGCCAGGTGCTCTGAGACCGTCCAGAGGACAAGAAAAAGAAAGCACGTGTGGAAATCAACTGTCTCCTGCAGAAATACCAGCGCCCCGAAAAGGCTGGAAAATGGAGAGGGAACCTCCTAGAACATGCCGGCAAAAGCCAGGACGGAACTATGAGACACGAAGAAAACAGCTAGGGGAAGGGCCGAGACCCCAGGGCAGGCACCAGGAGAGAGGTGGAAGAGCCCACCCACGTCAGGACGTTACGGAGCCAGGTGCTCTGAGACCGTCCAGAGGACAAGAAAAAGAAAGCACGTGTGGAAATCAACTGTCTCCTGCAGAAATACCAGCGCCCCGAAAAGGCTGGAAAATGGAGAGGGAACCTCCTAGAACATGCCGGCAAAAGCCAGGACGGAACTATGAGACACGAAGAAAACAGCTTCTCAGACAAGGAAGGCACAGGTCCCAGCACCACGTCAAGGCGCTGACCAGAATGCATTTTGTTAAGAAAAAAAAAAAAATCATGCAATCTCCTTTCAAAAGCTTTCAAAGTTCCAACAACAAAGACTTCAAAACTTCCCAGAGAGGAACAAGTGAGCTTCTAGCATCTAGCTGCAGGTAGTCAGCAGTGTGTTGTAAAAGTGCTGAGTCAATTCTATACCTAACCCAACTACCCACCAATGCACAGAGCAGAGTAAAGACACTTCCAGACACAAAAGAGGAGTGAGTTCCTTCCGTGTATCTTCTTTCTGAGATAAGAATCCGACATTCCAGAAAATCTTGGATGAAAAACAAAAGGAAAAAGCAAACGGGCCCAGGAAACGCAGACCACGCCCAAGACAGCAGCAGAGGAGATACACACACCGGGTGCGGTCAGGGCCCCAGGCCCCGGGGGACAGCGACCCCCAGGCCCGGGCTGCGGGACCCCCATGCCCCGGCTGTGGGACCCCCAGGCCCCGGGGGACAGCGACCCCCAGGCCCCGGGGGACAGTGACCCTCAGGCCCGGGCTGCGGGACCCCCAGGCCGGGGCTGCAGGACCTCGGGGACAGAGAATTTTGAGGCTACGCTCAGGGCTCATCATTTTATTCGTAAAAGGCAACATGAAATTGGAAATTCCATAAAACGGAAAAACACAATACAGGAAGTAAAGGTCAGACTTCACACAGCAGGCGGATCTGCAGGTGACTTCAAGAAGCCACGCGCGAGGGAAGCCCATGGTGACCCCGACCGCCACCCTCGCCCAGCCGGGGCCCCAGACCCGCCGGCTGCTTGGCGCCCCTCAGGGTTGGGCTCTGACCCCGACAGGCTGACTCCTTCCCTGGGCGATGGAGGCCACGGCAGAGCCACGCAAGGTGGGTGTGCGTGCCGCTGGGGTACACGCCAGGACACCAACACGTGCACGCACATGCGTGCACACACACGCATGTGTACACACTCATGTACACACACACATATACTTGGAATGACAGTCTCTGTGGACATGAACACCCAGACCTCCCGTGAAACTACCCCATGTCTCCGCATGTGGGACACATCATGTGCCCATCTCTCCCTCTCTCTCGCTCACTCACACATGCACACACCACGCGCGCTGCTTCTGTGAAGTGGGCTGCTGGAACTAAACTTTGCTGTGGTCCACTTATCACCCGATGAGATCAAGTGCATCACTGCAGACAAGAAAAGCCACGGGGAGTCAGAACAGGGAAATCCAAGGAGCCCCAAGTCAGCTGTGTGGAAAGACAGACTCGGAGGCCGCGCGAGCTTTCCTCCTTCACGGGTGAGAACAGGAGGGAAAGGAGCCCAGCCCGAGCAGGCGGAGGGAACAGGGAACAAGACGCTTTTATCAAATCACTCCTCCTGGGTAAAAACTGCAACATCTCTGCTTTCTGTAGGTTCTTCATCCAGAGAAACTGAAATTCTGATTCCTTTTTGGCCTGGATTTATTTTCCTTGATTATATATTTGGGACCAAATTCACCTGGGTTCCGTCCCTGGGTTGGGAAGATCCCCTGGAGAAGGGAAAGGATACCCACTCCAGTATCCTGGCCTGGAGAGTTCCGTGGACTGTATAGTCCATGGGGTCGCAAAGAGTCAGACACGACTGAGCAACTTTCACTCCCTACTCCCTCATGTTTTAGTTAAGAAAACCTCTCAAGGTAAATTATGATTTCCAAAGAGATTAGAAAGCCCGGCTCCCTCGTCCCCTCTGGTTCGCCCTCGTCCCCTCTGGTTCGCTCTCGTTCCCTCCCGCTCGCTCACTCACGGACCCGATCACTCATTCTGGAGAGACTCCGTGACGCCAGGCAGGCTCCGTGACCCAGCAGTGCTGGGACACATCCGTGGAGCCGGCCACACCTGCCCCCGGTTCCGAAGGAGGAAGAACGAGCACGGTTCACTAGAGGGTGGGGACGGTCTGCGGACGAGAAACACTGTGAGGGGGTGAGGGGTCCCCCGGGCGCAGTGCTCACCCACGGCTCAGGAAACCCTGGCCCCGCAGCTGGCCATCTCTGCCTGCACGTGGTCACTGCTGCTCTGACCATGGCGTGTGGGCAGCGGAGAACCACGGCCCCGGAGGCACGCCAGTCTCGCAGCCTCTGAGGGCGCCATCAGCGGGAGAGAGAGGAGCACCTTGGGCTGGTCTGTAGACCTCGGAGGCGAGGTGGCAGGCAGCTGAGGCCGTGTGGGCCCTTGGCCTCGGCCACAGGAACCCTCGGTGCACAGCAGCGGCCCGGGCTGGTGCGCAAACGAATGGGCAGACCTGCGTCCCAATAAAACCTCCTTCACAGAACAGGTGGCAGCATGTTTGGGCTGTGGGCTCGTCTAAACTAGTAACATTTTTATTATTAGTTAATGATAAAACCGAACTAAACTAATAACATTTCTGTTTTGAATAAAGCACCCCAGGGCCCTCAGGATGGATCAGAGATGCAGACAAAGCGGATTATGAGTGCCCTGGTTTTAGGACAGGAACAGTATCCTTTAAGACACTGAAAATGCCCAGGAAAATCCTTCCACTGGCTCAACGTTTCCCTTCACTAACAGTAAAGAGCTAAAGAACAGCTTCTGCATGTGTGCGCCCAGCCCGACTCTTGGTGACCCCATGGACTGTAGCCCGCCTGTCCATGGCTCCTCTGTCCATGGGATTCTCCAGGCAAGAATACTGGAGTGGGTTGCCATTTCCTCCTCCACGGAATCTTCCCGACCCAAGTATCAAACCTGCGGCTTGGGCACTGCAGGTGGGGAACCACCAGGGAAGCCCAGAAAAGAGAGTTAAGGAACAGCGCTAGGAACTTAACACAGGAAAAGCCCGGGACTTCATCTGGTTTTGCCGGATCCCTGTGGGAGCTTTAGTTAAGCTGCATTTACACGTCCACCGACGCGAAGCCATGGTTTATCACCGTCCATGGTGTAAAAGCAGAGAGCAGAGAGCAGAGCCGGGGCAGCAGGCTGGCGCATGGCCTCGAGGGCTGGGGGCGGGGAAACGCGCGGGAGCCTGTGCTCAGGACCCAGCACAGCGGTCCAGCGGCTGGCGGCGCCCTGGAAGGAGGCGCAGAGTAGGACAGCGGCAGGGGCGGCAGGGGCGCGAGGGGCAGGTGGCTTGCGCCCGGGACAGGGACGAGAGCGGAGCCACGGAGAAACGGCCCTGCTCCCCCCGCTACCCCGGAGCCTCCGCAGACAGGGACTCACCTCCGCCACAAAGCCGGCGGCTGCTCCGGTTCCTGCCCGGCGGGTCCCAGCGAAGACACGAGCGCCAGGGGCCAGGCGAGCAGCATCATGAGCACGACGACCAGCAGTCGGACAGGGAAGAGCGTCAGCGTCAAGACGGCCACCTGCGGACAGGGCACGGTCACTCGGGGGGCTGGCCCAGGCTCCTCACGCCAGGCCCGCCCTGCCCCAGCTGCCCAGCCCCTTCCTGGTGCCTCCTGCAGCCGCCCAGGGAACGACCTGGAGATGGGCGGGGTCTCTCCTGGTGGATGGTGCCCTGCCCACTGCCAGCACCCCAGTAGGCAGCCTGCCC
>SJYT01026153.1:389303-427455 GCA_006410635.1 Cephalophus harveyi
AGCCCATCGGAGCCTCCGCGCTCGGAGCCCCCGCTCTCAGTGCCCCCGCATGGGCACACTTTCCTGCCACGGCAGGCACAAAGCTGCCAGGACTGGGCTTGGACCGCAGAGAGGGGAACCCGAGGACTTCCCAGCCCCAGAAAGTCAAGGATGGGAGGAGGGCCCAGCAGGGATGGGGCGTCCAAAGCCACAGGTCTGGTCCAGAGGACACAGGGAAGGCTGGCTGGGGCTTGTGCGGAGGGGAGGCCCTGCAGGAGAGGGGGACAGCCACAAGTCTGCGGGGGCTGGTGAGGGTGGGCCCACGGGGTCAGCGGAGGCCGAGTCAGGGAGGGCCGAGTGGACGGGCAGCGGCGCGGGAGGCCCAGCACTTCTGCACAAAAGACGCTTTGGTTCCACATGGTGGGGGGAGGGGGATGCTCAGGACCAGTGAGTTTTGTGATGAGCTTGATCTCAGGGGGGGCTGATTAGAAAATGGGGAGGGGGCGGGGTGATGAAATGACTCAAGACGCGCAGAGCGTCATGACCAAGAGGTGCAGTTTTTGATGATTTGCAAGAACACACACACGAGACACACAGGCTTGGTGCACAGAACACAGAAGAGACAGGAAGAGATCCAGGTCCCGGCAGCTCACTGCCGCCCCCCCGCCGCCCCGCCGCTCTCTGCCACCTGCAGACCCGCAACTTGACTGATTCCTGATCCCTGGGGTCTCCATCAAGGCCGGCACAGGAATACAATGCAAGCCACGTGAGTCATTTTACATTTTCTTGCAGCCACATTTAAAAACACAAAGGTGATGAAATCAATTCAACAAGGAATTAATTTAAGCCAACACCCCTGAAACTCAATCATCTGAGCAGGCACTCATGAGCCGCTTTACTCTCTCTCCCGTCATGTCCAGGGATCCAGACACAGCGCATCTCAATCACACACGCCACGTTCTGGGGGCCCAGCAGCCACCAGTGGCTTATGCTGCCCGTAGCCAGTGTGGGCCATCTCCACACGCTGCTGTTACGGGAGCCAATCCTGACTCCTCGTTGGAACTGTTTCATTATTTTAACTTTTGCTTCCTGTTGCTTTTGTTCACTAAAAGGATTCTGTCCATACATAAGGGCCTGACTCGCGGAACCCTGCCCACCTGTGGAAGGTTACAGGAAGGAAGGAATTAACATGGCCCTCCCCAAGGCTGGCCCTTCCAGGAAATGTCTGCAAGATAAATGGCCTTTTCACCTTACCTCTTTACCTCCCTGCTCTCTGTTTCATAACCACAGAAGCAAGCATGGAACTTGCACTCGGTAACCACAGCGACTCTGAACTGCCTCTCCTCCCCTGCCCTTCAGGGGCCGGGGTCCCCCGGATGACCCTCTAGTTTTAACGCAAGGTGGAACAGGGACGGTGACCCCGGCACCTTCCTGTTAAGTAGGGGCTGTGTGTCCCGCTCCAGGACCGTGTTGGTGGGAAGGTGCCCCCCATCCCGGATGTCTAAGGGTCCTGTTCTGGGGTCGACATGAAGGGGTGCACGTTGCCACACAGCATCCCCGGGTCCTGCAGGGTGATGACGTGCTCGTCTGTCACCCTGTCCTCATGACTCATGCTTTTCTATCCCAGCCTGGCTCCAGCAGTGGGAAGCACCTCTCTGAAGGCCTCGCTGAGTCTGTCTGTAGACATGCCTTTGGAAGGCCAGCCTGGCACCGCCTCCACTCTGCCATGCTCAGGGCAGTCCTGCAGCGAGGACACCACCCAGACACCAGCCCACCTTGTTGGGGGAATTCCTACAGAGCTTTCTGATGGCTGTTCCCATGCTTTCAAATTGTTTACCTGGATTTCCCACCTTCTGGAGTTATGTCCGTGTTTTCGCCTGGGAGGAAGTTTCTGGGGGTCCTTGGCAGGCGCTCTTCCCACTGGATTTCCCGTCATTCACCTTCAGGGTCATCGCGTGAAGCCGCAGCCCTGGAGTTACACGAACCCTGCCCTGATGCCCAGGATGCGCTTCGTGTGATTTGTGTTTCTAAGACGTTTCAGGCTGAGAGGACACACTCACCCCTCCTCCACCAACCTGCTCACAGAACCACCTGTGCAGGTTGCCCCTCGTCTCTGCTGTGACCGCTCAGCCATATGGCCTCTGGATCTCACAGGCGCCTCTCTCTTCCACTCGTGTTTACTCTGCTGTTCTAACTTCTTGAGGGAAGAGCCTGGAGCATTATTTTCAGAAGTACCTTATCTCCCCCAATTCACACGGAGAACGCCGCTTTCTGTAAGTACTTAAATTCAACTCCACTAGTTTTAAAACGTAGCCTTTCCTTCCTGTTAAAATTTAGGTTAGATGTTATATCTTTTTGAACCCTTGCTATTATCTTGTAACTTTGTTGCAGAGAAATAGAGGGCAGACACCCCGCCTCCTCAGCCACTGGCCCCGCCTCTCCCCACCTCCTCGGCCACTGGCCCCGCCTCTCGGGCTGCCTGACACCGCCTCCTCAGCCACTGGCCCCGCCTCTCGGGCTGCTGGTCTAGGAGAACGTCCAGGGCCCGCCAGGGACTGTGCTGCGAGCCTTCTCTGCCTACCACCTGTGGCTGCCAGCCGCTCCAGGGTGCAGACGGCTGGGTCCCTGGAGAGTCCCCTGTGTGTCCCCACAAATGAACCCTCAAGCTGCTGCCTGTGTGAGCGCAAGCAGACAGCGGCGGTGGACAGGAGCTGCGGGGGCCACCGCGCTCAGGGCGCTCACGGGTGCAGAGCGACACACCCGGACGGTGCAGCCGCACCCAGGACCAATGCTCCTCCAGGTGACAGAGGAACGAAGCAGCTCAGGGAGAGCACCAGTGGCAACGCCCCGCCCCAGGCCTTGGAGGGCTGAGGCTGAAAGGGGCTCGGAGGCAGCACCCCAGTCCATCTGGACCAGCAGGGAGTGATGAGCAGGCCTGGAGGGGAAGCCCCAAAGCTGGGACAAGTGCCACTGTTGAAGTTGCAGGTTAATGAGCAGACAGCGTCCTGAACACAACAGGGCTCACTGGTCACTCCTGTGGACATGACGTGTGACCACGTCTGCCCCCCAGGGAATGCACCCTGTGCCCACTCCACGTGCCCTGGAGACACGGGCCTGGGGTCTGAGCTCTGCAGCCAGCAGGGGGCGTGACCACACAGCCCCGTGTGAGTGACCCCGACCCACAGACGAGGCCAGGCAGGTGCAGAGGGACGAGGCCTAGTGGCAGACCTGCCCGGGCTCCGCGAGGGTCGGGCGGGCAGGGAGCACGCTGGGCTGTGAAGGCTGCCTGGAGCAGGCGGGCACCTCCGGAGCCCAGGGGTGCAGAAGGGCCTGGCTTCCTGAGAAGCTGGGACCCGCCTCCCTCCTGAGAGGCAGCCCACAGCCTCGCCCCCACCGCCATCCTCAGGAGCCCACTATCCTCAGAAGAGCCAGGTGGACTGTGTGGCCACCCTTCTCGAAGGCCACACGAGGGTAACACTCAGGGTCCTGGGCTGAGCTACTCAGCGCGACCATCAGAGGCTGCTCACGAGAGACTGTCCCCGTGCCATGCACATGCCGCTGCATTTAACACGGGCAGCCAGCGAGGACCTACTGGGCAGCACATGGAGCTCTGCTCAGGGCCACGCGCCAGCCTGGACGGGAGCGGGGTCTGCGGGAGGATGGACACACGCACACGCAGGGCTGAGTCCCCTCACTGTTCACCTGAGCAACGCTGTTAAGCGGCCACACCCTGATACAGAATGGCTTTGGTGTAAACAGAACAAAATGGGCTCAACAGGAACAGCCTTGGGCGTGCGCGCTTTCTCAGTCAGTCGCCTAACCCAGAGCGGTAGGCGCACTGCCCGCTCTCAGCCAGCACGCTTCACCGTGAGCCCCCGGCACAGCGGGTCCCGCTGGTGACCTGTCCAGGCCCGGCGCTCCGCTTCCCACCAAAAGGACCCAGGGCCTGCAGATGGGGCCGCGGGGACACAGGAACAGTCCACGTGTGGGGGGACCACACAGGCACACGCCACGCCCTCATGCAGGCACCCCGGCCTCACCGGCTGCCTCTGGACTCTAGGAGACTCATTTCTGACTGTGGCACCAGCTGAGGGGCAGACGGGGCGTGTTTGCGGACGTGCCCATGAGGGGCTGGCATGGGCGTCCAGAGCCCTCCCTCCAAACCAGCCCGACAGCCTGACAGAAATGGAAGCCCTCCAGTTCCAGGTCAGGCCACCAGCTTCCAGAAGACACGGAAGACAGGACTCACCGGCAAACACAGACACCCCAGACACAGTGCGAGAGAAAAATTGAACCCTCTAATCAGAGTGTGTGGGCGGGTGCAGACGCAGCCAAGAGCCAGAACTGGGCACCTGCTGGCCGAGCCCAGCACCCACCCCCAGTGCCAGGGAGTGCACTGTGCCTTCAAGGGCGACACAGCCCGCATGGTGGCGGCCCGATGTCCTTATCCTCGAGATGCAGATATACACGGGATCTTTACGGGATCAGTGATGACATCTGGGCACTGCTTGCAGATCACTGCTGGAAGGGGACGCGGGGGGCGGGGTCAGTGGGGGCTGTGGAGGCGGGGGGTGTCAGGGCTGAGCTGTGACCCCCAGCATCTTACAACGTGACAGTCTTTGGAGCTCAGTCTTTAAAGAAGAGATTAAGGTAAACACAGTCACTGGGGCGGCCCTCATCTCACGTGACTGGCAAGCAGGACGCAGATGCGCACAGAGGGGCAGCCGCACGAGGACGCGGGGAGACAGCTGAGCGCTGTGCCCAGGAGACAGGCCGGGAGGAGCCGAGCCCGCAACGCCGGATCTCCGCTTCCAGCCTCGAGAGCGCGGAGGATGAACTCCTGCTGTCGAAGCCACTCCCCTGCGGCGCTTCGAGCCGGTCGCCCAAGCAGAAACACTGGCAGTGTGTTTAAAACGTCTCGTGGTGAGAACCGTGAAAGCGACATCGCTCGTTCTGGATGGAAAACGCTCTCCAGCTCACAGCGAGCGAGCGTGTGGAGCCCACAGGTCTGGAGCGCTCCACGTGCAGCACCCGCAGTCCGACGCCAGGCTCAGACCTGCCCGGCGAGCACTGCCCAGCCCCAGGCCACGGGGTCACTGGCATCACCCACGTGCCAGCTGGCCCAAGCGCCTTGTGTCTCACAACCAGCGAGGAAGCACCCGGGTGCTGCTGAAGAGAAGACCTCTGCAGAGACCCGCGCCCTCTCCTGGGGGAGGACGGGCCCCAGGGCACCATGCGGCCTGTGTCCTCCAGCGCCCGCCCCCACCCCCGGGGGCCCCAGGCAGCCGCGCGGGACTCTGACAGGACACGCGTGGGCAGGACGCATGGGGAAGGGGGCCGGCGCTGCCCCAGACGGTGGTTAGCATGCTGACCGCAGGCACGGCAGACTCTCCCGAAGGCCTCTTCCCACCCAGCGCCATGGCCGCGCCAGGAAATCCCGCCATCCCAAGGGAAACGCACCTCTAAGAGGCTGGAGGGAAATGCACTCACTCCTCCCGCGATGGGAGGAAAACGTCAGCGAGCCCACACGCGGGCCCGCTGGCCGCAGATGCTGGGCCCAAGTCCCCAGCCCTCCGCTCTCAGCGGTTCCGAGTGGCACGCGACAGAAATAGGAGCAGACGTGCCAGGCTCTCGATCCGCCCGCGGCCACCGCAAACCACCGTCGGGTGGTGGGTCGGGCCCGCTAGCCGACAGGCAGGTGTGGACCACAGACACGCCGGCCCTGGACTCACGCGGCCTTGCTGTGGACGCCAAGCGTGGAGCTGGGGCCACGGCCGCCGCCAGGGTCCACGTGTTCCTGGGGCTCCCCGAGCAACAGCTCAGGGCCGGCCCCGGGCTTGAGGACCTTGGGGCCTTTGTGCAGCAGGTGAGACCTCGGGGTGGGCACCTGGCCAGCTGCACCGAACATCACCTGCATGACGGATGCCAGGGACCAGCCCGGGAGGAGCCACCAGCTACATGGCTGCAGAGGACACCCCCCGACGCGGCACTTGGGGGAACGGGTAAGAGACAAAACGGAACCGGCCTCTGCAAACCAGCCGGACGGCTTCACAGCCTGGACTGGCGTTCACAAGGATGGCAGGCCTCAGTGGACACTCAGGGAGGGTGCCAACCCCTCCTGGCGGGGGGCGGCCCTGGGGGGCAGGTGGAGCCTGGATGAATGGGGGGCCACACAGGCCACACAGGGGCTGGGGGCACACTGAGCCCGCCCCAGGATGCGCGGCTCCAAGGCGCCCCGGCCCGTGGTCTCCCCAAGCCCAGGAGGGCGCCAGGACCCCAGGACACAGGCGCCGGGCGACCCCAGTCAGCCCCCCGCTCCCCCACGGTGAGGGCGCCACGGCTAGCAGGCCCAGCCCCCACCCAGCTCGCAGGCGGCCGGGGCAGCGGGGCTCAGGGGCGGCTCTTCCAGGCAGGCGGAGTGGGCCACCCTCACGGTTAAGCACCCACAGTTCGTGGGCTCCAACGGGCAGGGAAACTGAGGCCAGCCAGGGAGGTTGGTCAGAGACAAGCCAGGGTCTGAGGAGTGGTGCGGGAAGGAGGGGCCTCCCGGGGGAGGAGGGGCCACCTGGAGGATGAGGGGCCTCCTGGGGGAGGAGAGGCCGCCAGCGGAGCCCAGGACAGGATCCACCTCCAGTGAGCACTCGCACCTCCAGGACGTGGGCCTGATGGGCGCCACGCCCCTACACTGCCGTCCCAGCTGCCTGGGGCTCCAGAGGCCTCAACGGCGTCACTGGAAACCCGCTCCAAACCAGCATCCTAGGCGACCACCCACCCCTCGCCCACTCCTCAGACACACACTTGGGCATCATATTTAATACCTTTCTTTCCTACTCCTCCCAGCTCCGCCCCCAAATTCAGACCCAAGGTGCAGCCCAGGCCCCCTCCGCACCCTGCACATGGGGCTGTGGTCACCCTCAGGCCCCAGGCCCCCTCCCCCAGCCTGGTACCTCCCCAGTGGATGCCTTCCCCAAAGCGCCACAGGGGCGCCCAACCCTGGCACCCATCAGCTCCAGGGAAGGGCCGTGCCAGACCCCAGAGGGTGAGGGGCCAGATGCCCGGCCCCTGCCCTTCTCCAAACACCGGAGGAGTCGCCTGCCATCCCCCACACGGACGGGCTGCGGTCTGGGCAGAGGTCACCCAGACCTGACCAGGGGTCAGAGGTCAGCGCTGCAGGCGAGGGAGCCGTGGATTCTGGGACTGGCCGTGCACTTCCCTGGGAGCTGGTCGTGGGCACACCTCCAGGCTGTCCCGTGAGGAGCAGATTAGGTACGAGACTCGTGAATTCTGCAGAAAGATCTCCGAGGCACGCAGGACAAACACACGAGCCTTATCTGGAAATCCACCTCTTTTTTTTTGCTGTCACTTACAATAAAAAGGGCTTCCCTGGTGGCTCAGACGGTAAACAATCTGCCTGTAATGTAGGAGACCCGGGTTCAATCCTTGGGTCAAGAAGATCCCCTGGAGAAGGGAATGGCTACTCACTCCGGTCTTCTTGCCTGGAGAATCCCACGGACAGAGGAGCCTGGCGGCTACAGTCCACGGGGTTGGAAAGAGTCAGACACGACTAAGAGACTGGCACTTTCACTTCATATTAAAAAGCAAATCAAAAACGATAAAGCCAGCTGTCTTTGAGACTCTGATTTAGAGTGGACAGAAGACGCTAAAGGTGCCAGGCAACACTGATGTCCTGGCAGCATGGGGCTGCACCCCAGCCTCGCAGGGCAGGAGGTGGGCAAAGCCTCGGGGAAACACTCGTCTGCTGGACGCAGCAGTGAGAAAAAAGCGACACGTCTACCTAACCTCAGTTTTCTCCTGAGAGGAGGCACAGTGACAGCGATGGTCCCAGGGGTCCCACCAGCTGGCACTGCCCAGCCCCAGGCCCCTGAATTCACAGCAGCAAAGGAGGAGCGTCAGCCGGGGGACCCAACAGTGAGGTGCAGACCCAGCAAACCAACCTGGAGACGCCTCCCCTCCGCTTGCCCCATCTGCAAAAACACCTTTATTAAAGGCAAAACACCTTCCGGTCCAAACCATACACGGTCTTCAAATAGCAAACAAGCAGTCTTTCTCACAAGTAACTCGGATAGTTCACACACGTGAAAGCGAAAGTGAAACAGAAAGGGCTGGCAGTCTGAACCCAGGCTGTTGGCTGTACCTCGTCACACACATCTGACCTCCAGACAAGGCTCCTCTCTACTGTCGGGCAAAACGCCGAGTGTGGCGAGAGGCCCAAGGTCGGTCGTGAGCGGGGGTCCCTGGGAGGGCCGGTGGGGTCCAGGGGTCCCGGTCCCGCCCCCTGCCGAGGGGGCACCTTATGCTTGCTGGGATCTGGGCTTCCTCTGGGGTCTGCCACTGAGGTGAATCCTGTGCCCAAATTCACACCGGGTTCACTGTCTTTTTCTTACTAAGGTGTGAGGGTCTTCTGACCTGGGATCTTCCTCCCTGCTGTGTGTTGATGGGGATAACCTGTGCCTCCACTTGGGAAAACTCTCCTTCCAGAGCCCATGCTGACTGCGTACAGAAGCTGTTTCTTCTGAGTGCTCCCACTCAAATCTAAAATTAAATATAGCTTTTCTAAAAGAGCTATTTTTTCTTTCAAACCTTCAGGCAGGCTCAACTTCCCCACCATCCCAGTCACTCTATTCAAGAGCTTTCAACTCAAATCTTAGCGCGGATCGCCGAGGCTGCAGGCTTCCACAGAACGGGTGTGTTTCAGTAATTCACCGAGCTTACAAACCTGTCCCACCGGAGAGAAAACCACAGAGCGGCTTTCCCGGCTGACCACACGCACCGCTCCCGGCACATGGCGCTGATGGTGGGGTCATGGGGGGGCAGCCCTGGTCATCACACGTTTCTCTGGGGGATCAGACCCCTAAGTGGGAGACTCTGCAGCCCCACTCTGGGGCAGGGGGCGGGAGGGTCACACCTTCACATCTGCCAATCTTGCCCCCCTCTGGCCCACGGCCCCCACAACGATGGTCTCAGAGGGCCAGCGCGTACAGGTCCCGAGTTCCCAAACCCCGTGGGCAGCCAGGGGCAGCGGGGCCCACAGTCCACAGGGGAAGGAGTCAGGAAAGCAACCCCAGGGTCTGCGGTCAGCGTGGTGGGACCACTGGGGCCCTCCGGGGGACTGCAGCCGAGATGGCAGCGCCGGAGGCACGGAGGGGCCGGCAGAGCCTCGGGACACAGGAGGCTGCACGGGGGCGAACCCTCAGGCCCCCGCGAGCCACCGCCGGCCACCTGGACTCCACATCTCCAGGGCAGCTGAGAAAGGCCTCTAGAATTATAATGGGTAGGATTTAAGCAAAGACAGAGGAAGAATGTGAGGAGCAAGGGGAGAGCGCGCCACGTGGGGCTGGGCCTGGAGGAGCGGGTGGGCGAGCGGGTGGGCAGGGCGGCCACCAGGCTGGCCTCCAGGCCCTGCCTGCGACCTCTCAGGCCTTCTCCTTGCTCTCCCAACTCACTCAAGTTTTGTACAAAATCTCAGCTCCTCTGGGTTCTCAGGACCCCTGCGTCCCGGGGCCCTGGTGACTGTGACCTCAGCCCCGACCCCTCTGGGCGTGACATTCGCAGTGAAGTGAACCCCAGGCTGGAGCCCTCCTGCGGCTGCCTGGTTCTCTGAGCCCAGCATCGCCCGTGCTCAGGAGGACGGCTTCCTGGGCCCGACAGTCCCCCAGAGACGGGGCTCAGAGATGCGGCGGCCACTGAGCTGCTTCCACAGGCGACTGGCCGGTCGGGCCGGGACATCCTGGAATCGCAAGTCTACGGTCCCGAGTGCCCCACCTGCAGAAACGGACGCAGGAGGCCGCACTTCTCACAGACAAACCTGTCTCTTATACACATCTCCCCACCTGCAGAAACGGACGCAGGAGGCCGCACTTCTCACAGACAGGCCAGAAGCTCGGGCTCCGGGTGTCCCGCAGCCTCAGGGGTCGTCTCCCTGAGGGGACGGGAGCAGGGGGCTGAGGGGGGCTGAGGGGCCTCGGGGTCTGAGCGCCGGCGGCCGTGGTTACCAATCTGCGAGGCCCTGGCAGTGTCCCGGGAGGCCTGCCCTCAGGGCTCTAAGGACACGCCTTCCACACTTCCACCGTCTGAAGCGGGTGTCCAGGCGGGTGGCCAGCAACGGCAGGAGCCGTGGGAATGGGGGGTGGGGGGGGTGCGGAAAGAGCCCAACAGCAAGGCCGCCTGCAGAGGAGGGGCCTGACAAGCCCTGAGCAGCCCCAGCCCGTCCCAGAGCCTCCCGGAGCCGGGGGTGCGGGCGAGCCTGCCCCCGCAGGGCCCTTGACTGCAGGGCGTGAGTAAAAGAATCTCAAAGTTCAAGACCCGCAGCGTCTCCTGCGGGTTTCACCTGTTGAGCAAATGCGTGCCCAGAGCAGGAGGGCAGGGGTGGGGCCCGGGCTCCCAGCTGGGCACCCCCTACGCCAACCCGCCCTCAGGTTCCGGGAGCCCCCTCCACCGAACCTCCCAGCTCAACCTCACCCCCACAGGCTGCAGAGGCCCCGAACCAAATTTCTGGGTCCAGGCCCACATCCTGTCCCCACCCCCCAAATGCAAGGAGTTTCCCCCCAACCACATCCTGGCTCTGATCGCAGCGGCGGGAGACCCCCTCCAGCTGCAGGTGACCCCAGGTGGGGACTTCCCCAGTAGCAGACAGACCCCCCCCCCACCTAACGCCCCAGCTCTACCCCCTTGGCTGCAGGCAGCGCCGCGCCCACTGGGCACACTGGGGCCCTGGTCACGGGCGCGGGAGGAGGGAGGTGTTCGGGCAGCCTGTCCCCCGGCCAGGAGGTCACTCCTCTGGGGACAGTGGGGAAACTGGGGGGTGGGGGTCCCCAGGTCCCACACAGCCACTCCACGCTGGATGATCGCAGGCTCCCGACCAGCAGAATGAAGGGAGCTGGCGGGAGGGGGAGCAGGCGTCCCGGGGGAGCGGGGAGCAGGCGTCCCGGGGCGGGGCCAGTGGACCCGGAGCGGGCCATGAAGGGAGCTGGCGGGAGGGGGAGCAGGCGTCCCGGGGGAGCGGGGAGCAGGCGTCCCGGGGCGGGGCCAGGTCGAGAGTCGCAGGCGCAGCAGCAGCAGCGGCAGGGGCTCCCCGCTGGGGAGAAGCGCCCACTGCCTCGGAGGGGGTCGTGCCGCCTGCTCTGGACCAGGGACCGCGGTCCTCCAAGGCTGGCCGGGGGCGCAGATGGACCCCCAGAGGAGAGGCCCCCACCTAAGGCGGGCCCAGCCCGTCAGCGCCCTGTGGTCCTGGCACCCAGGCTGCTCGGCCAGCGTGGGCTCCGAGGGTGGCTGGGGTTGGGGCCCGCCGGGCGGCCCATCCTTCCGCTCCGGACCTCGGGACCCCGAGTGCATCCCCCCGCGGTGAAGTCCAGCTGTGTGGCCCCACCCCGGGGGATGGGAAGGTCCAGAAAAAAGTGTTTAAACAACTCTAGAGTGGCAGCTAACTTTTTAGGGAAAGGAAGTCACACGTGTACACCCGTGGCAGATTCATGCTGATGTATGGCAAGGCACTACAGTATTGTAAAGTAATTAGCCTCCAATTAAAACAAATAAATTTATATTAAAAAAAAGAAAAAAAAGTCACTCCTTCAGCTCTGGGACTGTTAAGGCCCCAGGCCGCCGGAAACGTCCCCCACCCAAGAGCCCTGCGGAGCACCGCAAAGGACACGGTGCCCAAGGAGGGAGGCCCAGAGGTGGGAGGCCGAGATCGCAGGTAGGGGGGCGCTCGGCCACGGTTACACACACACAGACACACACACACACACACACACAGACACACACAGACACAGACACACACACACAGACACACACACAGACACAGCCATACACACACACACAGACACACACACACACAGGCGCGCACATAGACACACACACACACACAGACACAGCCATACACACACACACAGAGACACACATACATACACAGACACACACAGCCATACACACATACATACACAGACACAGACACACACAGACACACACACACACAGACACAATACTGACTGCTGATCTTGAAGACTGAGTGAGGTTAGTCAGGGGCGGAGGGGCCCTGTGGGGTTCCTGCAGCCCCCCCTCCCCCAGCGTCGCAGCTGAGTGAGGGACCCCAGCCTGCGCAGGGCACAGACCTCCCAGGAAAACCACAGCATCACAAGAAACAGTGAGTCCCTGAGTGTTGGCGTGGTTTCCAAGCATCACAACGTTCCTCAAAAAGGATGGTTTGAATTTTGATGAAGCCTGGTTCACGTGTCTTTGATGGATCACGCTTTGCTCTCCTGTGAGGCCCTCCGGAGAGGATGGAGGCAGGCGCTTGACGTTTGTCTCTCTCGGGGTGTCCGGCCCCATTTCTGGATGAGACCATGTGTGTCCCTTAGACTCGTCGTGGCAACTTTGCGGCGTGAATCTGGGCTTCATTTCTGGGCCCCGTGTACCTGTGCCGACGCCACGTTGCCTCGGTTGCTGGAGCTTTGTGGTGAGTCTTGAAGTTAGATCACGTGGGCCCTGCAGCCCTGTTCCTCTTCGTCAGGGGTGTTTTCATTCTGCCAGAGCCTTTCACTTCCGTTACAAATGTTAAAATCCATTTGTTGATGTCTCAGAACATCTGCTGGGGGTTTTGATGAGATTTTTGTTGAATCTACTGATCAATCTGGGAAAATCAGTATCTGAGTAATACTGGTGTCTGTCCTTGAACATGGTATATATGTCATTGATTTAGGTTTTCTTTCATTTTTCTCAGCAGTGCTTTATAACTTTTGCTTATCACTTATAGGTCTTGCCTGTGTTTTTCTAATTCTGCCCCTAAAGTATTTCATGTTTTGATGCCCTTGTAAATGGGGCTTTCTTTTCCTATTTTCTTGACTGACCTTTGCAGCTTGTGAGATCTGAGTTCTCAGACCAGGGATGAGCCTGGGCCCTAGCCGTGGTGGCGCCGGGTCTTAACCACTAGATGTGTATAAGAGACAGGGTGCACACACACACACACAGACACACACACATACATAGACACACACAGACACACAGCCATACACACATACATACACAGACACACACAGACACATACACAGACATACACAGCCATACACACATACATACATAGACACACAGACACAGACACACACAGACATACACACAGGCATGCACACACACACAGACACAGAGATATACACACATACAGAAACACAGACACACACACACAGAAACACAGACACACACACGCACACACAGACACACATAGAAACAGAGACATACACACATACAGAAACACAGGCACACACACAGAGACACACAGAGACACACACAGACGTACACACAGAGACACACACACACAGACACACAGAGACACACACAGACGTACACACAGAGACACACACACGCAGACATACACATAGACATACACAGACCCACACACACATAGACACACACAGACACACACAGACATACACAAAGACACACAGAGACACAACAGCCATATACACAGACACAGGCACACACACAGACATAACAAAGACACACACAGACACACACACACAGAGACACACACAGACACACACACAGAGCCATATACACAGACACGGACACACACACAGACATAACAAAGACACACACAGACACACACACACAGACACACACACACAGAGACACACACAGACACACACACAGACATACACGAAGACACAGACACACAGCCATATACAGACATAGACACACACACAGACACACACATACACACAGATACACAGACACACACAGACACACACACACACACACACACTGGCTCGCAGGCTAGAACAGTGTGTGAATGAGCACAGCGCGGTGAGCCGGCACGGGCGGCTGGGCGGCGAGGCGGGCTTCAGGGGACACAGCTGCACACGCCCCAGCAAGGGGTTTCCAGACACACACTGCCTCCGGGCTCCTTTCAGAGCAACTCACACCGCGACAGGGGCTTATGGGACACAGGAAGCCCCGCCCTGAGGCCCCGCGAGCCGCGAGCGCTCCGCTCGGGCCTGGCCCCGGAGCCCAGGCCCCGGAGCGGGGGGCCCGTCCCTTCAGTGTGGTGACGGCCCCCAGGCCCGTTCTGTCAATACGTGACGGCCCTGGGGCGGGGGCCGGGTCCAGCCGGGTGACAGGGGCTCGTGGGGGCTCTGCTGAGACCCCCAGGCACCGCCTGGGAAGGGCCTGCCTGCGGGGACGGGCGGGCGGGGTCCGCTCTCGGGGACAAAATCCTGCTTTATCAGTGAGGAGGGAGGCTGACTCTGCTGAGCTCCGTGCTCAGAGATGAGAGCGGCGTAAGAGAAAACTGTCCACGTGAGCGTTACCAGGACAGAAGAGCGTGATTCGGGAGAAGCCCCGGGACTTCCCTGGAGGTCCAGAGGCTAAGATTCCACGCTCCCCGAGCAGGGGGCCCGGGTTCCACCCCTGGGTGGGAACATGATCCCATGGGCTGCAACCAAGACTCAGTACAGCTAAATAAATATTCACAAACAGAGCGAGCGGAGGAGGCCCGCCACCCCGAACCCCCTTCTCAGTCCCCAGAGTGAGCGGAGGAGGCCCGCCGCCCCGAACCCCCACCATGTGTGTCCCTTAGACTCGTCGTGGCAACTTTGCGGCGTGAATCTGGGCTTCATTTCTGGGCCCCGTGTACCTGTGCCGACGCCACGTTGCCTCGGTTGCTGGAGCTTTGTGGTGAGTCTTGAAGTTAGATCACGTGGGCCCTGCAGCCCTGTTCCTCTTCGTCAGGGGTGTTTTCATTCTGCCAGAGCCTTTCACTTCCGTTACAAATGTTAAAATCCATTTGTTGATGTCTCAGAACATCTGCTGGGGGTTTTGATGAGATTTTTGTTGAATCTACTGATCAATCTGGGAAAATCAGTATCTGAGTAATACTGGTGTCTGTCCTTGAACATGGTATATATGTCATTGATTTAGGTTTTCTTTCATTTTTCTCAGCAGTGCTTTATAACTTTTGCTTATCACTTATAGGTCTTGCCTGTGTTTTTCTAATTCTGCCCCTAAAGTATTTCATGTTTTGATGCCCTTGTAAATCTGTCTCTTATACACATCTAGATGTGTATAAGAGACAGGCCCCGAACCCCCCTCTCAGTCCCCAAACAGAGCGAGCGGAGGAGGCCCACCGCCCCGAACCCCCTTCTCAGTCCCCAAACAGAGCGAGCGGAGGAGGCCCGCTGCCCTGAACCCCCTTCTCAGTCCCCATCATTGACCACAGCAGTTTCCCTTGCAGACCCTTCCAGAAGATGGTGCTCGGGTCACAGGAGGCTCCCGGTGGGCTGGAGGAGAAAGCGGGCAGGTCAGACATCCGCCCGGAGCCAGCCCACGTGGCCCGGAGTCCAGGGACAGCACGGGGCCTGGGCCTCGGCCCCTCGCCTGGATGCGGGGACATGGCCCGGCTGGTCACCTGCCTGGGTCCCAGGGGCTCGCTCCTGGCCGTCAGAAAGTGACGGGGGCCTCGGCCGAGCCTGGTCCTGCCCTGGGGCACGCGCGCTCTTCGAGGCCCCCAGCACCCGCTCCTAGCTGCAGTATCGCCAGACCCCCAAGAACCCGGGCTTCAGGCCAGGCCACCTCCCCATGCCCCCATCCTCCCCACCCCACCAGGCAGGGCCTGGGGGTCCCAGAAGGGGCTGGATGAAGGGCTGCCCAGGGTGGGTGCAAGGAGCGCCCAGATGTGGGGGAGAGGGTGGGGCCTGGTCTGTATGCCTGTGGGGGCGGGGCGCCGGGGCCACCACGGATGTGAACCAGACTTCTCCTCGTGAGCAGCCAGGGAGCGTCCCTGCCCCCCTCCCCGAGGGCCCCCCTAACTAAGGCCGCATCCAGACGAGCCCCCAGGTACCTGCTGCTGCTCTGCCAGACCAAGACCACCCGCTTCTGGGGGATCAGGCTGCACCCAGACCCCCGGGACAGGCCTGTCCCTGGATTCACCCTCCTGGTGACCCCTGGGGCCCAGTTCCAGGGTGTTCGGGAAACCAGGCTGCCGTCCAGGAAGTAAACTCTCCGTGACACCCGTGCAGGGGCTCAGAAATGGGGAAGCACCAGAGCTGCGGGGTGCGCTCAGCCCGGGGCTTCCCGCGGGAAGTCCCCAAACCCGGGGGAGACAGGAGACCACGGCCCAACTGCGAAGCAGCTCCGTCTCCACGCGAGGGCCCGGCGGCCCACGAGTCACAGCTCCCGGATCTCAACTTGCTGGTTCCTGTCCCAGGAGATGCTTAAGCTCCTCACTAGATCCGCCATTGAATGACAGATGGGCCCGGGGTCATTAATCCCCAGACAGGCGGCAGTCCCTCCCCCCGAGCAAAGGCCAACAGGTAAACACAGGCGCCGGACTGGTCGGTCCCAACTCAGGATGAAGGGAGGCGAGCTGCCGAGCGGCCCTGGAATCGTCTCGGACATCGAGGGATCCGTTTACGTGCTGACTTCGAGAGGAAGGCTGCCCGTGCGTGGACAGGCCAGTTGGCTCTGCAAGCGAAGCACGCGAAGGGGAAAAGCTGTGCACGATGCTGCTGGCGAAAAGCAAAACGTTCCTGCGGACTGGCACGGGGACAGTCCATGACCGCACACCCCGCGTCAGGCCTGGCGCCACAGGCCTCTGGACAGAAACACGGACTCGGTCCCAACCCTGCCTGGCGACCAGGGATGTGCAAAGGATCCCTGCCCTGCCTAGTGGTGAGAACACGGCCCGCCTGCTCTTCCCTGACCTCAGCCACACACTGGGGAGAAGGGCCAGGCCGGGCCTCCGGTGCCCAGGCCCGCTGAGTTGGCACTTAGAGAAAAAGGCAGGCATCTGGGGAAATGACAACCTTAGACTGAGTTCAAGAACTTTTCGCTTTAACATTACCTCAGATGAATTACTCTGCACGTTAAAAACCCCGATCTCCCCACAAAAAGCTGTCACAGACGGAGGTGTGCTCCCCACAGGCGAGACCACCTGGGAGAACCAGGAACTCTGCTCCTCCTACAGGTAGTTCTGGAGTCACAGACAGGCCAGCCTGTGGGCAGTCCTACGGAGAGTCACACACAGCTCACAAGCAGAGTCCGCACGGTCCACTCAGGGGTCCCACCGGGGCAAAGCAGCAGCCCGCCAGGTCAGGGGCAGCGGAAGGCAGGACAGATGGAGAGGGGCGCCCCTGAGCGCCCCCCAGTCAGGGCTAGAGCATCCCGCAGACAGAGCGTGCGGACAGCAGGCGCCTGGACCGTTCACCAGGCGGGACCTGCTCGTGTGTAACCGATTCAGGCCCTAGACAAGCGCCAGGATCCCCCAGAACAGCGTGGAACCGGAGAAGGCCAGAAACCCCCCCAAAACCCCTCTGCCGTCACCCCAGGACCCAGAGTACGCCCCCACCGCTGCTGCACTCACTCCAGGGACCAGCGAGGTCCCCACACACGAAGCGCATCAACCGACAAACTCACATCCAGAGGGAGCCGCTCCGGTTCGGCGCGGGGCCTGCACACGGCGGCAGTGGGCGCCCGGACCGGGGACCGCGCGGCGCCCACCCACCGGGGAGTGGCTCCCAGGCCGGGATGCAGGGGCTAGGGAAAAGGGGATCGGGGGAAGGGGGACGAGCCGGGTGCGGGGACCTGGGGAAAGGGGATGCGGAGCCAGGTTCCGGGCGCTGGCGGCGGGAACCGGGGATGGGGCGCGGACGGCGGGGGATGAGCGCCGCGGGTCGCAGGGAAGGGTGGCGGTCGCGGGCCCCGGGGAGCGCGCAGCTGGGCCGCGCCCAAGGTCCCCCTCCCGGCCCCCTCCGGCGCGCATCCCCGAGCCTCGGCGCGGCCCCGGGCCCGGGGCGGCCTGGGCTCCCGGCGGACACCCACCTGGGCCTTCTGCAGGGCGCCCAAACGCAGCTCGTGCACGAAAGGGTTCCGCCCCGGGGGCGCCTGCCGCCGCGCGTCGCCGGCCCCCGCGCTGGAGGAGGGGGCTGCGCGAGGATCGCGTCCCCGGAGCCTCATGGCAGATGTGTATAAGAGACAGGACACACACAGACATACACACAGGTGCGTGCACACACACAGACACAAGCGCGGGGCGGGCGGGCCGGGGAGGGGCGTGTGCTGGCCCCGCCCCGCGGGCGCCGAGAGGCCGCCCCGCGCCCGACGCCCCGCTCCGGGCTGCTCTGCGAACCGCCGGGGGCGGGTCCCGAGCGGCGCCGAGGCGCTGGCCGAGCGCCCGTCGCGGCGGCGGGCCCGCAGGGCGCGCCCCCTGGGTCCCCGCCACGTCGTCCCCTTCCGCTGCTCAGGGCGCCCACCGGGGCGCGGCCGGGGGAGGCGGCGCCGTGCAGCCACGTGGGGGCGGCCGGCGCGGCGGGCACCCCTCCCCGGGCTGGGGGCGCCGCGCCTCCGGGCTGTGCGCTCAGGACCCGGGGAGCGCCGCTGGGCCGCGCCTGGCAGGCCGCGTGTGTAAGGGCCCATGCGTGCCCGCCGAGACCCCGGTCCTCCTCAGGGGCGCCCCGCCGCGCTGCTCGGTCCTGCCCGCCCGGCTCTGGGCGGGGGACCAGCGGCCGCGAAGGGCAGGCCTCATCCCAGACGCCCGGGGTCCGCCCCGGTCACAGGGTCCAGGCGTTTGCTGACTGGGACCCAGTGGCTTGAGAAGCGGGTAATGACTCTAGTGCTTGGCATGACCTTGTGGGTGCAGCGGGGGCCACTGGGGCCTCTGGTTCGTGGTGGGCACAGTGCTAACTAGGGCAACTGGAAGTGCATCCTGTTCAAAAACTACACATTTCACAGCCGCCTCGAAGCCTTAGTGTCGCGGACATTCTGCGGGTCTGTCCTTGCGGGCCAGACAGCAGGAGATGGAGCGGGCCAGGCCGTGGGTGTCCGCTGAGCAAGGATCAGCTGGCATGTGTACGCCTGAAACCACAGCCCTGCCTGCCTGGCCTTCTGCCAAGGCCCGGGCTCCGGGCCACTCCGGGCCTGGGCGGTGAGTCAGGAGTGGTCGGGCCTCCGATAACCCAGCAGATGCCGTTACCAGGTGACATGGTGAAGACTCGCCCTACTGTGTTTCCATGGAGAGACGTTGCGGGGAGAGGTCCCCCCTGAAGTCTCTGGCGTCCTCCGGGAGTTGTTAGTACAGAAGGCAAAGTGCAGGCTGGGTCCAGGCTTCCCCGAAGCCTCACACTTTGCCTGGGTGAGTGACCAGTCCGCAGAATCTCGGGAGTCACGTCTGTAAGAGGCCGGCAGAGCAGTGCCTGGGCACACAGACTCCTTCAGGAGGGCCTCCCGCCCTGGCTGGTCTGACATCTCCTGAACGTTTTTATCACTTCAAAGATCTAGAACACTGTCAGGCTTCAGGAGATATATCTCAAAGATGCCACCTTCGCTCTCAGCTCCTGAGAGATGTGTATAAGAGACAGCTGGCCCTCTGCTGACCTCCTGGACATTGAGTTGAGGGTAGTTCTGACGGTGTGGAGGGCGGGGGTGGGACCATGCAAGGGCCTGGGCAGGCGGAGGGGAAGGGGGCGGAGGCGCGTCCCTGTTGACCACAGGCTGAAGCCTGCTTGGCCCCGAGTGACTGGGGAGGGTGGAGGGCCGCCCTCTGGGAGAGCTGGGCTGGGGAATGAGGCATGACTCTGGGGTCATCCCCTTGGGAGGACCGGCCAGGATAGAGCTGGGATGGCACTCCATGGCTGTCGACACGGTGGAGACCCGCTTGCTGTGGGCAGTGGGAAAGCTTGGCTGGGGGAGCCAGAGGGAGGCGCAGCGTCTCGGTCTCGGGCCTCGCCTGCTCCTGGTTGGTGGGGGCTTGTTTGTGTTTTGGATTCTAGAGCTTTTGAGGAAGAGGAAGAGCGGCCCGTTCATTTTTGCTACGATGGTGGTTTTTGCTTCTGCCCTTCGGGGTTTTTCTACCCGATCTGCAGATTTTTCCTGTCCGCACGGTACACCGATGCTCTCCACACCATCGCTCAGTCTCCCTGCTGCCCTGCCTCGGTGCACACGGCAGTGTTTATGAAGCTCTTCCTGGATGCTCTGTTTTACCGCATTGATTTCTTGGCTCTTGTGCCGGTTCCACACTGTTCTAATCTCGATGCCTGTGGAATAATGTGCCGTGGTCACCAGTAGGAGGAATTCCAGTTGGTGTTTCAAGAGCTGTCTTGGGACTTCCCTGACTACCCAGTGGTTGCAAATCCGCCTTCCAATGCAGGGAACACAGGTTCGATCCCTGGTGGGGAGACTAAGATCCCACGTGCTGCAGAGCAGTGAGCCCCAGGGACGCGGTGAAGACCCCACGCGCTACGCCCGAGACCCAGCGCAGCCAAACTGAGAAAGAAGAGCTGTCTTAATGATTCATAGCACTTAACTCTTCCGTCCAAATATAGAATCGGTTTTGTGACCGCAGCCACAGAATTAAAAGGCGCTCACTCCTTGGAAGAGAAGCCAGGACAAACCTGGACAGCGTGTTAAAAAGCTGACACTTTGCTGATAAGGTCCCTATAGTCAAAGCTATGGTTTTTCCAGTGGTCACGTACGGATGTGAGAGTTGGACTATAAAGAAGGCTGAGCACTGAAGAATTGATGCTTTTCAACTGTGGTGTTGGAGAAGACTTTTGAGAGTCCCTTGGACTGCAAGGGGATCCAGCCAGTTAATCCTCAAGGAAGTCAGTCTGAATATTTATTGGAAGGACTGATGCTGAAGCCGAGACTCCAATACTTTGGCCACCTGATGCAAAGAGCTGACTCACTGGAAAACCCTGATGCTGGGAAAGATTGAGGGCAGGAGAAGAGGGTGACAGAGGATGAGATGGCTGGATGGCATCACTGACTCAATGGACTTGAGTTTGCGGAAGCTCCAGGAGATGGTGAAGGACAGGGAAGCCTGGCGTGCTGCAGTCCATGGGGTCGCAAAGAGTGGGACAGGAGTTAGCTATCGAACAGCATAGAATCAGTGTATGCAGTCACCCAAAACCCCCACTGACAGTTTTGTGTTGCAGTGCACGGAGTGTCTGTATTACTTCGGTAAGAATGTGCTATAAGGGGGCCTGGGCTTTGCTTTGTGTTTGGTGAGATACACAGATACAGGAAGACAGGCTTGGAGGAAGAAGCGGGTCCCATGGGTCTCCGGAGACAGGAGTGGTGACAAGGCTCGGGGCCCCTGGGAAGCGCCCGCTGCTCAGGAGGCCAAGGGCAGGGAGAACGTGAGGGCCAGCCCCGCCCGCGTGGTGCCTGCAGGCGGGCACGGGCAGGTGGGGTGAGCAGGGCCGGAGTTGACTGCTTGGACCACCTCCCTGGCTCCTGGCGCTCGTCCCAAGGGCCTGTTGCTGGCTGTGACTGCGGCTGGGAGTCTGAGCCCCATTGCGGAGGGCTGGGTGTGGGCCCTGGCTTGGCCCGTCTGCATCGGGAGGATGAGCCCCACGAAAGCAGCCCTAAGGGGGGTCCCTCGGGACAGCTGGGCCCCGAGACATCGAAGTGTGTTTAGCCGCTCAGTCGTGTCCAGCTCTTTTGAGACCCTATGGGCTGTGGCCCGCCAGGCTTCTCTGCCCAGGGGATTCTCCAGGCAAGAGTACTGGAGTAGGTTGCCATTTCCTTCTCCACAAGATGCCAAAGTATCTGTGTGAAAACATTATTAGTGCAGAAGATACTGACACTTTGCAATTTTAAGCATTATCTTTCACCAATATAATTATACTTCCATTTGCTTTGGCCTTCTTTTAATTCTTTGACAGCATTCAAATTTTTTACATAAAGATCCTGCATTTTCTTAGACTGCTTCCTGGATTTGTTGTAATTTTGCAGTTGTTCCTTTTTCTAGTTGCTCCTGACTCACACAAAGGAACAATACTGACTGCTGATCTTGAAGACTGAGTGAGGTTAGTCAGGGGCGGAGGGGCCCTGTGGGGTTCCTGCAGCACCCCCTCCCCCAGCGTCGCAGCTGAGTGAGGGACCCCAGCCTGCGCAGGGCACAGACCTCCCAGGAAAACCACAGCATCACAAGAAACAGTGAGTCCCTGAGTGTTGGCGTGGTTTCCAAGCATCACAACGTTCCTCAAAAAGGATGGTTTGAATTTTGATGAAGCCTGGTTCACGTGTCTTTGATGGATCACGCTTTGCTCTCCTGTGAGGCCCTCCGGAGAGGATGGAGGCAGGCGCTTGACGTTTGTCTCTCTCGGGGTGTCCGGCCCCATTTCTGGATGAGACCATGTGTGTCCCTTAGACTCGTCGTGGCAACTTTGCGGCGTGAATCTGGGCTTCATTTCTGGGCCCCGTGTACCTGTGCCGACGCCACGTTGCCTCGGTTGCTGGAGCTTTGTGGTGAGTCTTGAAGTTAGATCACGTGGGCCCTGCAGCCCTGTTCCTCTTCGTCAGGGGTGTTTTCATTCTGCCAGAGCCTTTCACTTCCGTTACAAATGTTAGAATCCATTTGTTGATGTCTCAGAACATCTGCTGGGGGTTTTGATGAGATTTTTGTTGAATCTACTGATCAATCTGGGAAAATCAGTATCTGAGTAATACTGGTGTCTGTCCTTGAACATGGTATATATGTCATTGATTTAGGTTTTCTTTCATTTTTCTCAGCAGTGCTTTATAACTTTTGCTTATCACTTATAGGTCTTGCCTGTGTTTTTCTAATTCTGCCCCTAAAGTATTTCATGTTTTGATGCCCTTGTAAATGGGGCTTTCTTTTCCTATTTTCTTGACTGACCTTTGCAGCTTGTGAGATCTGAGTTCTCAGACCAGGGATGAGCCTGGGCCCTAGCCGTGGTGGCGCCGGGTCTTAACCACTGGGCCACCAGGGAAGTCCCGACCGGGGCTGCTTTTTAATCTCAGTCTCTGCAAGTTTGCTCCTCCTACAGAGAAGCACAGCTGGATCCTGCTGTCCATTCTGTGCGCTTCAGCCCTGGCGGCTTCACTGATCATTCTGACGGCGTGTTTGCAGGCTCCCCCTTCCCTGTCACGCTCCCTATGGGTCGCGGTAGTTTCACACTCCCCTCCGAACACAATGCCTTCTGTTCTTATTTTCTGTCACCTCATGACTGTGGCGTCAGGTCGCGATGCTGAGCAGAGGTGGGGCCTTGTTGACAGTCCTGGGAAACACGTCCCGTCTCGACTTCAGCCGCGGGTCTTCACGGCCACCTTCAGTACAGTCCAGGACGTTCCTTTCTAGTCCCAGCTGGAGCTGGCTGAGAATTTTTGTCATTTTGTCAAAGATCTAGCATCTAGCTTTTCTCCTCAGTCCTCTTAATATGCTGAACTAAAGGAGATGATATTCCAACCTTAAACCAACCTCGTTTTTCTGGACAAGCCTCTGCTTGATCATATTTATTCTTATTTTGAGTTCTGTCCTTCATGGTTTTTTTTTTGTTTTAATCCATCATTTTTAAGTGAATCATGCATTTTAATGTCGTACCTAAAAGTATCTGTGCTGAACAGGGATCTTATTTCCCCGCCCAGGGGTCAAACCCAAGTCGCCTGCATTGCAAGGCAGCTTCTTAACCCCTGGGCCCCGGGAAGTCCCTGTGAGCTCGTTTTTTACGTGATGCGAGATGTTTCATTTTTTTGCACGTGGCACCCGTGATTCCGTACGATTTATTGTAAAGGCTGTCCTTTCTCTACAGACCTGCCTTTGTGTCTCTGTCAGTAGTCCACCCCACACGTGTGCTTCTATTCTGGGACCGTCTGTCCTGCCCACCGTGACTGAGTGACCGAACAATAGTAGCTGATGCACAAAATTGTGTTAGTTTCTGATTTTTTCCCAATAACTTAAGAATTGATGCCTTCAAACTCTGGTGCTGGAGAAGACTCTTGAGAGTCCCTTGCACTGCAAGGAGATCAAACCAGTCAATTCTAAAGGAAATCAACACTGAATATTCATTGGAAGGACTGAGGCTGAAGCTGGAGCTCTAATCCTTTGGCCACCTGATGTGAAGAGCTGACTCTCTGGAAAAGACCCCGATGCTGGGAAAGACTGAGGGCGAAAGGAGAAGAGGGCAAGAGAGGGTGAGACGGTTGGATAGCGTCACTGACTCAATGGACGTGAATTTGAGCAAGCTCCGGGGAGCCTGGCGTGCTCAGTCCATGGAGTTGCAAAGGGTTGGACACGACAAGAACGCGAGAGAGCGAGTGCGGTTCCCTGCGCGATGCTGGAAACGCTGGTGGAAAGACGTCCGCTCTGACCGCTCATCGCTAGCACACGGGACGCACTACGGTTCCCAGACAGACTCCGTGTCCCGAGCTGACTGGATCCACCTGAAGGCCCACTGTCTTTTCACAGGTTCTGTGCTTTCTAAGCGGAAAACCACGTTCTCTGCAAGTGAAGGCAGATCCGCGCCTTCCCCTCTGTCTTGCTCGCCTGCTCGTGAGCGTGGCTCTGGGCGGAGTCGTGACGGGGACGGTGCTGCCGTCCCTCGCGTGGCTGGCGTATCGTTCCTGTCTTGCGTTGTTCGCCTCTCTTTGCAGGCATTTGAAAGGTTTGTATCCATATTCGCAAACGGTGCTGCTGCCTTTCCTGTAACATCCATGTCTGGGTTTGGGATCAGAGCGATGCTAGCCTTTCCACAGGGCTTTCAGTTCTCTGGAAATTCTGGAAGCGTTTATATGGAGCTGGCATCATCTCTTCTGTAAACGTTCGGTGGAATTTCCCGTGAAGCCCTCCGGGTGTGCAGTTTTCTTTCTGTGAGTGTTTTTGTAAACTTGGATTCAGTTTCTTTTATAGCTGAAGGGTGTCTGGGGTCTCCAGTCTCCCTCTTTCTCTGAACCACTGGGCCACCAAGGCGGTCCCTTCCCTCTTTCTCTCAGAAGGACACCAGTCACTGATGAATGGCTCTCTCTAAACCCAGGGGGGGTCTCATCTTGATGTCTTACTTTAATTACATCTGCAGAGACACTGTTTCTAAGCAAGGTCACACTTTTCCCATGGTACCGGGTGTCAGGACCTGGATCCGTCTTTCTGCGGGGGTAGGGGGGTGGGAGCGATTTTTGGCAAAATGCAAGAATAGATGTTAAGGATGGACGACAGCCTGTGTTGGCTCCACCTGGCCCCTCGGGCCTTCCCCTCTGTCACCGGTTGAGGTCAGGGCTGGAACTCCAGGCCCCGTGGGTCGGGCGTTGTCACCTCAGCGGAAGCAGCTCAGCGAAGACGCCCACGTCCCAAAGCGGCCTTTCGGCACCGGCACCCTTCCGGGTGGCTCAGGGAGTCGCGGGCCTCGCCAGCCCTGGGCGAGCTCTGCCCTGGGCCTGGGGTCCTCCTGCTCTGGGGCCTGGGGTCACCGCAGCTTCCCACCCCCCACCAGCACCCTCTCCTTCCTCGCTTCGCTCGGTGATCCCTTTGGGAGGGTTTTCCATACACATCCGGCCATGAAACGCCCGGGCGCCCAGCTCACCGTGGTGTTTCTACGTTCTCCAAACCGCGCCTCTCGCTGGCCGAGCTGCCCCGGGCACCCACCGGCCAGCCAGTCCTTGGCGTGTTCTGAGTGAGGAGGTGTCTGGGCGGCCCAAACCCCCGAGAGCCATGGGGGCTTCTCGCCCCAGGGCAGGGGGCCGAAGGGGACGGTGTGGGCGGCGCGCTTCTGAGGCTCTGGAGGAGCCCCTGTTGTGCTTCCTTATTCCGCTCGGCGCTGAGCAATCTGAAGGAAGAAAAGAAAAGGAAATATCACCTATTTGGGGACTGCCACCGTCCACACATGACGTTAAGCGTCAGCCAGCCGAGAGTTCTTGCACGTGTCTGCAAGCGCCTGGTCCTCAGTGAAGAGGGGCGTCTTCTCCGAACTCCACGCAGTCTCAGAGAGCACAGTCCAATGTGGAAACCGAGGAAGACACTGCTTCTGTGCACTGCGGAGCTGATGTGAACTGACGTCTCCTTACAGTGACACGGCTCCCTCTGTGTTTCCTGGGTTCCGGGTGGGCGGCCTTCGGGCCCTGCCTACCCCGCAGGCCCGGCAGAGACGGGGACGGGCCCGGGAAGTCTCTGTCTGGGCAGAGCCGGGCTGCCCGGGAGGGCCGCCCGGACCCGCGTCTCGGCCCTGCTGGATCGGTTTGCGGCCTGCGGCACGGCGGCTCCCCGGCACCTCGGCGGCCCTGGAAGCGGCAGCACGGCAGAGGCGCCTTCTCTGGACTGTGGGCCCCACGGGCTGGAGCCGCCGCACCCGGAACCACCTGAACCCACTGCCCGGCACAGGCTGCCCGCCCTCCCAGAGCCGCTCCCGGCGCCCACCCGGCCGCCCCGGCCCCTGGACGCTCAAGGGCATCTCTCTGCTGACCTCCTCCTTCTCAGCCTTCCTGCTTGGGCCCCCAGACGCCCCTGGAGTCCCTGCCCAGCCTCCCTGGGCGGGCGGCCCCCCGCCGCCTCCACCCTCGACAGCAGCTTCCCCACTCTCCCTCGTCTCTCCCGGCCTCTCCTGCCCGCCCGCCCCGCCTCCATGTCCCTCTCACCTGGACCAGGTTAGGGCCATCTCACAGACAGGAAAATCGCCGCACAGGAGACCGCGGCTGAGATCCAATCCGGGACCAGTGAAGGCTGAAGCTGTTTCCTCCTGCGGACGAGTCAGGGTGGTCCGTGTCCTGGGTCACCTGTCTCTGCAGGTGGCCTTCCAGAGAGAGGACCTGTCTCTGCAACACGCGGATTCCAGACAAGACTGTTTTCCTCAAAGATAAAGACCCTGGGCCTCAAGTCAGAATCTCGATACTTGACACGACGCTCCATCTCCTGTGTGGTTCCAGCTGTCATTTAATAGACAGCCCACGTGGGGTGACGCTGAGGCTGCAGCTGGCGATCCGAAGCCCCTTTCAGGAGACGCCAGGCCCTGCGGATTTGTCTGGTCATCACCACACCCTCTCCCTTAGCAGCATCACCTGCTCCATTTCTTGGCACGGAGCAAGGGCGCCCCAGTCTGGAACGTGAGCCGAGATGACGCGCTCTTCTGTGGGCCTCGGCGCAAACTAGATTTTGAAACTCAGAGGCACAGCTTCTTCACACATTGCAATTGCAGAACAAATGTTTGCATGTAATTTTGCTTCCCAAAATGTCAAAAAAAGCAAAATATGAAAACATATTCTCAAAGGAGTGATCTTTTATGAAAAAATTGCTTATAGTAATTCTTTCCAGTTGGCATTGAGAAATACTGTGTTGAAATATTTTTATAGTCGAAGTTCCAAAGAGAGACCTCACGTTTCAGAAGAAGGGCATGTTCCTGAAGCAGGCAATTCACTGTGAGGAGGGGGCAGAGGCCAGGTCACACCTTTCCTCAGCTCCTTAGCAATAGAACACACACGTTTCAGAGGGAAGCTTGGCCAGCCAGGGTAGACTGCATTCCCCAGCCCACCTGCTCCAGCTGTGGTTAATATAAGCTCTGGCAGCAGATGGGATGCAAGCAGAAGCTTTGTGGCACTTGAAGGGTGAATGTAATGAGAGGGTGCCTTCTTGCTGGCTGGAAGGTGAATGCAATGGCTGGAGCCACAGCCTCCACATTGGGACATGAGACAACTTTGGGAGTGGAAGGCATGCTAGCAGACCAATCCAAGAGAAGAAGCCTGAGTCCTGGGCCACATGAAGGATGCTCCCAACCTTCTGTGGCTACTGCTGGCAGTTATGGTTGTGAGAAGAAGTAAGCTTCTCCATCTTTAAGTTAGTGTTTGGGATTTTTCTGTTACTTGCACATAAACTTAATCCTAATGAATATAGAGGCCACTAGGGATGCTTGGACTAAAAAAAACTCCAGGCTAAAACACACACACACACACACACACAAACACACACACGTACACACACACACAAACACACACACACACAAAGCCTAAGGAAAACCCCCAAGATATGTTTTTGATCTTTTTGTGTGGACATAGATTTAGGTATTGATCTTCGTGCGTTGATGTAGAAGCCCCTTAATATGCCTGAATATGCCTTCTGCTTCCTCTCCAATCCCCTTGTTTCTCTTCCCAGTTCCTATAAGACCTTTTGGCCTGGCTCCCGTCACCCCTTCCCATACCATTTCATTCCCCAAAGACCACCCTTCTCTCCTTCAGGAGGGCCTCCCGCCCTGGCTGGTCTGACATCTCCTGAACGTTTTTATCACTTCAAAGATCTAGAACACTGTCAGGCTTCAGGAGATATATCTCAAAGATGCCACCTTCGCTCTCAGCTCCTGAGATATTTTGGTTATATAATATTATTGTCTGAAAAAGAGAAGAACAGTTTCACTTGGAAGGAAACCTGAAAAGTTTCTTCTGGAAGGTGCGGTGACATATATCTCCATACTCCTGATCTAACAAGCATATAGTAGGTCCCAAGCTCTGGCTGGGAGGGGGAGCCTGGGGTGTGAGTGTGGGTCTGCCCCCAGCCGGGGGTAACACCTGCATCGTCACAGGTGGGCCCAGCAGGTGTGTGTGGGAAAGAGGTGCCGGAAAGGTCCAGAAACTTGAGGAAACTCCTGCTGGAGGGTCGGGGAGTTCCCGAGGAGGAGTGGACTCTTGAGGATGTCTGGAAAGAGGCCCAGGAGGAGGGCAGGGAGTGGGGAGGTGAGGACACCGTCCACTCAGGCCTGAGGGGTGGAGGTGGGTCCGTGCAAGCCGGCCCCCGCCCGCCCTCCCTGTGCTCCTCTCGTAGGCTCGTGAGAGCGGGGCGTCCGGTCCTCAGCAAGGCCTCTTGCACAGGGGGTGGAGCCGTACTCCCGAGGAGTGGGCGCAGCAGGTGTGCACCCCGCACGCGCTGCTCACAACCTGAACCTGTGCACACCTGTGCCTCACACTCCACCCTCTTCACTGCCTCTCCAGGGCACTGGCGCCCGTGGTGGCCCCTGGGCTCACTTTGTATAAGGGGCTCTTGCTTCAGCAAACAGGGCGCCCTGCTGAGCGGAAGCACTTGGTCTCAGAGCATCTCCGGAGCTGGCTCCTCGACTTTGGGCTGTCGGTCAGAACAGGATCTGGGTTCCCGTTCTCAGCACTTAAATTGCTAAGCTGGGAACTTGACCTGGAGCAGAAGGCTTCTATGAGCCTCTTGATCGTCAAGACTCATTAAGGGGGTGTGGCTCCTGAGACAAGAGGTGGAAAGTGACTCCCGTGTTTGCGGAAGGACTTCTGAGCCAGGACTTCGAGCATGTGCCCGGGCGAGCAGCCAGCATGCCGAAAAGTGCGTTTAGTCAGAGTTGAAGCCGCACGCACTCCACGCCATCCTGTGATCTGAGAGCGGCCTCCGTCTAGAGTACGTGCTGAGCACCGGCCCTTCCGCCATCGTCGTCCTCAGCTGCACAGAAAGCTTCCTCTCCAGCCGCCGCGGCCGTCTGCTCGGCCAGGGCAGGCCTTGCGGCGCGGGCAGGGCTGTCTCCCGGCATGGTCTCAGCAAGTCACCTCCCCCCACCCCCCGCCAGGTTCAGAATTAAAGGATTATCCTGGAAACCCTCTTGTAACGAGTGGTGACTCCGCTGTGGGAACGAGTTGACACAAGTCCCGAGTCTTTTTCAGTCACAGGAGTTACATTCTCTGCCGTGAAGAGACAGCAGCGTGGGGTCTGGCCTGACCTGGGGATGAACCGCCCCCCTCGCCTCCCTGTCCTTCCTCGTCTGTGAAACAGGAATGAGGTTGAACCCTTCTGCGGGGTTTCTGTGAGGCCCGCCTGAGGGCGCCTGGAAGGGTCTGGAAGGTCCTGGAAGGGTGTGCAGGGGCCTGGAAGGGCGCCTGGCGCAGCAGGGCCTCTGAAGCCCCCGAGGTCCCGTCAGGCTCATCTGCCGGTCCGGGCGCTCCTCTCCTGCAGCAGCGGCGGGCGCGCGGGTGGGCAGCGGCGGGCGCTCCTCTCCTGCAGCGGCGGGCGCGCGGGTGGGCAGCGGCGGGCGCTCCTCTCCTGCAGCGGCGGGCGCGCGGGTGGGCAGCGGCGGGCGCGCGGGTGGGCAGCAGCAGCACCCGCATTCTCGGCAGGTTTGTCTTCATAAGGAGGGGAAACGCGGTGTCCCTGCTTCGGGAAGCTTGGGGAGTCAGTCCCAGCTCTCTGAGAGTCGGGTCCTAGACGGCAGAAGGGGTTTTGGGGGGAGTCGGCTGTGATTGCTGCTACTGTCTGCGCCACTGGGGGAAGCGGCACCGGCGCCGTGCATTGAGGAGAGTCTGTTCCTACAGGAGCCGCGGCGCGGGGTGTCCACGTGGGCATCTCTCACCGTCTCTCTGGGCAAATGACTCCGCCATGTTCGCACAGGGTCCCGCGGGTCCCGCCCTGCCCAGGCGCCCTCCAGGGCCCATTTGTGGTTTGGGTCTGTGTGACACGCACACGTTCCTCTGGACGCCCATCCCCAGCACGTGAGCACGGGGACAGGACTTAGACGTGGGACTCTCCACCGACCAAAGCCTTGGAAATGAGGCTGCCCGCTGGGCCTCCCGCCGCCGAGAGTTGGGGTGCTGGCCTTTGCCACGAGGGGAGCCTTGGACAAGTTGAGGGGGTCCGTGAAATGATGTGTCTCAAGGTTCTTTCTGCAAACAGCATCTTCATGTGTGAACTGAACTGATGATCAGCTTAAATCACACTGGTTTTTGTCTTTGAATGGGACGTGGACTTTTACTCTCAAGGCAAAGGCTGCGCTCCTGGGAAGCTGGTGGTGAAGGGCGCTGTCACGGTCAGCAGGAGAAGCCGGAGCCGCCCTCTCACTTAAATGTGAAGCCCAGTCTTTCTCATGCATCGCACCAGCCACGTGGACGTGCTTCTGTTCCAATAAGGTGTGACGCCGCGGCCTGTGTTTGGCTTGGGAGTCGCTCACTGCTTCACCATGGTCTGTGTCCACAGCGTAGCCTCTCGGAAATCAGTTGCGCTGATGTTCTGCCGCGTTTTTATAAAGTTATTCATATTATTATTATTTGAGGGGGCTCCAAAATCACTGCAGATGGTGACTGCAGCCATGAAATTAAAAGATGCTTGCTCCTTGAAAGAAAAGCTATGATCAACCTAGACAGCATATTAAAAAGCAGAGACATTACTTTGCCAGCAAAGGTCCATCTAGTCAAGGCTATGGTTTTTCCTGTGGTCATGTATGGATGTGAGTGTTGGACTGTAAAGAAAGCTGAGTGCTGAAGAATTGATGCTTTTGAACTGTGGTGTTGGAGAAGACTCTTGAGAGTCCCTTGGACTGCAAGGAGATCAAACCAGTCTATCCTAAAGGAAATCAGTTTTGAATATTCATTGGAAGGACTGAGGCTGAAGCTGAAGCTCCAATACTTTGGCCACCTGACGTGAAGAACTGACCCATTGGGAAAGACCCTGATGCTGGGAAAGACTGAAGGCGGGAGAAGGGGACGACAGAGGATGAGACGGTTGGATGGCATCACCGACTCAAAGGACTTGAGTTTGAGTAAACTCCGGGAGTTGGTGATGGACAGGGAGGCCTGGTGTGCTGCAGTCCATGGGGTCGCAAAGAGTTGGACACGAGTGAGCGACTGAACTGAAACTGATTATCAGCTTAAATCGCGCTGCTTTTTGTCTCTGAACGGGACGTGGACTCTTACTCTCAGCTGTCAGCTCACACGCGTGACTGACATGGATGCTGTGCTCTTGTGGGCAGTGGCGGGGGGCTCCGGCTCTGCCTGGCTCCCGGCTCCGGCCCTGCTCCCCGGGGCTGTGTGGGGAGGGCTGTCTCTCTGCTCGCCTCCTCTGCGGTGACAGTCGGGAGGCTCGGGGAGGAGGAAATCACTAAGTAAACGGCACAGCCGCGTGTCAGTCCTGCCCTGAGGAAGTGACCCGGGGGTGGGGCAGGGTGTCCAGAGCTGCCTCCACGTCCGAAATCATGTGACCCTGAATCCCACGAGGTGGGCAGTGGGGTCTTCTGTCTTTTCCCTTTTTAAAAGGAAACCTGGGGAAACGCCGAGCACAGCAGCGCGGGGACTCATGAAGCGCTCGCAAGTCACTTACTGTTCTAAACCATCATGCTGATGATTCACGGCCTTGTCCTCATTCCTGGCATCCAGCGCGTCGGGGTGTGCAGCGTGACCCGGGGTTAAGGATCCCCACGTGCCTAAGCGTCCATGAAGAATCCCTGCAGGATCCCGACGGGGCCGTGGCGACGAGCCCAGCCTCTGAAGCGCGGGCAGGTGAGCGCGCGGGAGCCCCGGGCAGCTCCGGCCTGCTCCCCCAGGAGCTTCTACAGTCACCACCAAGCCTCACGGGCGTGAAGCGCGAAGACGGGGTTCCCATGCTGGGAAATGCACTGGGTCTCCCCGTGCCCCCAAAGGGGGCCCAGTGAGGTTGAATTCCAAGGATGTAGAGCAGGGGCTTGCTGGGCCTGTTGTCTAAGCAATCACGTCTTCAGGGTCAGAGCTTGGGGAGGGGCCGCCAGTCCTGGGCCCGAGGGCTTCCCGCAGGGAGCCTGTGTCAGCTGATGGGCCTGTGACGGGACCCTTGGGGCCACAGGGGACATTAGACAGAGGATCCCGTAGTGGCTCCAAAGTCCAAATGCAGAGACCCTGTGAGAGGGGCCGTCCTGCGTGTCCACCCTTGTGACATTCTTGCCATTCCCTCTTCTTCGCTTGTCAGCCCCTCTGTGCTGTATATGACACGTTTCTTAGGCTCCAACCTAAATCTTTTTCTTAATCCTTAAAAAACTCTTTTAGCTCAGCAGTAAAGAAAGTTTCTGGCGACGAGAGATTCCATCGGAAACGAAGTCTGTGGACATGTTACCACTTCACCAGTGTCGCGGGTTCTGATTCGATCGGCTGTGCAACAGCCCCCGGAGTCTTGGATCTGCACGTTTCCGCCAGAATCTCATCGTCTGCGTCAGCACGTCACCACTTCGTTACTGTCAGGGGCGCTCAGGTTGCCTCTGGTCCCTTTCAGATCCTCAGAGCCAGTGAGTTTCCTCTCCGCCAGGCCTGAAAGGGACGCTCGCAGGTCTGGTCTGGCTGAGGGACACGGATGGATGATGGGGTTCACAGAGGAAGCACAGCCCTGGAGAGGAAGATGGGGCAGGCAGGAGTGGGGGGCATGGGATTACCCCCAAGCAGGCTGCTGGCGCCGGACCCAGGGGTCGATCCCTCCCTCGGGGCCTGAGCTTGAGGAGATCGAGAGGAAGGACCTGACGGCCTCGTAGGGGCCGGGGTCCCTGGTGAGCAGAGGGGAGTGGGCCTCGGAGCACGTGAGGGGCTGCGGGGGGTCAGAGGTCTTCCCCGCCGTGACGACGATGCCGTCCTGCACTGACAGCTGTGTGGTAACCATCCACACGGTGAGAACGCGCCCAAGTCAGAGAAGCAAGCCCTCTTCCTCCTCCTTCAGCCCAGAAGCCGGGGGCCTGGCCCCGAGGGTGCGGCCTCTGGCCGGTGCCCACCCCACTGGCACAGCCTCCCTGGGAGGTGCTCGTGTCCATCGGCCAGGGACACCGTCCTCGCCCAGGGTGCCAGGCAGTCACCCTGGAACATCAGGGCCCCTCTCCCCGCCCCTTCCAGGGCGTCCTCTGCAGTATGGGGCACGGGGGTGCCCCCTCCCTGGGTGAGGCTCCGGTTGCCGCAGGACCTCCTCACTCCCAGACCCTAGACCCACGTGGGCCTCTGTGACGCACCCCCCCAAAAGAGGAAGATCCAAGCAAGCACTCTCTGCTGCCCGCAGGCACCCGGGACCTGGCCGAGCTGGAATCTGAGGCCAGGTGAGAAGGTCACACAGCTGAGGTCAGAGGGAAGCCCTTCCCCAGGACATGCGAAGCAGAAGGGGGCTTCCCTGAACTGTCGTGACCGTGGCCGGGCTTGGGGCCTCTGCGGCCCCGGCTGGGTGGCTCCTCCTTCATTCAGACCTTGTCCTGCGGCTTTAAAACGCTCGTGACGTGCTCCGCCTCCTTTGCTCATTTTTAGCAAACGTTCCATCTCATCCCTAATGTATTGTGATTTTATACTTTTTTCCCTAAAGAAAGTGCTTTGTTGTTCAGTCGCTCAGTCGCGTCCGACTCGTTGCGACCCCGTGGACTGCAGCACCCAGGCCTCCCTGCCCTTCACAACTCCCCGGAGTTTATTCAAACTCATGCCCATTGAGTCGGTGACGCCATCCAACCATCTCATCCTCTGTCGTCCCCTTCTCCTCCCGCCTTCAATCTTTCCCAGCATCAGGGTCTTTTGCAAGAATACTGCAGTGGGTTGCCATTCCCTTCTCCGGGGGGTCTCCTCGCTCAGGGATGGAGCCTGCGTCTCTTATGTCTCCCGCGTTGGCAGGCATGCTTTTTCACCACCAGCGCCACCTGGGAATCTCTAAGAAAGTGCCTACAGTTGTGTGAACGCCAGGCCCCATGAAACACGGAGCGGGCAGGTGAAGGGGCCCCGAGACCCTGGACAGCCTTTCCTGGTGGGAGGGTCTGTGCGAGGCCTCCGCTGCTGCAGGGAGATCATCTCCAGAGCTTTATCACCAACATCTAATGGGCCTGCTGCGTAGAAGACGCGTTAAAAACAGCGGTGCCTGGGGGTGGCCGGAGTGACGTGGAAACCGGGCCGGGTGTGGGCGAGAGGCCTGGCTGGCACGGGCTCTTCCTTGGTGCCCTGAGCTGGTCCTGAGTTGTCCCCAGACCCCGCGCTTCTGCCCAGGGCGCGTCCTGAGCCAGGCGGCCTCACCAGAGGCTGAGACGCTCAGCCAGGCGCAGTGAAGAAATGGATCAGAGGACGCGTGGGCCGGGGTGAAGAGAGTGCCTGTGATGGAGGGCCCACGCTGAGAACTCACGAAGGGCCTGGGCCGGCCCGCTTCACAGCGCTAAAGCGGTGAGCTTTATGTTATGCTTATTCTGCAGAAATTAAAGAAGCCCAGAAGCGAATTAGTGACCAACTGTGGCAAGTGTGACCCCGGTGGCTTAGTCGGTAAAGAATCTGCCTGCAGCGCAGGAGACCCAGGTTCGATCCCTGGGCTGCGAAGATCCACTGGAGATGAGGATGGCAACCCACTCTGGTGCCCTTGCCTGGAAAACCCCAAGGACAGAGGAGCCTGGCGGGCTGCAGTCCACAGGGGGTTGCAAAGAGTCAGACGCGACTGAGCGACTAACGCCGCCCCACTGCTGACCTTGAAGTTAAGCTCGGGACTGCCTTCGTGACTTGCGGGTAGGGAAGGACTTCTGAGTAAGTCCACCAGGAGCACCAGCCAAAGCGATACCAGTTCACTGAGATGACGTCACATGCTGTAGGGACTTCCCTTCTGGCCCAGTGGTTAGGACTCTCGCTCCCAGCGTGGAGGGCCTGAGTTCAGTCCCCAGCTGGGGAACGAGATGCCACAGCTAAGACCTGGCACAGCCAAATGAACGAATAAAAACAAACTATTAAAAAAGACAGCATGTTAAAAGTTTTACTGTAAACAGGCTGAAAATAAAAGCCACAACTCGGCAAAAAAAAAAAAAAAAAAGTTACAGTGAGCATCATGGGAAAAGCATCGGCACTGCTTGATAGCCTACAGACTGTCTACACGGCTCTGAGAAAGAAAAGTGAGCTGGGGCGCCCAGCCCAGGCCCTGCCTGGAGGGGGAACCCCCGAGGCTGGGGCGCCCAGCCCAGGCCCTGCCTGGAGGGGGAGCCCCCGGGGCTGGGGCGCCCAGCCCAGGCCCTGCCTGGAGGGGGAGCCCCCGGGGCTGGGGCGCCCAGCCCAGGCCCTGCCTGGAGGGGGAGCCCCCGGGGCTGGGGCGCCCAGCCCAGGCCCTGCCTGGAGGGGGAGCCCCCGGGGCTGGGGCGCCCAGCCCAGGCCCTGCCTGGAGGGGGAGCCCCCGGGGCTGGGGCGCCCAGCCCAGGCCCTGCCTGGAGGGGGAGCCCCCGGGGCTGGGGCGCCCAGCCCAGGCCCTGCCTGGAGGGGGAGCCCCCGGGGCTGGGGCGCCCAGCCCAGGCCCTGCCTGGAGGGGGAGCCCCCGGGGCTGGGGCGCCCAGCCCAGGCCCTGCCTGGAGGGGGAGCCCCCGGGGCTGGGGCGCCCAGCCCAGGCCCTGCCTGGAGGGGGAGCCCCCGGGGCTGGGGCGCCCAGCCCAGGCCCTGCCTGGAGGGGGAGCCCCCGGGGCTGGGGCGCCCAGCCCAGGCCCTGCCTGGAGGGGGAGCCCCCGGGGCTGGGGCGCCCAGCCCAGGCCCTGCCTGGAGGGGGAGCCCCCGGGGCTGGGGCGCCCAGCCCAGGCCCTGCCTGGAGGGGGAGCCCCCGGGGCTGGGGCGCCCAGCCCAGGCCCTGCCTGGAGGGGGAGCCCCCGGGGCTGGGGCGCCCAGCCCAGGCCCTGCCTGGAGGGGGAGCCCCCGGGGCTGGGGCGCCCAGCCCAGGCCCTGCCTGGAGGGGGAGCCCCCGGGGCTGGGGCGCCCAGCCCAGGCCCTGCCTGGAGGGGGAACCCCCGGGGCAGGGGTGATGAGGAGATGCTGGAGCTCGTGGACACGCGGGAGACACACCCCAGGACATGATGTGAGAGGGGCTGGCGGGGCGGTGCTGGGGACCGACCAGCCGCCCGGGCCGTGGAGCTTGGCGGGAGGAAGGCCTCTTGGGAGCCGGCGTGCAGACACCGGGTCGGTGGAGACGCACGGGCCTGCGATCCAGGAACACACAGAGGAGCCCTCTGCAGAGCAGCGTCTGGTTCGGGAAGTGTGAGACGCAAGGGTTCGTGGAAGAGGGCGCTGGTGAGGGAAGACGCTGGCGGGGAGCCCTGAGTTGTCTTGGGGAACCCGGAGCGCTGGTGCCGGGGCCCGCAGGGCAGAGCCTGGGAGCCGCAGCTGAGCGGGGCCGTTCCTCTTTTATAGAAGCACCGAAACAGCCACAGCATTAGGACTGAAGAGGGGCACGGTGCCAAGAGTCCTAACAGCTCTTTGGATGGGACTTGGGGTCCTTCTAAGACACAGAGTGTATCCTGACCAGTAGACACAGGAGGTGGTGAGACACCGTTTGGAAAGTTACAGGGACATAAATGACCCCAGGGCGGGAGGCGCCGAGAGTGGGGCAGAGGCGGATGGGGGGTGGGGGGTGGGCGGCACGAGGCTGGGCACCAGGCACAGGAGAGCAGGCGGGCTGGCTCAGGACGGGTGCTGAGAACACCCGTGGTCCGCAGGTAGCTGGGAATGTGCACTTCAGGCGCTGAGCCTTCCTCTTCTGATGCTGAAACTACAGGGTCTCCCACTTTTAATCTCCGCCCTTAGGTTTTATTCTCTGCTGGAAGGTAAGATGCTGACGGCAGGCTGTCTGACGGCTCCCAGCGTGTGCACGCAGCTCCGTGGCCGAGCTCTCCCCCTTTCAGAGGAAAGCTGAAGAGAGCGCGCATCTCATTTCCCCGGGCTGTGTTTCTGGTGGCGTCAGCACCTCTGTGGTCCCTGGCCTTCCACGGGGTTTGTAATGTCAGCAGACGGATTGTTTCAGGCTGACACTTGGCACAGACGGTTCTCAGCCAAATGTGATTCCAACGGGGAGGGTTTGGTCTCGGTTATTCCATGCGGCTTTGTTGGAGGAGAGGAAGAAAACCAGCTCCTGGTTCCGCAGTATTTTAATTTTAGATGGAACTGCGGTGACCCTGCCTGGCCGGCAGTGAGCTGTCAGTGTGGACGACATTTCGGCGACTTTGGGAAAAGGAACCTCATTCACACAAGCCAGGGCTTTGGGAACGGGCGCCCCGCCTTCCCGCCGAGGCTGGGCTGTGACGCTGACCCAGCGCGGCACACAGATCCCTCTGTCCCCTGCTGGACGCCCGCCAGGCGGCCACGGTCTGCGGAGCAAGACCCTCAGTGCGGGAGCCCGGCTCAGCCCTGGAAACCGCGGCTCAACAAAAAGCCTCTGTTGCCCTCGCAACGGTCTTTGCACAGAGAGGGTCCCGGCTGGCCTGGGCTGGGGAGACGGATTCGCAGATGGACCTGAGAGAAAGCTCTAATTAGGTCAGCCCGGGGGCGGGGTGGGGTTCAGTGGGTGAACCCGAGGAGGAGACTCTGCCCCACGACTGCCTTCAGCACCTGGGAATTTGTGACCAGCTTTCCTTTCCTTCCCGAGGCGCTCCGTCGGCGCGGAGTTTTCGGGGAGCGGGCACTGAGTCAGATCAGCCGGCCCTGAGAGGCCCCCAGACCCGGGACGGGGCGTGGCCCGGGCAGACCGCCAGCCCCGCGGATTTGGTGCGGCGGCTGCATTCAGCTCTCAGTCCTCTTCTGCCTTCGAAACCTGAGCCGAAGCCCGAGCCGTTTGGATGGTGCCTAGAGGGAAGCGGGGATCCGCTGACTCCGAGAGGAGAGTGTGTCCAGGGGTGCCTGGACCTCAGCCACCTGCTGAGTGAGCTCGGGTCTGCGGCTCTTCACCCCGCCCCGCCCCGCCCCGCCCCCGCGGGCC
>SJYT01026153.1:428398-456632 GCA_006410635.1 Cephalophus harveyi
TCTAGAGGTGTATAAGGGACAGGGGCTGGGGGGGAGGGGCTGTCGGTCTGTGGGTCTGTGGGGGAGGGGCTGTGGGGGAGGGGCTGTGGGGGAAGATGTGTATAAGAGACAGGCCCCGCCCCGCTCCCGCCCCGTGCAGGTGAGACTGCCCGCCTGTGATGATGATGATGGGTCCCAGGCACGGCCCACCACAAGGGCTGCTGAGGAAGCTCTGCTGCTCCCCCACGGGACGAGGCGGGCGTGTCTGGAGGGTTCCAGAGCGGGAAGGGCACCCGGGGCGGACACACGGGCTGAGCGGGTGGGGTTCGGCTGGCTCCCGGAGCGGGGGCCTGCTATGTCCGGCCCTGGAACACGGGCGGGGGTCTTGTCGGCCACCGTCCGGCCCTTCTGGGCTGTGCGGGTGTCCAGTCAGCGCGGCGTGGCTGCCAGGAGCGGCCAGCGCTCCTCTGGGCGGAGGCTGCCGGGCCCCCTTGGCAGCTGGGCCGGGCAGCACGAAGAGAGGGCGCCTCCTCGGCTCCGCTGGCAGCCTGCTCTCGGAGAGGGGCCGGGCCGGGCCGCGTCGACAGAGCCGGCTGCGGGCGGCCAGCCAGGGCTGGGGCGGCGCCGAGGCTCATCTGCCAGCCTCTTCTCTTTCCATGCCAGGTTTCGGGAAGTTCCTTTCACCCCTTCCCGCCTCTCTGAAGGGTGGGCGGGCGCAGGACGGCTCTGCGTGGTTTTCAGGTGTTTTCACCTGGGCGCAAGTCGGGTGGGCGTTCTGGAGGCAGGTGGGTGTGTCCTGAACGTGGCCACCTGGGCTCCGGGGGCGGACAGGAGCCTGTGGAGGTGGGTGATGGACGCGCGGTCCACGTGCCAATCAGCAGCTCTGCAGGCCCAGCCTCGGGAGGCGGGCGCAGGCCAGGCGGGGTCTCCGCGTGCCCCTGACCCAGGCTGGGGACTCACCCCTCGGCGTCCTCTTCCGTGCGGAGACTGGGCCGGACCCCCCGCCGCCCTAACACCTGTGCGGATTTTCACTGTTTTCAAGGCTCCCCAGAAGGCGACGCCCCGGGGCTTCGAGAACACCCGGTGGGCTCAGGGGCCCACGGCTGCTGATTTTCCTGCCACTCCCTTCTGACCGCCCTGTGTGGCATCCACGTGGCTGTGACTTTCTCCAGGACGGTCCAGTGTGGGAGGCTTTCAGTTAAATATAAATCTGGAAGCTGTCCTTTCTGTCAAAACAAGGATGATACAACCTCGCAGTAACGACTCGGTAGAGTTTCCTATTTTTTATAAAACAGACCAGTGCTGCCGACAGCCAGGCCCTGCCCACTGCTGGTGGGAAGCGCGCCGGGGTCTCCCGTTTGCCTCCGGAACACCTTCTGTGGTTTACGTGTCACACCTCGGGACGGGACGGAGGGGCAGCGTTCCGGGGCCGAGAGCATCCTGTCTGCTCACCGGGGCGCTGGCCCGAGTGGACGGGGCGTGCGCTGCGGGGCGGGGTGGGAGGGCCGGGTGTGTCCCTGAGGCGGGAGCACTGCGGGGGGCGGAGTTCGGAGAATCACTGTAAGCTCACGGTGCCCCCCCCTCGCCCCGCCCCCCGGCCGGGCTGATCTTGGCAGAACCAGCTCCAGCTCTGAATCGGGTGCTCAGAGTGTTCCTCCGTGCTCTGAGCCGTGGAATCCGAGGTTCCCTCCTGAAAACAGCTCTCAGATGTTCCCTGCGGCAGGACATGTCGAGATACAGCCCCCCCCACCCCACCCCGCTCCATCCACAGTGGCGGAAACCTTTGGTTTCCCACGACGTTTCACCTGCTCCCAGACTGATCTTTCTTGCCATTCCTCCCGGAGTTGCCTGTCTGTGATTCTGCACCTGGGGGACCCAGGACGGGGTGGGCTTTCGGGTGTGGGAGGGGGAGCAGGGAGGCCCCTGTAGGGTCTGTGTTGAACCAGGACGGCCGGAGGGGCAAAGGGCACGCAGCCACCCACCTGTGTCTATGGTTGTGTAGGTCGGCCACCTTCCCGCGTGTTCTCGATGGAATGAGTCACCTGAGGGTCATGTACCTGCAAGGACGTGGTCAGGGCCGGTGACGGAGGACTGTGAGGAATTCGCATGCAGGCCGTCCAACTGGACACCCCCAAGCTGGGCGAAAAGTGAAAGTGTTCCTTGCTCAGTTCTGTTTGACCCTTTGCAATGCTAGGGATTATAGCCCACCAGGCTCCTCTGTTCATGGGATTCTCCAGGCAAGAATACTGGAGTGGGTAGTCATTCCCTTCTCCAGGGGATCTTCCTGACCCAGGGACAGAACCTGGGTCTCCTGCACTGCAGGCGGGTTCTTTACTGTCTGAGGAAGGGGTCATTTTACTTTGACCCAGGGATTGAACCTGGGTCTCCTGCACTGCAGGCGGGTTCGTTAGTGTCTGGGGAAGAGGGTCATTTTACTTCCAAACTGTAGGCAGGTGTGGCTGTCACATCCTGCCCACCGACCCAACACGTCTGCAGCAGACAGAGCGCTGACTTCCACCCGCCCCTCCACACCCCCCTCCCTGCACCTCAGCCCCCATCCGCGGACACAGAAGCACGTTCCTGATGAGCTCCGGCTCTGACCTGGGGGGTCAGATACAGTGTGACCTGCACAGGGAAGGCCGCCTCCAGGAAGAAGTCGCTGTGGGAGGCTGGCGGTGAGGAGGTGCCTGCAGGGATCGGGTGGAGCTGGTGAGGGGGGAGGGCGTGGCGGCTGGTCGTCCGCGCACAGTCAGAACCCTCACAGGTCACACCTCACAAGTGTGAGGGGTCCAGGGACGGACGGGCACTGAGAGGTGCGGTTTTGCCGGAATGCGGCCTAGCCACTGTTCTCGCATCAGCTGGAGCCGCTGTCCCCTGTTGTCATGGGGTGAGCGATCACAGCCGAGGTTGAACGGCCGCAAAGCCTAACAGCCCTGGGGGCCAGCCCCGCACGGCCATGGGTGGGCCTCCAGGGACCCCTGGGGACAGGCAGGGTCCTGGTGGGCAGCAGGTGGCTGACCCCCACCAAAGACGGGCAAAGGGGGCCTTGAGCGGTAGGGTCTGTGTCCAGCTGGGAGTGGGCGTAGGCAGGCACGAGGCAAGCCCCTCGCGTGCAGCGGGTGAGACACCCAGACGGCGGCGGCGGCGAGGCCGCGCTGCTGCCCGAGCCGGGGCGCTGCACCGCATCCGCGCCCCGCGCTCAGAGAGCGGGCTGCTTCCCCGGGCCCCCGGCGCCCGCGGCCCTCGGGGTGGGGGGCAGCGCGGCGCTCCCTGTGGGGCGCTGGGGCCGTTTCTGGACAGAGGCAGTGCTTTCGCAGCTCTTTTCCCAGCAGGCGCTCGCTGCCGCCCCAGGTTCCCTCGAAGAGGGCCCGAAGCCCGTCTGTGGCGGTGCCAGGGGCCCTTCCGGGCGTCGATGTGGCCTTTCCGCTCCAAAGGGGCTGCGGGGGAGGGGCTGTCGGTCTGTGGGTCTGTGGGGGAGGGGCTGTGGGGGAGGGGCTGTGGGGGAGGGGCAGTCGGTCTGTGGGTCTTTGGGGGAGGGGCTGTGGGGGAGGGGCTCGGGTCTCTAGAGAGAGGCTTTCCCACCCCCAACCCCAGTGTCTGTACTGCAAACAGGAACTCGGCAGTCAGAGGTCAGTTGACCCCTGGGAACAAGCGGTGCCCGGCTGTGCGCTGACCGCCACCCGGATGTGGGTGTGTCCAGCGCGTGGGGCTTGGGGAAAAGGCCACCCCCACCCCAGCCCTGCCCTTGGGCTGGAATCGGTGCCCCTTCTGTGGCTTGACCTGCTCTGCTGGGAAGGCAGCAGCCAGGGCTCCATGCTGGAGGGGCCTCGGTGACCCTTGACCAGGCCTGGGCCGTCCTCCCCAGTGGGAGAGGCCCTGGGCTTCAGGCTGGGCCACATGGAGTGGGGTTTTGGGTGAACTGAGCAGACCCTGAACCGCAGATCTGGGGGCGCTGCTGGTGGGGGTGGAGGAGGTGGCTAGGGGCTACTTCCCAGACCTGCCCGTGATGGACGCCCCCACCCCGCCACTCAGGGGAAGCGTGCTGGAAAGTGTACCCCCTCTATTCAGGAGTGTTCTCTGTAAAGGTGACGGTCCACCCACAAGCGTGGACTCTGGGCAGCAGGTCTCTCTGTCGGTTCACTGGCTGCCTGCGCAACCCTTGCACGAGAGGGCCGTGCCGGGCTGTCTTCCTGGAGCCCGGGCTGGCGCGGATCAAGCCGGATCCTTTCATGTATTTATTTATTTGGCTGCCTTGGGTCTTCGTTGCACAAGCGGGATCTTTTGTGGAGCCGCACGGACTCCAGTTGTGAGGCGCGTGTTCCAGAGCTCGTGGGCTCAGTGGCTGAGGTGCGTGGGCTTAGTTGCCTGGATGCGTGTGGGATCTTAGTTCCTGACCAGGGATCAAGCCCCTGTCCCCTGCGTCGCAAGGCAGACTCTTAGCCCCTGGACCGCCAGGGAAGTCCCGGAGAGGCTGTGCTCAGGTTATAACTTTCAGTTTGGTTTGAATGAACATTTTCATTTCTTAGATCAACTGATGAAAATAACGATACCGTTGGCAACACCAAACGACTGGAGTCTGCACAGTGCTGTGCACGTTACCCTGGAGGCCTGGCCGCGGGGTAGGGGGTCGTCAGCTGTTTCTCGGGTGAGGGAGCATGAGTCACGGGAGAGAAATCCCCTCAAGTGCTCAGACCTACCCGCTCCATCCACAGTGGCGGAAACCTTTGGTTTCCCACGACGTTTCACCTGCTCCCAGACTGATCTTTCTTGCCATTCCTCCCGGAGTTGCCTGTCTGTGATTCTGCACCTGGGGGACCCAGGACGGGGTGGGCTTTCGGGTGTGGGAGGGGGAGCAGGGAGGCCCCTGTAGGGTCTGTGTTGAACCAGGACGGCCGGAGGGGCAAAGGGCACGCAGCCACCCACCTGTGTCTATGGTTGTGTAGGTCGGCCACCTTCCCGCGTGTTCTCGATGGAATGAGTCACCTGAGGGTCATGTACCTGCAAGGACGTGGTCAGGGCCGGTGACGGAGGACTGTGAGGAATTCGCATGCAGGCCGTCCAACTGGACACCCCCAAGCTGGGCGAAAAGTGAAAGTGTTCCTTGCTCAGTTCTGTTTGACCCTTTGCAATGCTAGGGATTATAGCCCACCAGGCTCCTCTGTTCATGGGATTCTCCAGGCAAGAATACTGGAGTGGGTAGTCATTCCCTTCTCCAGGGGATCTTCCTGACCCAGGGACAGAACCTGGGTCTCCTGCACTGCAGGCGGGTTCTTTACTGTCTGAGGAAGGGGTCATTTTACTTTGACCCAGGGATTGAACCTGGGTCTCCTGCACTGCAGGCGGGTTCGTTAGTGTCTGGGGAAGAGGGTCATTTTACTTCCAAACTGTAGGCAGGTGTGGCTGTCACATCCTGCCCACCGACCCAACACGTCTGCAGCAGACAGAGCGCTGACTTCCACCCGCCCCTCCACACCCCCCTCCCTGCACCTCAGCCCCCATCCGCGGACACAGAAGCACGTTCCTGATGAGCTCCGGCTCTGACCTGGGGGGTCAGATACAGTGTGACCTGCACAGGGAAGGCCGCCTCCAGGAAGAAGTCGCTGTGGGAGGCTGGCGGTGAGGAGGTGCCTGCAGGGATCGGGTGGAGCTGGTGAGGGGGGAGGGCGTGGCGGCTGGTCGTCCGCGCACAGTCAGAACCCTCACAGGTCACACCTCACAAGTGTGAGGGGTCCAGGGACGGACGGGCACTGAGAGGTGCGGTTTTGCCGGAATGCGGCCTAGCCACTGTTCTCGCATCAGCTGCAGCCGCTGTCCCCTGTTGTCATGGGGTGAGCGATCACAGCCGAGGTTGAACGGCCGCAAAGCCTAACAGCCCTGGGGGCCAGCCCCGCACGGCCATGGGTGGGCCTCCAGGGACCCCTGGGGACAGGCAGGGTCCTGGTGGGCAGCAGGTGGCTGACCCCCACCAAAGACGGGCAAAGGGGGCCTTGAGCGGTAGGGTCTGTGTCCAGCTGGGAGTGGGCGTAGGCAGGCACGAGGCAAGCCCCTCGCGTGCAGCGGGTGAGACACCCAGACGGCGGCGGCGGCGAGGCCGCGCTGCTGCCCGAGCCGGGGCGCTGCACCGCATCCGCGCCCCGCGCTCAGAGAGCGGGCTGCTTCCCCGGGCCCCCGGCGCCCGCGGCCCTCGGGGTGGGGGGCAGCGCGGCGCTCCCTGTGGGGCGCTGGGGCCGTTTCTGGACAGAGGCAGTGCTTTCGCAGCTCTTTTCCCAGCAGGCGCTCGCTGCCGCCCCAGGTTCCCTCGAAGAGGGCCCGAAGCCCGTCTGTGGCGGTGCCAGGGGCCCTTCCGGGCGTCGATGTGGCCTTTCCGCTCCAAAGGGGCTGCGGGGGAGGGGCTGTCGGTCTGTGGGTCTGTGGGGGAGGGGCTGTGGGGGAGGGGCTGTGGGGGAGGGGCAGTCGGTCTGTGGGTCTTTGGGGGAGGGGCTGTGGGGGAGGGGCTCGGGTCTCTAGAGAGAGGCTTTCCCACCCCCAACCCCAGTGTCTGTACTGCAAACAGGAACTCGGCAGTCAGAGGTCAGTTGACCCCTGGGAACAAGCGGTGCCCGGCTGTGCGCTGACCGCCACCCGGATGTGGGTGTGTCCAGCGCGTGGGGCTTGGGGAAAAGGCCACCCCCACCCCAGCCCTGCCCTTGGGCTGGAATCGGTGCCCCTTCTGTGGCTTGACCTGCTCTGCTGGGAAGGCAGCAGCCAGGGCTCCATGCTGGAGGGGCCTCGGTGACCCTTGACCAGGCCTGGGCCGTCCTCCCCAGTGGGAGAGGCCCTGGGCTTCAGGCTGGGCCACATGGAGTGGGGTTTTGGGTGAACTGAGCAGACCCTGAACCGCAGATCTGGGGGCGCTGCTGGTGGGGGTGGAGGAGGTGGCTAGGGGCTACTTCCCAGACCTGCCCGTGATGGACGCCCCCACCCCGCCACTCAGGGGAAGCGTGCTGGAAAGTGTACCCCCTCTATTCAGGAGTGTTCTCTGTAAAGGTGACGGTCCACCCACGAGCGTGGACTCTGGGCAGCAGGTCTCTCTGTCGGTTCACTGGCTGCCTGCGCAACCCTTGCACGAGAGGGCCGTGCCGGGCTGTCTTCCTGGAGCCCGGGCTGGCGCGGATCAAGCCGGATCCTTTCATGTTATTTATTTATTTGGCTGCCTTGGGTCTTCGTTGCACAAGCGGGATCTTTTGTGGAGCCGCACGGACTCCAGTTGTGAGGCGCGTGTTCCAGAGCTCGTGGGCTCAGTGGCTGAGGTGCGTGGGCTTAGTTGCCTGGATGCGTGTGGGATCTTAGTTCCTGACCAGGGATCAAGCCCCTGTCCCCTGCGTCGCAAGGCAGACTCTTAGCCCCTGGACCGCCAGGGAAGTCCCGGAGAGGCTGTGCTCAGGTTATAACTTTCAGTTTGGTTTGAATGAACATTTTCATTTCTTAGATCAACTGATGAAAATAACGATACCGTTGGCAACACCAAACGACTGGAGTCTGCACAGTGCTGTGCACGTTACCCTGGAGGCCTGGCCGCGGGGTAGGGGGTCGTCAGCTGTTTCTCGGGTGAGGGAGCATGAGTCACGGGAGAGAAATCCCCTCAAGTGCTCAGACCTGGGGTTTCAGGGACACCGTGTCATGCTCAGAGGTGGCTGCAGCCTGGCCCCTTTCTTGGGCTGTCTGTTTACTTCAGAAATATTCCTTAGGCCAACTTTCCCCGGAAGGTAGGGAGGGACTGGAGGGTAGGAGGCTGGCACTGGAGGCCTCCAAGTTCGCCCCCTGTAAGCCCCCCACTGATGCTGAAGCTCCAATACTTTGGCCACCTGATGCAAAGAGCCAGCTCATTGGAAAAGACCCTGATGCTAGGAAAGATTGAAGGCAGGAGGGGAAGAGGAAGACAGAGTATGAGATGGTTGGATGACATCACTGAGTCAGCATACATGAGTTTGAGCATGCTCTGGGAGTTGGTGATGGACAGGGAAGCCTGGTGTGCTGTGGTCCATGGGGTCGCAAAGAGTCGGACAGGACTGAGTGATGGAACAACAACTGAACAAGCCCCACCTCAGATCCATGCCAGCGGATCCCAGGAGGAGAAGCCCCAGAGGAGCCAGAGGAGGCCAGCTGGAGCCTCAGACACGCGAGCAGTGGGCCCCACTGGGGCGGCCGCAGTGGCCTCTGGAGGAACCTCCCGCTCCTCCTCCGCCACCAGCATAGCGTCCAGACGGAAGCCAGAACTACCCGTGAAACATCACGCGGTGTGACGTAACTGGGTCACCGAGTGGTCAGATATTTGGTCCGACTTTATTCTGGGTGTTTCTGGGTGAGAACAGGTGATTCTGTGCTCCTCTCCAGGGCGGGCCTTGTCTCATCAGCGGAGGGCTGCATCCGGCACCCACCTGGCTCCTGCCCACTTTCTCCCTGTTCTGCTTGCTGACCAACAGCAAGTGTGTTCCGGGCTGGCAGGGATGTGGTCTGTACCAAGAGTTCTGCCGGCTCAGAGTAAGGAAAGCCACACCCGAGAGGGTAGCAGGCAGGAAGGCCAGGGGCCTCCAAACCGAGGAAATAGGCTGCGGGTGTCAGACAGTTTTAATCTCCCTCTTAAGCGGCAGGAGGAAACAAGTGTTAGATTTTTTTCCCTTCTTTATCCAAATTTAAAGAGGCTTCTTTTAAAATTCTGTGTTGCCATGATGACACCTGGCTCCACCTGAACTTAACTTTTCTCAAACCTGGAGCTAACCAATGCGTTTTTCTTGTGGAAATGTTTGTCTTAAGCTACGTTAAGGAGCTAGGTATTTACCCTAGATTCTGTCTTCAGGTGGTTCTGCCTGAGACTCAGAACCAACTGGCAGAGCAGCGCTTGTGCCCATGCGTTGCTCTCTTAGGCTATGTGAGCGAGCCTGCATTCGCTTGGAAACTCGCCTTTCTTCGAGATTCATGTTTATGGCTCGGGATGACTCACCTGGTGCCGATGTTATCTCAAAATGCGTGTGCGGGTGAGGGCCCTGGTGCCGCTCTATGAGTCTGGAGACTTTTCCTTTCTCTAGTTAGCAGACTGCTAGTAGCTATATCGGAGAAGGCGATGGCACCCCACTCCAGCGCTCGTGCCTGGAGAATCCCACGGACGGAGGAGCCTGGGGGGCTGCAGTCCATGGGGTTGCTAAGGGTCGGACATGACGGAGCGACTTCACTTTCACTTTTCACTTTCATGCATTGGAGAAGGAAATGGCAGCCCACTCCAGTGTTCTTGCCTGGAGAATCCCAGGGATGGGGGAGCCTGGTGGGCTGCCATCTATGGGGTCGCACAGAGTCGGATACGACTGAAGCGACTTAGCAGCAGCAGCAGTAGGTATATAACATTCGGCTAAGACTAGCAGGGGGCACTCTTTCTGTCCCCTTCTGATGTCTATGTCAGAAGTCTTCTCTCTCTCTTTTATACTTTAATAAAACTTTATGACGCAGAAGCTCTGAGCGATCAAGCCTCGTCACTGGCTCCGGATTGAATTCCTCTTCTCCGGAGGCCAAGAATCCCGGCATCTTTCACGGCTCAGCAACAACCTCTCACACCTGGAAGGAGTTTTACTGGAGATGAAGAGCAGCTCAGAGGGGCCAGCTCTGTGTGAGTGGCAACTACTGCATCACTAGAGCTTGACCACCGGGGTGCCTGGGGACCTGGTGTCTTTTGATCAGAGTCTGAATTAGAGGCTCCCTTTAGAGAAACACAGGCTACTTTCTTTACGTTAGACAACAGGTGGCAAAAGATCAGTAACTGAATGTTTCCAAGGACAATTTCTGCCAGTAGGTGATGGATAAACTGTGGTCCATCCAGACAGTGGGATATTATTCGCTGCTCTAGAAGATGAGCTATCAAGCCATGAAAAGACATGGAGGAATCTTAGGTGCATGTTTCTGAGAGAAGCCAATCTGAGGAGGCTGCACCCTGCATGATGCCAGTTCTAGGACGAGCTGGAAAAGGCAAAACCATGGGAACAGTCGAAGCATCTGTGGCTGCCAGGGTCTGTGGGGTTGGGGTGAGCACAGAAAGCACGGCGGAGGCTCAGGGCGAGGAGACCACTCTGTATGCGGCTCACTGTGCATTTGTCCAAACCCACAGGATTCACGGCACCAAGCGGACCCCAGTGTAAACCACGGGCTTCCGCTAAGCATACTGTATTAGCATTGGCCCATCAAGTGTAACAAAGGTGCCGCATCAATGCAGGACATCAGTAATAAGGAAGCTGTAGGTCAAGGGGAGGAGAGGTCCATGAGAACTCGGTGTGCTTTCTGTTCGATTTTTCTGTAAACTTAATAGTGTTATAAAAAATAAAGTTTAGGAATTATTTAAAGCTCTGTTGTCTTTCTATATACTAGCAAAAACAATTAGAAAAAAGCCTTTAAATATTTAAAGTTGCACTAAAAGCAATCAAGAAAAATCTAATCAAATATACTCAAACTCTTATATAAAAATTTACATGCTATTCAGAAAAAATTTTAAATCTTAAAAAATAGAAATACCATGTTCATGAATTGGATTCTTAATATTTAAAGATATCGATTTTCTCCAAGGTGATTTACAGGCTAACTGTAATTCTGATGAAAATCTTAGCAGGTCGTGTGTCTGTGACATCGACTAAATATTTCTGAAAAATGTATTGAAATATCAAGAGTCAGTAATAGACGTACTCTTATTTATTTATTCTGGTCGCACAGGGCCTTTGTTGCTGTGCAGGCTTTCTCTCTTCAGCTTCCCTGGGGGCTCAGCTGGTAAAGAACACGCCTGCAGTGCGGGAGACCCTGGTTCGATCCCTGGGTTGGGACGACCCCCTGAGGAGGGAAGGGCTGCCCACTCCAGTATTCTTGGGCTTCCCTGGGGGCTCAGCTGGTAAAGAACACGCCTGCGGTGCGGGAGACCCTGGTTCGATCCCTGGGTTGGGACGACCCCCTGAGAAGGGAAGGCTGCCCACTGCAGTATTCTGGCCTGGGGAATCCCGAGGGCTGCACGGTCTGTGGGGTCGCAGTGAGCCGGACACGACCGAGCAGCTTGCGCTCTCACAGGCTGGCTGTGGCCGCGCTCAGCGGGGGCTCCTCTTTCTTGTGGAGCACGGGCTGCGGCGCTGCGGCCGCTTTCCCCGTTGTGGAGCGCGGGCGGCAGGCGGGCAGGCTCCCGGAGTTGCAGTGGGGGGTTCTAGCGTGTAGCTGGGTAGTGAGTGGCTGTGGCGCAAAGGCTTAGCTGTGCTGCGGCAGGCAGGGTCTTCCTGGACCAGGGGTCGAACCCGCATGCCCTGCATTGGCAGAGCAATCGTTATCCATCACCGAGTTACCCTCCGAGTTACCACTCAGTGTTTTCCACCGCTGAGCCATCACTGAAGGCCAGCAGTGGGCATAATCTTGAGGAAGAACAAAGTTGGAGAGCTGCTGCTCCTGGACAGAGGACTTACTTAGCTCACGGCAATTAGACGGGGGGAAAGTGGACACGGTAGCATATTTTATTTTCCTCGGCTCCAAAATCGCTGTGGTTGGTGACTACAGCCATGGAATTAAAAGACACTTTCTCCTTGGAAGGAAAGCTATGACTAATCTAGACAGAGTAAAAAGCAAAGACTTCCCTTTGCCAACAACGGTCCATATAGTCAAAGTTATGGGTTTTCCAGCAGTCATGTATGGATGTGAGAGCTGGATCAAAAGAAGGTTGAGCACCAAAGAACTGATGCCCTTGAGCTGTGATGCTGGAGAAGACTCTCGAGAGTCCCTTGGACAGCAAGGAGATCAAAACTGTCGATCCTAAAGGAAATCAACCCTGTGTATTCATTGGAAGAACTGATGCTGAAGCTGAAGCTCTAGTACTTTGGCCACCTGATGAGAAGAGCTGACTCATTGGAAAAGACCTTGCTGCTGGGAAAGATTGAGGGCAGGAGGAGAAGGGGATGACAGAGGATGAGATGGTTAGATGGCATCACCGACTCGATGAACATGAATCTGAGCAAGCTCTGGGAGATGGTGAAGGACAGGGAAGTCCAGTGTGCTGCAGTCCACAGGGTCACAAAGAGCAGGACGTGACTTAGTGACTGAACAGCGATGATTTACTCATTTTGGCCAGATCTTAGTTGCAGCATGTAGACTATGGTCCCCGATCAGGAGCCAATCCCCGGCTCTTTGCATCAGGAGCTTGGAGTCTTGGCCACTGGACCACCGGGGAAGTCCCAGGGGACCTAAGTTGCAGTAAGTGACACAGGTGGGATTCTAGAAAGAAAACCAGGCCAACAGGACAAAGCGGGCCTCCAGAACAAACACACGCAGGGATACTTCACTCACCCCCAAATCCAAAATTTCTGCTCCACACAAGGAGGGCTGAAATGAAAGAGCAGAAATAGTAAGCAATGGTCCCAGGGTGGAGCAGCTGGAGCTGGAAGACTGTGAATCCCTGCTGAGGCTTTGCTCAGGAGCACACAGTGACCCGCGATGCCACTCCAAGGCACGTACCCAACAGACCACAGCAGCGTCAGCGTCCACAGCCCTAGACTGGACACAGCGCCACTGCCTGTTAACAGCACAGTGGATAGAAATCGGTGGTGGGTGAACTCAGCAAGACGGGTAAAGGACTGCAGACGCGCTCGACACAGGACGGGTCTCAGGAGCGCGGTGTTGGGAGCCCATGCCAGCCTGCATCCTGGCTCGGCTGAGCCAGCTGGACGAGCTGGGCGGAGCTGTGCGGCGTTGGCAGGGACAGGGGCCGGAGGGGCCGGGGTCGGCCAGACGGTGGGGCCTGCGAGCGTGCCGGTTCAGGCTCTGGTTATGCTGGCACGGCCGCAGAATGTACAGGATTAAAGACTGTTCGGCTGTCACGTGTCATACGTCGTCTTTAAGAGATAGTCATGCTATATAAACAGTTCCACTTAAATGCGTGGATACGGCCTCAACAAGCATTTCACAACCAACCAGGACTCTAAACTGCTGTCCTTTCAAAGGGCTCCAGTGGAGGCAGACCCGTTTCAATCGATCGCCTTATTTGCTAAGTGATGAGTCAGTGTTTTCTCTTGGCTCGGAGTTTTCCTCACGTGTCAAGGGCAGATGGTTGATGAGGCCAAGGCTGGCAGACACCTGCTATGCGACAGCCGGGACGGCATCTCCCCATCCCCAGGGAGGGGGCGAGGGTGTGAGGCCCAGGACCTCCCATCCCCAGGGAGAGGGCAAGGTGTGAGGCTCAGGGCACCCCGTCTCCAGGGAGTGCATGAGGGTGTGAGGCTGGCCTGCAGTGCCTGGCCCAGGACACCCCATTCCCGGGGAGCGGGCAAGGGTGTGAGGCCCAGGACGCCCCATCCCCAGGGAGCGGGCGAGGGTGTGAGGCTGGCCTGCGGTGCCCGGCCCAGGACACTCCATTCCCGGGGAGCGGGCGAGGTGTCGGGCCCGGGCGCCCCGTCTCCGGGGAGCGGCCGAGGGTGTGGGTGCTGGCCAGCCTCGGGCCCTGAGCCACTGGCTGGGCGGCTCTGGCCGCCCAGCTCCTTGTAAGTTGAGAGCCATCGGTGAGTCGCTCTGTGGAGCAGATGAGCCTGTTTGAATCCGTGGACTCTCTTGTGTCAGTTTAATGAAACTATCAGGTTGTCCGGCCTTGAAATGCCTGTGGGAGCAGCAGGGAACCGGCCTTCCCTGCTCCAGCGGGGAGACGGCACTGCGTCCTGACCGTCGCTGCTGCCGGGAGCGGGAGACGGAAGGGGCAGCTGGAGCCCGCCTGCGCGCTCGCCCTCCGCGCGGAAGGCGCCACCCAGATTCGAGACCCGACCGTCGCAGCCGGAGGCGGGATGCCCGGAGTGGCTGGCTCCCGGCATCTCTGCGCGGGCCTCCTGCGCGGGAGCGGCCCCCCCTCCTGGCTCCTTCCCGCCTGGGCTGACATGAGCGGGTCCGTCCAGGGACCCACGCGGGGCCCTGCCCCACAGGCAGCATCAACACCCCCGCGACCCTTCAGGATGAAACCGGCCCAGCGTCCGTCACTCACCCTGACCGCGGCCTCAGCCCGCCGGCCGTGCTGCCAGCCACCAGCCCCCGCGCCCGCAGCCGCCGCCGCCTCCTAGCTGAGTGTGGCCTTGGACCGCGGTTAGCCTGGCTGTCTCCCCGAGGGGCCGTTTTCAGGGATGGTTCCACATGGGACCTTCCAGGACCACAGAGGAAAGCGTGCGTGGGGGGGGTTCCACCGGGGCGGGTGCGCGCTCCCCGCAGGGAGGCTTCGGCGCAGCGGCCGTGGGCGGAAAGCCGCGGGGAGCGGGCCTGTAACTCACAGTCCGGGTGGACGCGGCTGGCCGGCCGCTGCGCGGGCTCGGGGTCAGGTGGGGACCTGCCCCCCTCTTTCCGGGGCCCGAGCTGCTACCACACAGGCTCAGGACGTTTCTTCCTTCGAAGCGGAAGCACTTCGAGTATTTCTCAGCCACTTCTGTCGTTTGCTCTTCTGTGTGAGTGGGGCCTGATTGTGTTGAAACTTTGATTAGGATCACAATGAATTCATAGAATCGACACGTCACACAACGTGTCTGCGACTCCACGGGCTCGCCCTCTGGTTAGTTAAGCATCTCTGTGTTTGGAGCTTAATCTTTCTGTTGTGTTTCGCTAAAATAGGGGGAAAAATACAGACCTGAAGTTGAAGAGCCACTCACGTTTTATAAGTAAAGGGTCAAGTGAGTGTGACAGAGGTGAGCCCTCCCTTGGGGAAGGAGCGCCTCGAGGGCCCCCGGCGGCTCCTGGCCACTTGTCCTTCGTGACCTTTCAGGCTCCTGACACACCCTCGCCCGAGGTCCCTCCTGCTTCCCAGGCCTCAGGCGGTGGTGCCCGGAGGCCTGAGAGGGCGGAGGAGGCCTGGCGTGCTGCGATTCATGGGGTCGCAAAGAGTCGGACACGACTGAGCGACTGAACTGAACTGAACTGTTGCTAGAAATGCGAGGCCCGGGGCCCACGGCTGAGAACATGTGTTTCCAAGATTAACCGTCCTCATCGGTGGATTTCTCCTTGTCTCCATGGGTGCCTGGAGCTGGAGCTAGAGCCAGGACCAGGTTCTCACGTGGCTTTCCTGCATCTGAAACCCTTCTTGCTTTTTGGAGAACACGACCCCGGGGCTCGTGGTGCAGGCGACCCCTCAGACGCCAGGGCAGCTCGTCCCGGTGGCCCCGAGGTTCCTGGACACACCACTCAGGTTCCTGTGCCTGGCGGCCAGCAGACAGGAGCTGCGGTAGAGGGTGACTCTCTGCCGGCCAGGGGCGGGCCTGGCGGGGGCGGGTCAGCTCCCGGGCCTTCCCCTCTCTGGCTTCCCGCTGCAGGGCGGGGGACCCCGGAGAGGACGCCTGCGTCTCCATGGCTTCGGGCTTTTAGTCCCTACCCCGAGTGGGCACTGTCACCCACAGCCCGGCCCCAACCTGGGCTCCACACGGCGTGGTCAGGGAGCCCCACCGGGCCTCTGGTCATGAAGGGTCCACACAGCCCAGGGCTTCCAGGAAGCAGGCCCCCGGCCCTCGACACACAGCCGAGAACTAGAGGGGGGGGTAGGACTCGTGCCAGGGAGGGCGGTTGGGTCACTGGGGGCCCCCAGGGTCCAGCGGCCAAGGCGGGACCCCTGTCCCCCTGATCCCGGGCCTGCCCCTTGTCTGGGCTCCGTCCCCCACCTCCCCTTGGAGCCCACGTTCCGAAACTCGCCCGCCAGCCTCCCTGGGGAGTCGGAGGCCACCGGGAGTCCCCCAGCGGCCCCGGGGGCCCCTGACGCCGGGCAGAGCTGTCTCCCCGTGGTTCTTGGCCGGGAGCTGCCCGCCCGCCGAGTGCGTGCCCTGGTCCCCAGAAGCCGTGAATGTGACCTTTCCTTAAATAGCAGGGCTGTGACTCAGCAGATGCGACCAAGGTAAAGACCCTGGACGAGGAGATTATCCCAGATTAACTGGTCAGCCCCGAGCGCGGGGCCGGTGTCCTCAGGAGGGAGGCAGGAGGGATTAGCTACACAAGGGGGCCACGTGGAGACACCGGCAAGGACCAGGGCCATGGCGGCCGGTGGGGGGATGAGGCCGGGCCTTGGAGGGAGCGGGGCCTCCACGCAGACCCCCGCCTCCAGCACCGGGGGAGGACTCATCTCTGAGCCGCCGTGAGGCTGCAGGACACCCAGACCCCCACCCTTCGGGGAGCCTGCCCGGCATCAGAGAGGTGACCGCTCAGGACGGCCGCCTCCTCTGGGCAGAGCGAGCCCCACGCTCCCCACCACCGCCCCCCAAGCTGACCCGGAGCCCTTCACCATGTGGACGTGGGACCACATCCCACATATGGGACACGCCGACCGCTGGGACCCTCAGAACCGCAGGCTCATGCAGGCGGCCGCAGCCTCCCTGCACACCCTCTGACCCCTCTGCTCGGGGCTGAGGCCTCCCCGTCCCCATGACCCGTGCTTTCTCGCCCTGCCCTGTAGCCCCACGCTGTCTCCTGGGGTGAGCGCGTGGATCTGGGGCGAGGCGGCAGAAGCGATGGGGTTGGCAACCCTCCCTGTGATGGGGAGTCACAAGACAGCCGGGCACCCTCTGCGACCCCCGAGGCCTCTCCTCTCTCGGGACGAGGTCCTGTCCCTGGCCACCTGTCTGAAGGCCCAGAGATGGCCTCGCTGTGTTCAGCTGTTCCCACCGACCACATCAGTTGGAGGGAGAAGGGGCCGGGAAGGTGGGGCTGAGCCCCCGGAGACCCCCAACCCCCAGGCTTTACACACCAATGACGGATTTGGGGTCTGGAGTTCTGGAAGGCTCTGGGTGGTTCTGGATCGGGTCTGGGGAGGGGGTCGGGCATCTGGACGTGGAGCAGCAGGGGCATCTGGCCGGCATCTTTAGGTCTCAGGGGCCCCCCACATGGCCCCCAGATGCCGCCTGCAGGAAGGCCCTGAGCTCACGGCCTGGCGTCCAGTCTCTCCACTGGTGTGGACAGACCCTTCTCACTCCCCAGGGCCAGTAAGCCCAGGGGTCCTTGAGGGGCTGCCAGCCCCAGTGCCCCTGTCCTGGGCGTTCACCAGGCCACGGCTCTGATTACCGTGTCTTACTGACGTGTAACTCACGCACGGCCAGTGAGGTGCAGGGGTGGCGGGTGTTCAGCTGGGCTTTCACCTGTGTCTGTGGACCTGCAGGGTCGGCCAGTTCAGGGCATGGAAAATGCCCCCCAGCCCCCAGGGATGCCCCCACCCCTCAGGAGCAGAGCTTCTGTAAACACTGTCCCCGGAGGGGAGTTCTGTCTGATCTCGAGCTCCATGTAGTAGACCCGTGTGGCATGACCTCCGCAGTGGGCTCCAGTGACCCCCAACCCCCGTATTCAGGGGTTGCAGCCCTGTTCCCTGGGGGGGCTGACCCCCACAGCCCAGACCCTGTCCCACAGCCACGCCGGTGCGTCCCGCAGCGGGCCCTCTGGCTCCGCAGCCCTGGAAGGTATGCCGCCCTCCCAGGCCATCCAGGCCGGTGCCCGGAGGAGGCTGGACGGTGAAGCAGTCGTGGGGTCAGTGCTGTCGGGGGGGCCTGTGGAAAGAGCAGGGAAGGCAGCAGTGGGGTGGGGCCTGGGGCCGGGGACCCCCCCACGGGGGCTCAGGGAGACACAGGGGCCGCCAGGATCCACCAGGGATCACACCCGTGGCCCTGCAGTGAAGCGCACGGGCTTGACCTCTGGGCCTCCCGGGGAAGTCCCTCCAGCCCGAGCGTCTGACAAAGGCGGGATGCCTCATCTCAGGCGATCTTCACAGGGACGTCCCAGCCGAGAGCCCTAGGTGGGGCCCCGGACGTACTGACTCATGGACAGTTTTCAGCAAGGGTGGACACAGGCTGGACGGTTCCGAAGCCTCATCTTTGCTGGCGACGCTGTGTGGATTTGGTCCGGGTCACTTTCTAGAGTGTCCGAAGGACAGCTGTGCCTGGGGCAGGGTGGCGTGTGGGCCCGCTCTCAGCCCTGACTGTTCCTCCCACTCCATTAGAAGTGTCGAGAAAGCTCAACTTAACACACAGACACAACTGTACCAGGTGGCTGGGCTGAGACCAAGCGTGCGCTTCCGGCTGGAACTATCTAGGCCATCAGGAAAGCATAGGTTTTTCATGTCACGTTAAAAATCATCCTTCTCTCTGCGGGACACGAGATGGCCTCTATGCCCTGGTGCTCCAACCCTGCCTGCAGCTTGCTCTTCACAATCTTCTGATTTTTCTAAGTAACTCAAGTGTTTAGAGAGATCTGGAGCCCCGTAGTGGCTTTCTGAGACTTTGTCAGCAGACCTAACCCAGCGTGATGCAATATTTTCTGGCAGGACAGGCTGCTGTCTGAAGGAGAGAGGTCGAGAGTTATGCTCTGAGGATCCCTGGGGCCAACAGCGCAGAGGTTGTGATGGAAACGAGCAGATTGGAGGGATGTGGGAGCCCTGGAAGGCAGGGGCCGAGCTCAGAGCCCAGTGCTGACCCCCAGGGCTCAGGATGTTCTCAGAGACATCGGGTGGCCCCTCCTGCCCAGCCATCTTGGGTTCTGCATGAACGTCTGATGCCCCGGGAAGCACTTTTCCCGCATGGTGGGTGGCGGGTCCCCCAGCTCATGGGCAGCTCCTGGCTTCGAAGGGGAGACTAGCTTTGCGTCCTCTGTTGGTGGGTCCTCTGCCCCAGCGCTCACCAGCCTTGAGCGTGAGAGGCGGGTACTCTGAGTCAGCACAGCGCCTGGAGAGAAGGGCACCCAGGTCAGGGCTGAATGACTCCTAATCAGGCTGAAAACCCTGGGGATCCCACCCTGTGCTGAATGGTGGGGGCTGAGATCTCATCTGTGCTGGTCCCCATTTCCTCCAGGGACGACCTCTCTCCCTTCCTGGAGGGGCAGCTGGTTATGAGGTAGGTCCTCCGTTAGGACAAGTCCATCCCCTACCAGGCTGCCAGGAAGAGCAGAAACGCGGCTCCCCCGCTCTGTCCCCAGCTTCTCCACCCACGGAGGGCGGCCCCAGCACCCCGGGCGTCGGGTGGTGTTTCTCGGGTGGGCGCCTTGTATCGTGAGACGAGCCGCGTCCGACGTTCGCAGACTCAGAGCAGCCACCATGCTGCAAACTGTCCAAGGAGGAGCTGCAGCTCCTGAGAGCCCGCGCCGGCCCGCGGGCCCCGGGACGGCAGTGAGCGGAGAGATAGTTGCTGAAAATCACGCCCGATTCCTAGCAGCCGCCTCTGTTTTTCCTTTTTCACCCTTTCTGGCCCGGAGCCCGCGAGTGGGCTGCTCCAGGTGGTGTCTGAGTGACCGTGGTGACTGGCTGTGCCTGGGTCTGCCTCCAGGTGGGGGCTGCTCCTTTGCACGTGGCAAGGTGGGGGGCTTCAGGGACTCACCTGGGGGCTGGGGGCAGGACCTGAGGGGGCACTGGGTGGGCACACATGTCTCCAGTGGGCACCGTCTGCTCCTCCAGGCCCCAGGGACGCCAGGGAGTATGGACACCTCCCTCCATCCGGCAGGAGTCCAGGGAGGGAGGGGCCGACTCAGAGAGGTCGTGCCTCCTGGGGGACAGACGGCTGCTTGTGACCTTTCAGGCACAAGTGATGGAAGGGAGCGGCCCGGCACCCCTCTGGCGCCGGGAGGCAGGTTGCGCTCTCATCAGTGGAAGGCAGGACTGGCGGTAGCGTCTGGGAGGCACCTGCGTCTGTGAGGTTCGTGGGGTGGGGAGCCCTCCACGCCGGGGGGAGCCCTCCACGCCGGGGCGTGCCCGCTGCGTCTTGCCTCTCAGCAGGAAGCAGCTCAGGGTCCTCACGGGGGTAGTGAGCCGAGCGCACACACTTGGGGCTCCTGACGCCGAGTCCATGTGCATCCCAGCATCTTTCTGTCCCTTCTCGGAGTCTCAGCTCCCCGAGGGGGCAGCCCGGGGTGAGAGGATTTCCTGAGGATGAGGCAGGGGAAGACTCAGGCCTGGGGCTCGCGGAGGGGAGAGCTCCCAGCCCTTCTGCACTCTGGGTGCGTTTGGCAGTGTCTGGCCCCCCCACTGAGCACCAGTGTGCCCCTTCTCCGTTTGGCAACCACTAAAGCCCCCGCGTCCCAAGGGGCTGTCTCACTGCTCCCCCGCTGTACCCCCTGCTGGCCTGAGAGTCTCGAGTCTGGGGGAGCTTCCTCCCCATCGAGCCCCCTCTGGACGGGGCAGCAGGCTCGCGGTCCCTCTGGAGCGGGGGGAGGCCTGGGTGGCAGGTGGGCTTGGGAAGGACCTCACCTCAGCTCTGCATGGCCTCCTCTGGGGAGGGCCTTTCTCCACAGGGGACCCCCGCTCCTGTTCCCTGGAGGGCGGCTGGGTCGGTGGGGGGGTGGTGGCCTGGAGGTGCTGAGTCTTGGTACAGAGGGCACACGTCTGTCCTCGTGTGCAGAAGCCCCCCCGCCTCCCCGACTCAGGGGGACAGGCTACTGTCCTATTTATAATCTGCCCACAAATGTGTGTGGTGAAGGGCACACTGAAAGTAGAAGGCAGCAAGGAAACCAAAGCGTCACTCATTCAGGCATGTCCACCTGTCTGTGACCCCAGGCCTGCAGCCCGCCAGGCTCCTCTGTCCATGGATTCTCCGGGCAAGGATACTGGAGTGGGTTACCGTGCGCTCCTCCAGGGGACCTTCCCGACCCAGGATCGAACTTGGGTCCCCACGTCGCCAGGCAGATTCTTTACCTTCTGAGCCACCAAAGCATCAAAGAGCTAAGTATCAAAAATTGGTTCAAGGGAGGATGCGATCAGGAATGTTGAAATAAGTTTGTAGAGATGGAACACTGGTCATTGTCCAGAGGGTACCCCAGGAGTGTGTGCACACACTCACACACACACAGACACACTCTCTCACACACACTCACACACACGCACACACACGCACACATGCACACACTCACACTCACACACTCGTACACACTCACACATGCACACACACACATGCACACACACACACTCATACAACACACAGGCATAATCTCTCTCACACACACATGCACACACACGCAGACACGCTCTCACACACACATGCACACACTAACACACACACTCACACACACTCTCACACTCGCACACACACATGTACACACACTCGTACACACTCACTCACACACTCACCCACTCACACACTCTCATACACATACACTCACACACTCACACACACACACTCACACTCACACATTCATATACACACACACGCACACACACACACTCACATATGCACACACACGTGTACACACTCACACTCGTACACACACAGACACACATGCACACACTCACATGCACACACACACAGACACACTGTTACACACATATGCACACACACACTCACACTTGTACACACACATACACACAATCACACACTCATATATGCACACACACACACTCACACAGACACACACTCACACACACATACACACACACTCACACACATACACACTCTCACACACACACTCACATGCGTGTTCTATGGAGACCCGTGCCTTGTCAGAGGTGGGTGCTGGGCCCACAGCGCACCTGGCCTTGCTGCAGGCTCAGGGCTGGGCTGCCGCGAGCCTGGGGCCTCTCCCAGTTCCTTTCCTGCAAAACAGGGAGACTGTGCCCGCAGCTCTGAGGGCCCCCTCTGCTCGCGGCCGTGGGGAGCGTGCCTGGAGCCCTGCGGCCTGCACTGGGACACCGAGGGGCTGGGTGGTGACCTTCCTGGGGGGAAAGGTCGTTGGGCCCCTTGGGGGCTCTCGTGGCAGAATCTATGGTCAAGAGAAGACCCAGCACATCCCTCTGGGCTGATTAGAGGTGAGCGGGTTTTTCTTTCTGTGTTTTGACTACAACCCCAAGAGAAGGCGGGACTTCTGGACAGGCTGTCGTGCAGACTCTCAGCTCCCAGCTCTTCTGCGGGGAGGGGCCCGGGAGCCGAGCAGCAGCCCGGGAAGGGGCGCTTCTCTACCTCCATCAGCTCTTCATGACGCACGTGGCGGCCCTTCAGGAGACTCGCGGGGTGGCTCCCGGGACCCCTGGCAGGAGGGGCCCCGAGGCTCAGCCCTGGAGTGCTGGCTGCTCCCCCCTGCGTGTCTGCCCCCCCAGGCCCCCAGGGAGGGGCACAGGGGCTCATACTCCCCCAGACTGAGACGGTTCCTTCTCGGCCCACCAGGGTCCTGAGCGCAGAGCATCTTAACTGCCACCCGGCTCAGCCCCGCGTCACCCACGGCCAGGCCCTGCTGTTGGGGTCGACGCCTCCACCTCACGGGCCCCTGTGCCTCGCGTCTCCGCTGCAGTGTGTCTGAGTCGGTGCCTCCTGCTCCTCGAGGCCCCTCTGGTGACCCCCGCCCCGCCGCGCCTCGCACCCCCAGCAGCTCCGCTCTGCCTGGGGTCTTTGGTTTCCTGGTTTGGGCCCCTCTGCGTCCTGGCCACGCCGCTGATCGCTCTGACCGCCCTCCTCTCGTGTGGTCTCTGTGGACGAAGCGCGTGCTGGCAGAAACCTGGGAGGATAAGCCTGTGTGTCTCCTGTTCCCGCGGCCCCGAGATCACTGAGCTCTGAATTCTGGTCGTCGACCCCTGGAGGTCAGACTCAGCGCTTCTGCTCAGGCCTACTCTGAAGGTGGCTCTGGGATGGGCGTGGCCGGGACAGAGCGGGGCTGGGCGGCTTCCCCAGGCCTCCGGGTCTCTCCGCGGCTGCCAGGCACCGGCCCAGGGCCCGGCCCGACTTCTCTGCCTGTTTATCGTTGTTCCTCAATGGAATGGCCCCCATATGAGGGCAGCTTGTGTCAGTTGTGAACAGTATTTGGGCTAATTGTTCTTTTGTCATTTTACTTTCCTCACTTATAAATGATGGTACCAGGGAAACAAACCCACCCTCTTATAACACAGCAACCGTGAAAGTGGAAGGAAGTGACCAAGGAAATCACAGCGTGAAGAAGGAACTTCTTAGGGGTTTAACCGACAGCCGAATCAGCCAAGAGGCCTGCGCGTCAATGGGTCAAAATCCTTCCCCTCTGGCTCCGGCCTCCGATGCCGCCCCTGGAGCTGCCCCCTGACCCGAGTCAGCCTCAGGAGGGCCCCCACACTCCCTGCCGCTTCACATCAGGGGGTGGCCGAGTGCTTCCTGCTCAGTGTTTACACTTCGTGAGGGGTAGCTCAGAGTGGGGACCTCCCCAGGCTCATGAGTGACTCCACCCGGGGGGCAACTTCTACATTCAAAGTCGCTCAGTCGTGTCCGACTCTTTGTGACCCCGTGGGCTGTACAGTCCATGGACTTCTCCAGGCCAGAATACTGGAGTGGGTAGCCTTTCCCTTCCCCAGGGGATGTTCCCAACCCAGGGATCAAACCCGGGTCTCCTGCACTGCAGGCAGATTCTTTACCAGCTGAGCCACAAAGGAAGCAATTTCTACGTTAGTGGAGAAAAAGGTCCTTTTTTAGTAAAGCCGTTTAGAAATTTGTACCAAAACAGGGCAGCAGAAGCCCCTGCGATGGTGGGTTTGTGTGTCAGCTCGGCTGGGTCCTGGCGTGCTCGGGGCCTGTGTGTGTGTGCTTAGTCGCTTCGGTCCTGTCCCACTCTCTGCAGGCCCCTGGACTGTAGCCTGCCAGGCTCCTCTGTCCATGAGGTTCTCCAGGCGAGGATGCTGGACCGGGCTGTTGCTATGCCTTCCTCCCGGGGATCTTCCCAACCCAGGGATCGAAACTGAGGTTCTATGTCTCTGCATTGGCAGGTGGGTTCTTTACCACTAGCGCCACCTGGGAAGCCCAGACACTTGGCCGAACATGCTTCAGTGGGATGAGAGGAGGATTTGCGTGAGTGGACAGGGAAGCGGGCCGCCCGCGCCGTGCCGTGGGCCTTGGCCAGTCAGCTGCGGCGCTGGGTGGAGCGCCTCCGCCAGCTGGCCCTCTGAGCTGGGGCTCTGCTCTTTTCTGGCCGAGGGGCCGGCACTGCAGCCCGAGGTCTTCCCAGGTCTTGAGGCTGCTGGCTCACAGGCCGAACCAGAGCACTGGCTCTCTCGGGTCCAGGCGGCCCCGCAGACCCGGGGACGGGCCGGCCCCCGTGAGGGCACGAGGCGGACCCTGACGATCGGCCTCAGCGGGCGGACACGTCCTACTCAGGCTGCTTCTCCGGGGGCCCTGACAGGGGCTCCCGCTCGTCACATGGTTCAGGGGCAACTTCAGGATCTGCCTCTTGGAAGACGGGCAGCCGGCCGCTGGCCGGGCTGGAGCTGCCCAAGGGCCCGTTCTGGGAGGCGTTCGCTGCGCGGGGTCACAGCCCCGCCTGCAGAACCGAGGGAGCAGCAAGGTGGCCATGGCTGCCGTGAGACAGTGGAGGTGGTGGGGCTGCTCGCGGCCCCGAGAGCGGCAGGGAGTTTGCGACGGAGTGTGCGCTGCCGGAGACCTGCGCGCGTTTGGCAGGGGCCTTCGCAGACTCTGCTCTCAGTCCTCCGGGGACGTTCAGCCCCAGTGGCCCTCCTCCTGGAGCCCCCAGCACGCCACTCACTGAGGCCCCTGCCCCCCTGGAAGCGGTTCCTGACACCCCCTGGCCCCACGGGGCTGGCCTGGGCCCCTGGGCTGGACTCTCTGCTCACGCACCTGCCGGCCTCTCTGGGGGGAGAGGCGGTTCGAGGGCCCTGCTCGACCGTGACTCAGGCCAGTGCCTCCTCCTCACCTCCTTCCTGCTGCCCTGGTGGCCGTGGGCCCTGGGGGCGGCCACCGTGTCCAGCAGTGACGTGGTGGCGTAGGCCCCTGGAGGCTTGACACCGCAGATGGTCACCCTGCCCCGGGAGGCCGGACGCAAGCCTCTCTTGAAGGACCCCCGCCTCCTCGCCTGATCACAGGTCCCCGGGGCGGGGGGTGGTCGTCCCGAGCTGCTGGAACCTGGCCAGGTCTGCTGACACTGGAGCAGGAGGTCAATCCGGGTTAAAGGTCATGTTGCCCCAAGGACCGCGGGCACATGTCGGGTGAAGACCTATTGGGTGAGGGTCTCTCTCTCTCCCTGGAGCCTGGAATTGGATCTTTGGGGCCCTTTCTCTTTGCCTTGCAGCCAGCAGGTGGGCCCAGGGAAGCTGTCTCAGCCCGTTGCCCCAGACCAGAAGCCTGTCCCTGCATGCATGTGGGTCCATGTGGGTAAGAGGGTCCCCAAGGGCAGACACCCTGTGCCCCAGGCATGGGAGCCGTCAGCAGCCCTCGAGCTTGGGACCCCTCTGCCGGCTGAGACCTTCCTGGGGGCGGAGTACCTACACCTGTGTAGACGTTCGTACCCGGGCAGCTTCCGTGCGTCCCAGGGGCCCTGCAGCCCCGTGTCCCCGAGACACAGGAACCCCTGCGGTGCCTCCCAGGCGGCGCTGCCCAGCTCCCTTCGCAGAGCAAGCTCCAGGCCTCCCCCACTCGGGGACACACTCCCGGGGGCTTCGGGGGCGTCCAGGGGCTGGGAGAGGCTGGGCGGGGCCGGGTCCTCCCGAGGGGAAGCAGCAGTGCGGGGCGAGTGCGGGCGGGAACCTGCTGGCCACGGACACGCCCCTCGAGGGCGCCCGCCCGACCGCGCGGCGCCTCCTCACTGCAGTGAGTTACGTGCCTTTGCCCACTGGCATTCCCTGTCTTTGAATTACGCCTTCGCATCTCTTGAGTTTTTGCCTTCTTCTTGTTGAGCTGCAGGGGTTTAAAAAGCAGACGCGACTGACACGGGTCCTTCCAGCGCGCTGCCGGAGCTGCTCTCTCGCCTGCCTCTCGCGTCGGTTTTCACCCCTCTCATCCTGCCGGCGATTTTTTGATTACTCAGATGTAGTTAAATTTAGCCATCCTTCTATGGGTGTTTCCATATTCTTTTCATAGTTCTCAAATCTATTAGAAAACAGTTCTGCTTTCTGCTCGGGGAGATTCCTGACCTCAGAGAAGCCATCTGGGGGAACCAGATAGGAGGAGACAGTACACCAGCAGGAAACCCACGGCGAGGCCCGCGCCGCCACGGGCGGGAGCCACGCGGTGAGCCGGCCGCCGGGGAGCCAGACCCAGGCCGCGGGCCGGCCACGCCTGCCCGGAGCGGGGCCCCAGACTGTGGCGGTCACCCACCCCTGCCCGGAACAGGGTGGCTTCTCCCCAGACCGTGGGGAGCCGACCCCAGGCTGTAGGGGGCACCCACCCCTGCCCGGAATGGGGCAGCCTCTCCCCAGGTTGGAGTGACGGCCGGGCTCGGGGGAGCTGTAGCCCCTGGCCGCCCCCACTTTGCTGGGACCACCTCAGGCCGGCAGTGACGGGGGGTGCTCCTCTTCTGGTCTCCCCCGTTTCGCCAGCAGTTAGACACAGGATGAGCCCTGGGACCCGACTACGGGAACGGCAGCCTTGGAGCCCCGCCTGGGACTTCACCCAGGGGCGCAGCGCGGCTCCGGCCTTGGGGAGTGAGTCCGGTCCGGCCGGGCAGCTGCAGCACATACTGATCAGAGATCATCACGCGGCCGGGACGGGCTCCGCAGACAGGCCTGGACCCTCACACGTCTGCAGACTCCCGGCTTGGAGGCCCGAAGCCCCAGGTCACAGGGTGGGCGGCCCCGGCCCCTCTGGGAATGCAGGAGGCCCCGATCAAAGCCTTCCCCCCGGGCATCCTCAGAATCCAGGGGTCGTGTGGCTCTTTCTCTTCACGAGCCGCCCTTCCCATGAGGACACCGGCCTTGCTCTGTCCGCGTTCGCTCTGACGCCCCAACTTACTCTGCGAAGACCCCACCTCCTAGACATGCTTGTTCACAGGAGCCCGCAACTTCAGCTCTGAACTTGGAGGGGACATCATTCAGCCTGCGAGACAGGTCCTGGGAAAACTGAGCAGGAGGCTTTCATGTGCCAGACGCCCAGGGGGGCAAGGGGCTGGTGGGCGCGGGTCCCTGTGCAAGGGAAGCCCCCCACCTACTGGCCAAGATGGCAACATGGCCACAGACCCCAGGGAGGGACGTGAGCCCCAAGCCTGCGGGGAGCGCTCCAGCCTGGCCCTTGCAGGGTCCTCGGGCCCGGAGGCAGCAGGGGGCATGCTGGAATGCAGACTGTGACTCAGCACCACAGGTGGGCCCGGGTCCCGGGGGCAACGCTGACTCACTGGCGGTTCACGAATTCGGCCTGTCAGCCTCGAAATGTGTCACAGGAGGCGTGGGGGCAGCCCAGGCGTCACCGAGAGAAACAAGCAAACGTGTGGCCACCAGCAAGACCCCAGGGAGGAAGCCCTGGGCCCCCGAGACCCTCAGGGGGCCGCCTGGGGCCGCTGATCCCAGGAGGGGAGGACAGGGCTCCTCTGAGGCCGGTGCCCGGCCCGAGGGGCCCGTGTTCAGAGGACGCCGGTTCTGCTGAAACAAGGCCTGCACGGTGCCTCGGGGTGGGGGCAGGAACGTGCTGAAACAGGAAAGGAGACCGTTCCTCACCCCTCACCCGAGGACGGTACCAGAACCACCTCACTCTTCAGAGGAGGTTTTAGAAGAAAGCCTTCAGGAAGGCTCCCACTCTCCCCTCTGTGAGTAACTTGCGCTTTCTCTGAAGGAAGCGTCAGGGCACCTTTTCGGTCCTTGAACACACGTCACGGTTGTTTTTCAGGGAGGTGCTGGAAATGATGAGAGTCGCTCAGTCGTGTCCGACTCTTTGCGACCGCATGGACAGTCCGTGGGATTCTCCTGAGTAGAATCCTGGAGTGGGTGGCCTTTCCCTTCTCCGGGGGATCTTCCCAACCCGGGGACAGAACCCAGGTCTCCCGCTTTGCAGGCGGATTCTTTACCAGCTGAGTCCCCAGGGAGGCCCTCGTGGGTAAGAACTGAAACAGAGCTTCCGCCTCCGCCACTGGCTCTCACTCTTGGACTTTTTGTTTTCCCTCCGTGTTGGGGCTTCACATTTGCTCCCGGACTTCAGCTTGAAATCAGCTCTGAGGAGGAGACTTCCCCGGCCTCCCTCAGGTTCCGCCTGGAATCCCTGGAAACCCGGCCCACAGGGCCACCGTGTGGCCCACAGAGCCGGGCCTCCTCCGCGCGCGGCCGCGGCCCCGCCTGGCGTCTACGCCCAGGGCTGGCCCTTCAACATTCCAGCTGCTCCAAGAAGCCCATCCTCCAGGTGGGTCCCAGGTGCCCGCACGTTCCCGGCCGGGCTTCCGGCCCGAGGGAGCATCCCACGTGGGTGCAGACGCCCTAAAGCTTGGGCTCCCGGGACGGCCGAAGCAGGTATAGATAGGAGGTGACGGCTCACTCGCCCATCCTGAAACGGGCTCAGCGGGCGCCTGCCCCTGCCCATCTGAGGTGGCAGGGTGGGGGTTTAGGGGGGTTGGAGGGGAAGAGTCGGGTGTGCTGGTG
>SJYT01026153.1:457041-471755 GCA_006410635.1 Cephalophus harveyi
TGGGCTGGGGTCCTGCTCAGGGTCTCTGCTCTCCTTGCAGATGCTGCGCTGTCTGGGGCTGCCCCTTGGGACTGCGGTGAGTCTCCTCCAAGATCTTAAGGAGCGTCCTGCTGCCTTGTCTCCTGTCCCAATCATAAAGTTAGCAGGCGCGCCCTGGGGATTCAGACTGTAGAGAGAAGTTGAAACCGACCAGGGATGCCGTCACCTACAAGCTGGAGGGAGGGTGAGGCTTCCCGGTGTGCCCCCGCCTCTCCCCCGCCTCCTGACAGGGCTGTACTTTGGGGCGTCCTGGCTTCTTTTAAGAGGCTCCGCGAAGGGCCCCATTTCTCTTCACCTGTTCTCTTTCAAGTTCAGGCGCCATTGTGCAAATGAAGCCAGGAATCCAGTGAGAAATATGCATTTAACCCGACTCCGGGCCACCCCCATCACCAACAGGGATCCTTGTAAAACAGTGTCAACCAGAGTTTTGGAACTGTGTTAAAAACTCTCCACTTTTCCCCTAAATCGACACGGAAATGCCTGTGTCCCAGGAGAAACCCCCTCCCAGAGACCCCGTTCCTAGGAGACGCCCAAGCCGTTTAAGAAAGCTGGTGATGAGACCACACAAAGGCGCACGTGTTCTGACTGGTGCTGACGTGAAGGTCGATGCACCGGCCCCGAACAAAATGACGCACATCTGACCGGGCGTCACCGTGGGCGACCTCTGCTTCATCTCCCGGGGGTCCTTAGTCAAGATACACAAGCATCACAGGGCACCTGTTCATCCTCCCCACACTGAACAGGGGCCCCAGCCACGCCCCGCGACACAGCTCGGGCGTCGGCACACGAAGGGCATCGGGCGGGCGGAGGGCATCGGGCGTGAGGGCCCCGCGGCGTACGCCGCGCGTCCAGAGAAAGGGGAGGCGGGCAGCCAGGCCCCGCCCTCTCACGCTGCTCTGACCGGTTCCAGGGCTTTCCACGCATCTACAGTGCTCGTTCATTCTCAAAAGATACAGTAAAATGTGTTTTTCTGGTTGGCATTAATTTCATAGTTTTCCTTCCTCCCCTCCCGGTGCCCACCCACAGCTGATATCACGGGGCTTTCCCCTCCAGGTGGATCGCGGGGACTTGGGCCTCAGAGGCAGGCCCCCTGAACGGCGGGGTGTGCCCAGGCCGGGATGGAGGGCGCCTGGGGTGCCCGCCTTGGCTGCCTCTGTGCCCGGGGGTGTGCCCTGGCGTCGCCCCCGTCAGGGTGGTCCCGTTCTCTCTCCTGGGTCCCACCTGTCACTCATGGCTGCCAGGGCGGGACAGCCCAGCCCCCACCCCCGGCCATCCCCTTGGGAGCCCTCTGGGAGATGCCCCTCCTGAAGCCGTGTGTCGCCGGGAGGATTTCCTCAGCTGAATGGGACCTCTGCTGGGTCTGTGATGTAAGGAGCGCAGACAGTCTCAGGAGGAAGGAACACGCATCCACTCGATGCTGGTTCAAGCGCCTGGGGCTTCCCTGGTGGCTCACACCGCGGCTCCGAGGCCGGTCCCCAGAAGCCCCACGGGAGGGCAGCCGCCCGGGACGCTGAGTGTCCCATGTGGGTGTCTGGACGCGGTTCACCAGGGACGCAAGCTGGGCCTGGCCTTCCAGACCTTCTGAGCAGGCCATCCTGCTGCAAAGGCAGGTCCTGGCTCCGCGGCTGGGACGGTGGCACGTGACTCTGTGCCCGCCTGAAGCCTGCCCTTGCGCCTGCCCCGGGGCTGGAGCAGCCCAGCCCTTTCTAGGGACATGCAGGGTCCAGGCTCTGTCTCAGGAGGAGGGGCTCGCGGAGCCCCAGTCACAAGCGGGCTGGACTGAGGCTGCCCCCTGCCTCCCGGGAAGCGCTGGTCCCTGCAGAGAGAGGACAGGTCACTTCGGCCCTCCTCCCTCAGGCTTCAGGGAAAGATGCCCCCAGGGCAGGCGTCAGTGCCGGGGGACTGGGGATGGGACCTGGGCTTCCCTGAGAGCCTCCACGTGCCCCCAGAGCCCGACTCTCCTGGGTGGAGGTGTCTGCCCCTGAGCGCTGGGAGAGGGCGGGTGAGCGTGCAGGGGAGTGCACGTGCCTGGTGTGCATGTGCAAGTGTGGGTGTGCGTTGGGGTCACGTACGACTCTGCATGTATCTGTGTGCTCACACCGTGTGTGCATGTGTGCATGTGCCTGGTGGGCAAATGTGTGAGCGTGGGTGTGCATGGGGGTCATGTACGACTCTGTGTGCATCTGAGTGTGCTCACACTGTGTGTGCGTGTGTGCAGGTGGGCAGATGTGTGAGCGTGGGTGTGCATGGGGGTCATCTACGACTCTGCGTGTATCTGAGTGTGCTCACACCGTGTGTGCACATGCCTGGTGGGCAGATGTGTGAGCATGGTGTGCATGGGGGTCATGTACGACTCTGCATGTATCTGTGTGCTCACACCGTGTGTGCATGTGTGAATGTGCCTGGTGGGCAGATGTGTGAGCGAGGGTGTGCATGGGGGTCATGTACGACTCTGCGTGTATCTGTGTGCTCACACCGTGTGTGCATGTGTGAATGTGCCTGGTGGGCAGATGTGTGAGCATGGGTGTGCATGGGGGTCATGTACGACTCTGCGTGTATCTGAGTGTGCTCACACCGTGTGTGCATGTGTGAATGTGCCTGGTGGGCAGATGTGTGAGCGTGGTGTGCATGGGGGTCATCTACGACTCTGCGTGTATCTGTGTGCTCACACCGTGTATGCATGTGTGAATGTGCCTGGTGGGCAGATGTGTGAGCATGGGTGTGCATGGGGGTCATGTACGACTCTGTGCATCTGAGTGTGCTCACACTGTGTGTGCATGTGTGCATGTGCCTGGTGGGCAGATGTGTGAGTGTGGATGTGCATGGGGGTCATCTACGACTCTGCGTGTATCTGAGTGTGCTCACTCCGTGTGTGCACATGCCTGGTGGGCAGATGTGTGAGCGTGGGTGTGCATGGGGGTCATGTACGACTCTGCGTGTATCTGTGTGCTCACACCGTGTGTGCATGTGTGCACGTGCCTGGTGGGCAGATGTGTGAGCGTGGGTGTGCATGGGGGTCATGTACGACTCTGCGTGTATCTGAGTGTGCTCACACCGTGTGCGCGCGTGTGCACGTGCCTGCTGTGTGCGTGTGCAAGCACGTGTGCAATCTCGGTCCCGGGCGGCCTGTCTGCGTGCACGTGTGTGTGTCTGCTGAGGGGAGGGGCGCAGAGAAGGGTGACGCGCAGGGGCAGGGGTCCCTCGAGGGAGAGGGCAGCGCGGGTGTGGCCATCGCGGGCTGTCCTGAGCTGCCGCCCGAGCCCCGGACCAGCGAGGCTCCTGGGTGTCGCCCTGGCTCCGGGCTCCCGCGGGCCTGGCCACGGGCGGGCCCACAGCGCCCTCTGGTGCCCCTCCGCCTCGGCGCGCGAAGCCGGCGGGCAGAGCCGCGGCGCTGGGCTCCGGGGTCGGGTTGGCGGGGCGCGGGGGCGAGCGGCTCGGCCCCGGGCAGGTGCCCGGGCGCACGGACCCACTGGCACAGCCCTGGGGGGTCAGCGGCTGCATTCTAGCGCACAGGCGCCTGTGGGCCTAAGGGAGGCCGCGGGGTTCTTCCGCCTCCCTGATCCCGGGGCGGAGCGCCCGCCCACCTGGGAGGAGCGCCAGAGGCCTCCCGGACCTTCCCTCGGGCGGGCTGCCAGAGGCGCCCGCACCGTCACTCGAGGCCCGTCTCCCCTCCGGCGCTGACTGCGGAGGCTGAGGCTGGGTGCTGGGCACAGTCGCTGTGGCCCCTGCCGCTGAGAAAGGCTCAGGTCCCACCCCATGGCACTGTCCCCTCCCGACCCCCCCGGTGCACTGATCAGGGCCACCCCACCTGCTGCTGCTCCCGGAGAGCAGACCCAGGGCCCCGCCGGCTCTGTGGGGGCATGGGGGGCTTTCCCCCAGGACATGAGAGGATCACAGGACAGTCCCCAAAACAGGACTGGACCCCGTGACCACCTGGGTATCAGCTCTTCATCCAGGGCCCCAGAGACATCAGGGGAGGAAGGGGACAGAAGAGAGAGACGGGGCAGAGATGGGATGGGGGAGAGAGACAGAGATGTGTATAAGAGACAGGCTGGAGAAANGCCGCCTCACCCTGGTGCCACCAAGCCTTCCCGGCGCGGGTCCCTTTTACTGGTAGAGAAAGTCTCTGCAGCAGAGACGGTGTCTTGATGGACTGTCCCTCTGATGACGAACCCGAGCCTCCTGCTTGGAGGCCGTCGAGCCCTTCAGTGAAACAGCTTCAGAGGCACCAGCCACTCCGGTGTCGGGAGACAAGAAAGCCGGGGTCCCCAGGAGGGGAGAGAGAGAAGGGGCGGCTCCCCGGGCTTCGGGGAGCGTTTGAAAGATGAGGCAGGTTCTGTTTTGCCGCTGAAATGCGAGCGCGTCAGAAGGCTCTCATGCACCCGTGTCGCCGCCCTGAGGCTCGACAGAGTCTCCTGCTGAAATCCACTCCCTGGAGGACACGAGGCGGCCTCCTTCACCGAGGCCCGGAGGGCAGGTGGCTGCTTGTGTGGGTCAATTGCATTTCTCTTTTCAGAAATTCCGCGGCCACGACGTAGCCTGAGGAGACCCCGGCCTCCGTGACCCTGTCACCCGGGGCCTTTGCCCCCTCGGCTGCGGCCCCTGCCCCTCGCCGCCCCGAGGGGGCAGCCAGCTCCCTCTGAATTAAAACTGTAATGCATCCGTCCCATTTACACAAAGCCCCGGCTTTGACACATGCAATTACTGTGAACACAGAGGCAGCATGGTTGCTAAGGGCTCCAGAAAGAGAGTTTAATCAGCAGGCGCGGGTTCTCCGGGAGATGTGTATAAGAGACAGGACAGAGATGGGGAGACAAGGATGGGGGGAGACAGGGATGAGGGGAGACAGGGATGGAGAGACAGGGATGGGGGAGACAGGGATGGGGGAGACAGGGATGGGGGAGACAGGGATGGGGAGAGACAGGGATGGAGGAAACAGGGATGGGGGGAGACAGGGATGGGGGAGACAGGGATGGGGGGAGAGACAGGAAAGTGAGAGCAGGGTGCAGAGGCGTCACCCCAACACCCCATCCTTTGTCCTATCTCAGAGAGTTCTGGGTCAGGTTGCAGGTGGGGGACCACCTCTCACAGCCCCCAACTTGCCCACTAGATACCCACGGTGCAGGGGCCGGGCCTAATCTGTTGTCTGGACAAATCAGTGGACCTGGAAATGGCTCCCAGACTCCGCCCCCTCCAGCGTGCGTCTTGAGCCCAGGGCGCCTCTTTCTGGAGCCCCTGAGCACAGAGCAGGTGTCCACGCCGCTCCTTGGGTGCCGGGGGAGCCCCTCCTGCTGGCAGCGTGGGACGGAGCTTTGTCCCTTCACTTCCTAGTTGCCAGCCCCGGGACTCGGCGGCTTCCCACGGAGTCTGCGTTGTAAGTGAGCACATTTGTCCCTGTCCCTCTGTCTCAGGGACGTGTACATGGGCTTAAATGGTTAAACATCTCAAACAAATAAACTTGGCAAATGGAAATCAAACCTTATTTTCTTTTAATTTCAGAGTTGTCTGTGGAAAGCTGACTTGAAAGGCGCTGAAATTGGATAGGTAATTAATTCACATGTACCTACAAGAGAGGAGGGGACACAGAAATTATTTGTAACATTTTGTAAGCACTGAAATTAATGTAGTGTGAATTTGTCATTTCTACCCAAAGTTACAGATTTTCTATATTATAATTTAATCTTTCTAATGTAAAAAGAATAGGAATTTTGCCCTTTCTGGCCTCTCGGGAAGCAAGAACCAGTGTATCTAATTATCTGAACACACGAGAACATAACGGACTAGCAAGGAGGGAAATTATAAATCGGCCCGGAGAACCCGCGCCTGCTGATTAAACTCTCTTTCTGGAGCCCTTAGCAACCATGCTGCCTCTGTGTTCACAGTAATTGCATGTGTCAAAGCCGGGGCTTTGTGTAAATGGGACGGATGCATTACAGTTTTAATTCAGAGGGAGCTGGCTGCCCCCTCGGGGCGGCGAGGGGCAGGGGCCGCAGCCGAGGGGGCAAAGGCCCCGGGTGACAGGGTCACGGAGGCCGGGGTCTCCTCAGGCTACGTCGTGGCCGCGGAATTTCTGAAAAGAGAAATGCAATTGACCCACACAAGCAGCCACCTGCCCTCCGGGCCTCGGTGAAGGAGGCCGCCTCGTGTCCTCCAGGGAGTGGATTTCAGCAGGAGACTCTGTTGAGCCTCAGGGCGGCGACACGGGTGCATGAGAGCCTTCTGACGCGCTCGCATTTCAGCGGCAAAACAGAACCTGCCTCATCTTTCAAACGCTCCCCGAAGCCCGGGGAGCCGCCCCTTCTCTCTCTCCCCTCCTGGGGACCCCGGCTTTCTTGTCTCCCGACACCGGAGTGGCTGGTGCCTCTGAAGCTGTTTCACTGAAGGGCTCGACGGCCTCCAAGCAGGAGGCTCGGGTTCGTCATCAGAGGGACAGTCCATCAAGACACCGTCTCTGCTGCAGAGACTTTCTCTACCAGTAAAAGGGACCCGCGCCGGGAAGGCTTGGTGGCACCAGGGTGAGGCGGCGTGGCGCTGCAGCAGCAACCCTGAGAGCCGCGGGCTCTGGGCGCACCTTCCCCTCTGGGCAGAGGACCCCCGCCACCCGGGGCAGAGGGGACCCCGCCATCCACGCAGAGGGGCCCCCGGCACCCGGGGCAGAGGGGCCCCGGCCATCCATGCAGAGGGGCCCCCGGCACCCAGGGAAGAGGGGCTCCCGCCACCCGGGGCAGAGGGGCCCCTGCCACTCGGGGCAGAGGGGACCCGGCCATCCATGCAGAGGGGCCCCCGCCACCCTGGGCAGAGGGGACCCTGCCATCCATGCAGAGGACCCCCCAGCACCCGGGGCAGAGGGGACCCGGCCACCCGGGGCAGAGGGGACCTGGCCACCCGGGGCAGAGGGGCCCCTGCCATCCATGAAGAGGACCCCCCAGCACCCGGGGCAGAGGGGACCCTGCCATCCATGCAGAGGACCCCCCAGCACCCGGGGCAGAGGGGACCCCGCCACCCGGGGCAGAGGGGACCCCCCAGCACCCGGGGCAGAGGGGCCCCCGCCACCCGGGACAGAGGGGACCCGGCCATCCATGCAGAGGACCCCCCAGCACCCGGGGCAGAGGGGCCCCCGCCACCCAGGGCAGAGGGGACCCAGCCATCCGGGGCAGAGAGGCCCCTGCCATCCATGCAGAGGACCCCCCGGCACCCGGGGCAGAGGGGACCCCGTCACCTGGGGCAGAGGGGACCCCGCCGTCCGGGGCGCCCTCATATGTGGATGGCTCCAGCTGAGCCCACCCGTGCCTCTCCGGTCATGGATTTCTTTCTGGCCTCTGTTTGGCAAGTGAGGGCCTCCCATTCAGCTAAAGGTGGCAGAGGCTTTGGAGGGCTCTGGGCTGCTCTCTGTCTTAGCCCCAAACAAACACCGCGGATGAGGCAGCTGAAACGAGACGTTTCTCCCCGCGGTCTGAGGGTGGGTGTCCAGGGTGGGTGCTGGTGTGCTCCATGCCCCATGGGGCCCTTCAGCCGGCCGCCTGCTCACTGTGGCCTCGCCCAGCAGAGCCAGCTCTGGGGCAGGGATCTCTTCCGGTCAGAGGCCACCCTGACGCCTCCCGTCACCTCACCTGCCTCATCCCCTCTACTGCCCCTCGGGGGTTAGGGCTGCACCCTGAACGTAGGGGGCGCAGCTCAGGCCCCCGCCTCCGAGAGCACAGCTCTGCACGTACAGAAGCAGCCGCGGGCTGGGAGGCAGCGGTAACGTGCTGGTCCTCCCCACGCTGGGGGCTGAGGGTTGTCCCCTGTGAGCTGGCTTCTGCTCCCTGGCAAGTGGGTCCCAGAGGGGCTTCAGGACCGCGTTTGCGGCAGTGATACAGGGCGATGTATCCCCATGGAGAGGGGCCTCCATCTGCCACGTGGGTGCCGTGAGAACACGCGTCCAGGCCAGCGGGAGAGGTCCCGTTGGACCTGGCAGCAGGCGGGGTCTTCCCGGACCAGGGGATGAGCACAGGTCCCCTGAGTCGGTGGGGGGGCTCTCTACCGCTGGACCAGGGCCTCTGGTGCGGAGAGGTGGCTGGCAGATTGGGACCAAGGCCGGGCCCTGAGGGTGAGCTCGGCGGCCTGTCCCCCGCTCCCGGCTGCGTGTCCGCCCCCAGCTGACCGTGCCCGGCACGGTCCGTGTCCTCTCCGCGGCTGTGACGGCCACAGTTCACCTCTGCCTAGCCCTGTGAGACCCGACCTCTGCCCCAGCAGGACACTTCTGAAGGAAGAGAAGGGCCTCCGGGGGCTCAGCCCCTCCAGGACGGGGCCAGGCCCCGCGATCAGCTCAGTGATGGGCCGAGAGCGTCCACCCGCGGGGTCGGTCCTGACGGTCGCGCGCTGGGCAAAGCGCGCAGGGGCCTTGGACAGCGTCTGCCGCTCAGGGTCACGTACGTGCTGAACCCATGTCCCTTTTGTCTTTTATTTTTCTTCATTTTCTAAAAAGAGTCCCCTCCATTTTTTCAAAAATTATTTGTCTATCTCTGTTGGCACAGTGGGTCTCCGCCACTGTGCGTGGGCTTCTCCAGTTGCAGGAAGGGGGTTAGTCTTTGCTGGGGAGTCGGGCTTCTCACCGCGGAGGCTTCTCGTCCCGTTGAGTGCGGGGTCCGGCAGGGCGCAGGCTCAGCAGCTGGGGCCCACGGGCTGAGCTGCCTGGCAGCAGGCGGGGTCTTCCCGGACCAGGGGATGAGCACAGGTCCCCTGAGTCGGTAGGGGGGCTCTGTACCGCTGGACAGCAGGGGGTTCTCGCCTTTTTAACATAACGGCTGACATCCGCTGCCGGCCGTGCCCTCTCCGCGACGCCAGGGCCGGGCCAAAGGCGCGGTGGGACCCTCCAGGGCCCTGCGTGGCTCCCGCGGCCCCGGGGGTGGGGGGTCCCGCGGGCTGTGGTGACGAGAAGGGCGGGGAAGGCGCAGCCCCTCAGGCAGCGGGGGCCGCGGCTGACGCTCGCGCTGAGCGGCTGGCGAGCGTGGGCACAACCCGACTCCCCTGGTCCCGAAGCTCCGGGCAGCCGGCGAGCCCGGGCCACTGTGGCGTCAGAGCGCCAGTGCCGAGGCCTTTCAGCTGACTGAGAGCTTGTCTGGGAAACATGAATAAGCAAGCGTGAGTCACTCAGTCGTGTCCCACCTGTGACGCCGGGGACCGCACCCCTCCAGGCTCCTCTGTCCGTGGGATTCTCCACAAGAGCGCTGGAGTGGGGTGCCATCGCCTTCTCCAGGGGATCGTCCCCACCCAGGGACGGCACCCGGGTCTCCCGCACGGCAGGCGGATTCTTCACCGACCGGGCCGCCAGGGAAGGCCCTGGAACATTAACCAAGCCTGACCCACAGGACATGCCGCTCTCCTCTCCACCGGCGACTTCATTGTCATTGTAAGATCTGATTTTATTTATTTATGCTTAAGAAAGAAAAACGGAGATTCCCCCCGCAAAAGACGGGACCCCAGGCCTGGGTTCTCTGGGATCCACCCTAAAGATGCCAGCAACTTACCCCAGGGCAGGTGCCGCGCTTCGCGGTCGGGTGGACTCTCTCCTCGCTTCCTTGGCACCTGCTGTTGCATTTTCCGTGTGAACCTGAAGTTGGGTGTCTCGGCCAAAGGCAGGGGCCAGGTTCTTGTACTCGGCAGACGCTGAGCCCCGCTGCAGGGAGAGAGCCGCCACCAGGCCTGCTCACCCCCGCTCCGCGCCGCTCTGGTGAAGTGCTCGAGCGCCTTCAGCTGCTCCTGGTGCAGGGACACCAAGTCTGTCTCTGAATTTCTAGAATTTGTCAGGATGTACGGAGGTGGGCAGACGGATGCAGGCTGTTGAAAGCAGACATTTAGAAACAGGTGCGGGCTCGCATCCTGGTGCCCCAGCCGCGCACCCTGACGGGGCCACGCGGCTCCCAGCGCCCGTGAGTGCCGGGGCCACGCGGCTCCCGAGGTTCTGTCTCCGTGCCCACAGCGGTGGGAGCACCGGTGTCAGGATCGCTAAGAGGACGGGGAGCCGCGGACACAGGGCTCCTGCACACCGTGCTGTCTGAGCCAGGAGCAGCTGTGGTTGTGCGAGGGCACACGGAACTCCCAACAGTGCACAGACACAGTCGTGAAAACCTTGGCGGTGGGGTCCCTGCCACACCAGTTACTCAGTATATCAAGCCACTGTCTCCAAGCCCGGCAGCTGCTCTGGAAGCGGGTGGAGGGGTGGTTACGGGTGCAGAAAGCGTCCGGAACTTCAGGAACCCGTTGCTGGGATGATGGGGGTGCAGGGGGGCACCTGCCTCCATTTGGAAAACAGACCAAAGGGTGCCTGGTTATGGAAGCCGGGGGTGGGTGCGGCTGTAAACCGGGAGCCGGAGACCGAGGGCATCACTTTGGGGGGGGTTCAGGGGGGTCTCCAGGGCCCTGCACCCCAGCACCAGAGCGGCGGAGGGGACGGAGGCCTCTTGCGGAGGAGGGGGCTGCCTCCCTGAGGCGACGTCTTCCTCCCGCGGGGGCGGGGGCTCACGCCTTCCTGGACTACAGGTCTGGAATGCAGAGTCGCCCCCACCTTCAGGGCAGTCGGCCCCACAAGCTGGAGGGACAGAGGAGCATGGCTGGCTGCTGCCCGCTGGAGCCCCTGGAGCCTGGCGAGGCGGCCAGAGCGGCCGGGGTGTGCCAGGACGGGGTGTGCCAGGACGGGGTGTGCCAGGACAGGTGTGCCAGGCACACCGCAGCCCGCTGGGGAGGAGAGAGAGAACCCTGGTGTCCCATGTACGGACGAGCAGCCGTCTCCAGACGTCTTCCCGACAGGGAGCCCCAGGCCCAGAGGGCTTCCCTGCTGATTTCAGCCACACGTCTAAGGAGGAGAAGTCGCTGGGTCCACAGGAGCTTCCTCAGAAACTGGACGGGAGAGAAAACTTCTCAACTCAGCGCGTGCAGACAGCGCCGCCTTGACCCCTCAACCAAGGATGTGCTGAGTGAAAAACCAAGCGCAGCGTTCCTCATGAACGTAAGCGAGAAAGTGTTGACAAATGTTAGAAAATCGAGTCCAACAATGATTTGAAAGAGCAGCGCATTGTGATACACAAATTTAAAAGCCAATGTACGGTCCTGGTAAATGGTTTCAGCAAACTAGGCGAGGAAGGGCTGGCGTCTTCACACTTAGAAACAGTATCAATGACACACCTACAGGTGACGTCACCCTGAACAGGGGACGACGAAACGCTGCCCCACACGGTCAGGAAGGCGGCAGCAGGGAGCCTCTCAACGCTGCTAGTCAACACCGTCCGGAAGGTTCCAGGCCGAACAAGAAGGAGAGAGGAACACAACAGGCAGATGAGAAAGTAAGAAACGAAATTCTCTGTTCCCAGATGACATCATTGTCGATGCAGAAAACCCCAAAGGAGCCACAGAAAGAGGGGCTAGAGCTGACCCGTCAGAGCAGCAAGGTCACGGGATGCAAGGCCGACATCCACAGCCAAGGTCAACATCCACAGCCAAGGCCAGCATCCAAAGCCAAGGTCGCGCAGGCTTAATAGTGGGCAACAGTCAGAAACCAAACTCAACAAACAGTGCTGCAGGGGGGACCCCGGCACGTGTTCCCCCTGCAGCCTGCGGTGGGGACGCTCTGCAGGCTCAGGAAGTGGTTAGAAGGCGGCCGTGGGTGCCGGGGGCGGCTCTCGGGTCCTCCCCCTCCAGCTCGGCAGCAGCCTCTGCTTAACAGCTCAGCTCTAGAGGCCAGACTCACCCCTCACTCGGGGGGAGGGACTGGGGCTTAACGGTCGGGGGGGGGTCACTTCTGCTCTGGGGGCTGCGTCATCTCAGCAGGGGCTGAACCGGGGAGGCATGGGTGGAGACCAGCCAGGAGGCTGAGCGGGGCGGCCCTAGGAGGTGTGGGCAGGACTTCCCCGGAGCTCGGTGACCACAGGCTGCAGGGACGAAGAGCTCCAGCTTCCGCGGGTCTCGCTCCCCCTCCCCTGCCCGGACTAGTCCCGGCCGCCCACCCGGCGCCCTCCTGGAGGGGCAGAGACCTCCCGGCCAGGTGCGGGCCGCTCCAGGTCGCTCACGGAGGCCCTAACAGGCAGTCTGCTCCTGTCTTCTGTCTTCCGGCTTCCGGCGGCAGCCGGCGCTCCTTGGCTCGCGGCCACCTCGGTCCAGCCTTCGGGTCCAGCACCTTCAGACCCCACTGCCCTCCCATCACCTCCTCCGTGTGTCAGCCCGCCCTCTGCCTCCCTCTCCCAAAGCCCCCCGTGGCGGCATCTAGAGCCCACCCAGGCAACCCAGGGGGACCTCTTCAAGGTCCGTGCTGTGGACTGAACGTCTGTGGCCCCCACCCCGTGCGGAAGCCCTGAGCCCCGATGGGACGGTGTCGGCGGTGGGTCCTTGGGAGGCGATTAGGGTGGGGGTGGCGAAGGGGGGCCTGGGATGGGACTGGTGCCCTCCTACGAGGGGGAGGCCATCAGAGCCTCCTCTGTCTCGAGGGGACCCGGTGAGGAGGCGCACCCCACACTGGACGATCGCCGTCCCTGAGAGCCAGCTCTGGCCGTTAATCATGTCTGCAGAATGCGCTCTCAGCACCTTCAGTGAGAGGGCCGCCTAGCCACGCTGACAAACCGTCACAGCTTACGTCGAGACGTGGGGGTCTCCTTACGTTGTGCCTCAAAGCGGAGATGCCGGTAACGTTCAAGAAAAATAATTCTCCTTCATCACACTTTCGTGGCACATTTTCAAAACTTTTAGGGAGGGTAGAGACTGCAGGAGCTCCCTGTCCAGCTCACCAAGGCCTCTGTGCTCCCACCTGTGGCCGGGGGTAAAAAGAAACGGAGAGGCTGATGGAGGCCGGCTGGAGGGGGAGGGGGAGCCCTACTCCAGTGGAGACTCATCCTATCCCAGTGCAGCCAGGGTTGGAATTTCAACTGATTTCCCTGGTCCCCTCCAAGGAAATTCCTGGCCCTCGGGAGGTCTCCGGAGGGTGGACGTGGTCACCTTCGCTCAAAAGAAGTGCACCTTTGGTGACTGGGAACAGTTGGCTGAGACTTGGTTCCAGGTCTCTGCAGGGAGAAGCCCTCAGGTTCCAGGCCAAACAAAGGCCACGAGCCGGCAGGTTTTACAGGGGCCAGAGAGCAGGCGGGGACCCAGGCACCCTCCGTGTCCAGGGGCACAGAGGTGGACGACCCGGGCTGCTCCTGGGCTGAAGCTCTGGGATGCCAGCGTCCTTGCTGGCAGGTGTGAGCAGGGGGGCTGCTGGGGACCTGGGCCGGGCATCCGAGGGCCACCTGTCTTCTCCTGATTTAGTGCATTGCTACCCGGCCTGCATCTCGTACTGGCCGGTGAGCTAAGATAATTACGTTGCATCACATTGTATCACACGGCTTTACACGGTTACATTTCTACTGCACTTACCTTATCTGACTCTGATAGGATCCAACCCGAGATTAGATGGAGCCATCACTAAAATCCCTTCAAATTAGATCCCAAGGGTAGATGGGTTTCCTGCCTTCAAGACTAAGATCCTAAAACCTCGTTCTGAACGTCAGGACCTGTGTTTTATTTCTCTGAGGAAGCAGCTGTGCAAGTCCTCACTGTGAGACACCTGTCTACACGGCGCAGTCTCCACCCGGCTCCCGGTCACACCTGCACTGCCGGGTGGTACTTTTAACCCTGTCTCAGTCCACTGTAGGATGGGTACTTGCCGAGCCCTTCCGTCCTGCATCGGCCCGTTCAGTCCCCTGCCTCGCGGAGCAGCAGCAGCAGCTGTCCCAGTCGCCCAGGAGGCTGAGAAGGCCTCCCAGTGGCCGCGGGAGGCGGCAGGGCGGAATTCCTGAGTCTGGCGTCTGACTGCAGACGATGAGCCTAAAGCCTCTCCCACCACTACCCGGCCAGGAGTTCACGGCAGCTGCTGCTTAGTCATGCCCGACTCTCTGCGGCCCCGTGGACTGTAGCCCTCCAGGCCCCTCTGTCCGCGGGATGCCCCGGCAAGAACACTGAAGTGGGGTCCTCCCGACCCAGGGATCCTCCAGACCCAGGGATCGAACCCAGGGGTCTCACACTGCAGGCGGATTCCTTACTGCCTGAGCCTGCGGGACTCAGGGGACAGTAAGGCATGGAGAGCTGAGTCTGTGGAGATGTGGGAAGCCCACCGCCCCGGCCCTGCTCCGGGACTCACAGGGACCCCTCGGCACCCCGTGGAGCCCTCCTCCTGCCCGTCTGCTCCCCCGCCCTGCTGCCCTGGCCGTGTCCGAGGCCCCTGGACAGTGTGGCCTCAGGCCCGCTGGGGAGGGACGCCCCCGTGTCCTCACTCCCCAGACGGACAGGCCCCCAGACGGACAGGCCCTCTGGGTGGGACAGGACGCAGGTCCTGCACCGGCCCTGGCGGCGGGCGGGGTGCGGGAAGGGCTGGGGAGGGGTGTCCAGTGGTCCCAGTGTGAGAGGTGCTCTGGGGCTTCAGTCCTAAAGCTCAGAAAGCCCTGGGCAGACTTCAAAGAGCTGGTCACCCTCGAGGGACAGGGCTCAGTCAGAGGGCACCTCAGCAGCCCAGGGGCCCTGCGACTGGGAGACCCGGGCAGGGGGCGCGGCTTCTCCAGGCCTGGCAGCCTGCCTGGGGCAGCAGGGTGCCCCAGCGTCACTCAGGGGGGAGCGTCCCCGCACCCAGCCACGTGCGTGGGGGAGGGGGCGGGTGGCGTGGGGGCAGGGTTGCT
>SJYT01026156.1:10561-40388 GCA_006410635.1 Cephalophus harveyi
TGAAAGAGACACATGTACCCCAATGTTCATTGCAGCACTGTTTATAATAGCCAGGACATGGAAACAACCTAGATGTCCATCAGCAGATGAATGGATAAGAAAGCTGTGGTACATATACACAATGGAGTATTACTCAGCCATCAAAAAGAATTCATTTGAATCTGTTCTAATGAGATGGATGAAACTGGAACCTATTATACAGAGTGAAGTAAGCCAGAAAGAAAAACACCAATACAGTATACTGACACATATATATGGAATTTTGAAAGATGGCAATGATGACCCTGTATGCGAGACAGCAAAAGAGACAGATGTATAGAACAGACTTTTGGACTCTGTGGGAAAGGGAGAGGGTGGGATGATTTGGGAGAATGGCATTGAAACATGTATACTATCATGTAAGAATGAAGCACCAGCCTATGTTCGATACAGGATACAGGATGCTCGGGGCTGGTACACGGGGATGATCCAGAGAGAGGAAATGGGGTGGGATGTGGGAGGGGGATTCAGGATTGGGATCTCATATACACCCATGGTGGATTCATGTCAATGTATGGCAAAACCAATACAGTATTGTAAAGTAAAATAAAGAAAATCCCATGGGAAAAAAAAAAAAAAAGAAGGTATAGAAATCTCCTATATATTCTGGCCCTATGCATGCACATCATCCTCTATTAACAGTGTCCCCTACCAGAATCATACATTTGTTACAGTTGATGAACTGACACTGATACATCAATCATAATTACCAAAATAGTCTATAGTATACATTAGTGAAGTGAGTGAAAGTCAGTCAGTCATGTCCAACTCTTTGTGAGCCTCTTTACCAGCTGAGCCACAAGGGAAACCCAAGAATACTGGAGTGGGTAGCCTATCCCTTCTCTAGCAGATCTTCCTGACCCAGGAGTGGAACTGGGGTCTCCTGCATTGCAGGCAGATTCTTTACCAACTGAGCTATCAGGGAAGCCCCTGTTTACAATAGGGAATTCATTCACTTTTTCATCTGATACTCCATTGAACCTAAAGAAAGTATCACAAAATAAAACAAGTCACACAAATGTTTTGGCTTCCCAGTGCATATAAAAATTATGTTTTTACTACACTGTAGTCTACTCAGTGTACAACAGCATTACATATTAAAATGTGCATACCTTAATTAAAAATGCTTTATTACTAAAAAAAAAATGCTAACCATCATATAAGCCTCCAGTGAGCTGTAAATTTTTTGCTGATGAAGAGTTTCACCTCAGTGTTGATATCTGCAGACTGATGAGAGTAGTGATTGCTGAAGGTTGTAGTTCGTGTGGCAGTTTCTTAAAATAAGACAACGAAGTCTGCCACATTGACTGACTTTTATGAACAATTTCTCTGTGGCATACAATCCTGTTCAATAGAATTTTATCCACTATGGAATTCCTTTCAAAACTGAGTTAATCCTCTCAAACCATGCTGCTGCTTTATCAACTAAGTCTTATGTAATATTTTACATAATTTGTTTTTCACGAATTTATTATGGTATAATAATCTGTACATTACTTTGCCAACAAAGGTCCATATAGTCAAAGCTATGATTTGAGAGATGCTGTGTTCCAAAGAATTGATGCTTTTGAACTGCAGTGTTGGAGAAGACTCTTGAGAGTCTCTTGGACATCAAGGAGATCCAGTCAGTCAATTCTAAAGGAAATCAGTCCTGAATATTAATTGGAAGGACTGATGCTGAAGCTGAATCTCCAATACTTTGGCCACCTGATGCAAAGAACTTACTCTTTGGAAAAGACCCTGATGCTGGGCAAGACTGAAGGCAGAAGGGGATGACAGTAGGTGAGGTGGTTGGATAGCATCACCAACTTGATGGACATGAATTTGAGCAAGCTCTGAGAGTTGGTAATGGACAGGGAAGCCTAGTGTGTTGCCCTCTATGGGATTGCAGAGTCAGATACAACTGAGCAACTGAACTGAACTGAATATATACATCTAAAATGTTCAATTTGATAGGTTTTGACCTGTGTTTAATTGTGAAGTAATTACCACAATGTAGATGACAAACATGTCCATCACCCCCAAAAGTTTTCTCATACTGATATAATCTAGCCTTCCCTCCCTCCACCCACAGGCAACCACTGATATACTTTCTCTCACTATAGGTTAGTTTACAATTTCTGCTGCTGCTGCTAAGTCACTTCAGTCGTGTCCGACTGTGTGTGACCCCATAGACGGCAGCCTACCAGGCTCCCCCGTCCCTGGGATTCTCCAGGCAAGAACACTGGAGTGGGTTGCCAGTTCCTTCTCCAATGCAAGAAAGTGAAAAGTGAAAGTGAAGTTGCTCAGTCGTGTCCACTATAGGTTAGTTTACAATTTCTAGAATTTTATATAAGTGAAATCATAGAACATTTACTCTTTCGTGTTTGGCTTCTTTCACCCAACACAGTTACTTTAAGATTTATCCATGTTACTACATGTAATAACAGTTCTTATTTTCTAAATTGGGGCATAGTTTCTTTACGGTGTTGTGTCAATTTCTGCTGTACAATGAAGTGAATCAGCTCTATGTAAACATGCATCCCCTCTCTCTTGGATCTTCCTCCCACCCCACTCCCATCCTACCCATCTAGGTCTCCAAGAGCACTGAGGTGAGCTTCCTGCATTATACAGTAGGTTCCCCCTAGCTATCTGTTTTAAAAATGGCAGTTCTCATAATGTTTCACAGTAGTCCATAATTTGTTTAACCACTCACTTGTTGATGAATATATGGGTTATTTCCAGTGTTGATTATCATAAATAAAAGTGCTATAAACAATGAGAAAAAAGTCTTTATGTGGATATTAGCTCATGTTTATTTTGGGTAGATACGTAGGGGTAGAATGACAAGGTTGTATAGTAGGTGTAAGCTTGTATAGTAGGTGTAAGCTTACATTTTTTTTTTAAACTGTCAGTATGTTCTCTAAAGTGCTTATATCATTTTATATTCCAAGAGTTGTGTATGAGCTTTCTAGCAGCACAATGGTGCCAACACTTAATATGATCAGTATTTTTTAAAAATTTAGCCATTCCAGTTGGTATTAAGGAATATCTCAATGGGATTTAATTTGCACTCCCTAATTTCAATTGGTGTAGAACATTTTTTCATGTGCTCATCTCCTATATGTATATTTTCTTTTGGTGAAATGGCTATTCAACTATTTTGTCCGTTTCCAGTGGGGCTATTTGTTTTCTTATAAGAATTGCTTGCAAATTCTACATACAAGTCCTTTGTCAGATACATGATTTGCAAATATTTTATTTTAGTAAGCTGCCTGCTCTTAACAGTGGCTTTAGAAGAGTAAAAGTTTTACTCTTGCTAAAGAGCAACTTATTGATTTTACTCTTTAATAGTTCATGCTTTTGTGTTTTATTTAAGAATTCTTAAAATTCCCCAATTTTAAATTGGATGGAGATTCAGGAGGGAGGGAACCTATGTATGCCTATGTCCAATTCATGTTGATGTATGGCAAAAGCTATTACAATATTGTTGAGTAATTATCTTCCAATTAAAATGAATAAATTTAAAAATAAAATGATGGTGTATATGTGAGTTTATTTTGGACATCCCATTCAGTTCCGATAATCCATTCTTGGTCACCATAGCTTTATAAGTCTGAAATCAGATATTCTATGTTATCTGATTTTGTTCTTTTTCAAAGACCTTTTGGCTATTTAGGTTTTCTTTCTGCTTTATTGACTATGCCAAAGCCTTTGACTGTGTGGATCACAATAAACTGTGGAAAATTCTGAAAGAGATGGGAATACCAGACCACTTAACCTGCCTCTTGAGAAATCTGTATGCAGGTCAGAAAGCAACAGTTAGGACTGGACATGGAACAACAGACTGGTTCCAAATAGGAAAAGGAGTCCGTCAAGGCTGTATGTTGTCACCTTGCTTATTTAACTTATATGCAGAGTACATCATGAGAAAGGCTGGACTGGAAGAAACACAAGCTGGAATCAAGATTGCCGGGAGAAATATCAATAACCTCAGATATGCAGATGACACCACCCTTAATTGATTTTTCCATAATGGCCTTGTAATCTATAACTCCTCCAACCTTATTAATTTACTAGCTTTCTAGGTACATTCCACTTGATTAAATTCATAGACTACTATGTCATCTGGGTATAACGACTGCTTTATTACCTCCTTTACATTCTGGATGCCTTTTATTTCTTATTCTTGCCTTATTATGCCAGATAAACCCTCCAGAGCACAGTTGTGAATAGAAGTGGTGAGAGTGGGCACGTTTGCCATGTTCCTGAACTTAGAGGGGAAAATGTTGTTTTCTACACTAATAATGATGTTAGCTGTAGATTTTCATAGATGGTCTTTATCAGGTTGAGGAGATTCCTTCTTTTTTCTGCTTTTCTGATATATATTTGTTTAATGAATGGATGTTCGATAAATCATATTTGGAATAATCATTTTTGGTTATGATATATTATCATTTTTATATCTCATGGGATTTGACTGGCTAAAACTCTGTTAAGAATTTATTCATTGATGCCAAGGAGGGATACTGGTCTGTAGTTTTCCTTTCTTGTTAGATCATTTCTTTTCTGTTGTTTGTTCATTGGTTGGTTTTTATCAAGGTAATACTGAAGTCATAAAAGCATTGGGAAGAATTTCTTCTTCCATTTTCTGAAAGTGTATAGAATTGGTATTATTTCTTTATTAAATATTTAGTATCAGTAACCAGAAAAGTAATCTAGGTTTGGAATATTACTTGTGAAAATACTTTTACCTGAAAGTTTATTTAACAGGTATGGAGCTATTCAGATTTTCTTTCTTTCTTTTTTTTTTTTTTGAGTGAGCTTGGTTATATGTGTCCTTCAAAATATGCATCCATTTCATCTAAGTTACTAAATTTATAAGCATAAATTTCTTTATCATATTTCATATTATTTTTTAAACTTCTGTAGAATGTAGTAGAGGCTATCATTTTCCTATTTGTGAGCATGGAAATTTTTGTCGTTTTTCCTGATCAATCTGGCTAGGGCATTATCAATTTTTTGATACTTCTAAAAAATAGCTTGTGATGTTACTGCTTTTTTTTTTCTTAATTTTTTTAAATTGAAGGATAATTGCTTTACAGAATTTTTTTGTTTTCTGTCAAACCTCAACATGAATCAGCCATAGGAACACATATATCCCCTCTCTCTTGAACCTCTCTCCCATCTTCCTCCCCACCCTACCCCTCTAGGTTGATGCAGAGCCCCTGTTTGAGCTTCCTGAGCCATACAGCAAATTCCCGTTGGTTATCTATTTTACATATGGTTATGTAGGTTTCCATGATACTCTTTCCATACATCTCACCCTCTCCTCCCCTCTCCCCGTGTCCATAAATCTATTCTCTATGTCTGTTTCTCCATTGCTGCCCTGTAAATAAATTCTTCATCCACTCCAGCACTCTTGCCTGGAAAATTCCATGGACTGAGGAGCCTGATAGGCTACAGTCCATGGGGTCACAAAGAGTTGGACACGACTGAGCAACTTCACTTTCTTTCACTTTCACCATTTTCTTAGATTCCGTATATGTGTGTTAAAATATGATATTTATCCATTTTTTCTGACTCACTTCACTTTGTATAATAGGCTCTAGGTTCATCCACCTCATTAGAACTGACTCAAATGTGTTCCTTTTTATGGCTGGTTAATATTCCATTGTGTATATGTACCACAACTTCTTTATCCATTCACCTGTCGATGGACATCTAGGTTGCTTCCATGTTCTAGCTATTGTAATAGTGCTTCAATGAACAATAGGATACATGAGTCTTTTTCAATTTCGATTTCTTCAAGGTATATGCATAAGAGTGGGATTACTGGGTCATACGGTGGTTTTATTCCTTTTTTTTTTTTTTTTTAAGGAACCTCTATACCATCTAACATAGTGATTTTTTATCACAGCTTAAATCTCAGTGCTTGTAATTGGGTTATTTATAATTTCGATTTCTTCCTGGTCAGTCTTGGAAGATTGAACTTTTCTAAGAATCTGTCCATTTTTTCCAGGTTATCCATTTTATTGCCATATAGTTGTTTTTAATAGTCTCTTATAGTCTTTTATATTTCTGCATTGTCTGTTGTAACCTCTCCTTTTTCATTTCTAATTTTGTTGACTTGATTCTTCTCTTTCTTTTATTGATGAGTCTCATTAAATGTTTGTCAATTTTGTTCCTCTTCTCAAAGAACCAGCTTATAGATTTATTTATCTTTACTATTGTCTTTCATTTCTTTTTCAGTTATTTCTGCTCTGATCTTTATGATTTCTTTCCTTATACTAATTTGTTGTTGTTGTTCTTTTTCCAGTTGTTTTAGATGTGAAATTAGGTTGTTTATTCAATGTTTTTCTTGTTTCTTGGGGTAGAATTATATTGCTATACACTTTCCTCTTAGGACTGTTTTTGCTGCATCCCATAGATTTTGAGTTGTTGTGTTTTCATTATCACTTGTTTCTAGAAATGTTTTTATTTCACTTTTGATTTCTTCAGTAACCTGTTGGTTATTTAGAAACATGTCATTTAATCTCCATGTGTTTGTGTTTCTTACAGTTTTTTTCCTTGTAACTGATATCTAGTATCATAGTGTTGTGGTCAGAGAAAATGCTTGATATGATTTCAATTTTCTTAAATTTAGTGAGGTTTGATTTGTGACCCAAGATGTGGTCTATCCTGGAGAATGTTCCATGTGCACTTGAGAAGAAAGTGTATTCTTCTGCATTTGGATGGAATGTCCTGAAGATATCAATGGGATCCATCTCATCTAATGTATCATTTAAGACTTGTGCTTCCTTATTAATTTTCTGTTTTGATGATCTGTCCATTGGTGTGAGTAGGGTGCTAAAGTTTCCTACTATTATTTTGTTACCATCAGTTTCTCCTTTCATGACTGTTAGTATTTGTCTTATGTATTGAGATGCTTCTACGTTGGGTGCATAGATAGTTATAATTGTTATCTGTTCATCTTGGATTGATCCCTGGATCATTATGTAGTGTCCTTCCTTATTTCTTGTAATATTCTTTATTTTAAAGTCTATTCTGTCAGATATGAGGATTGCTACTCCAGCTTTCTTTTGATCTCATTTGCATGGAATATATTTTCCATCCTTTCATTTTCAGTCTATATGTGTTTTTAGGTCTGAAGTGGGTTTCTTATAGACAGCATGTATATGGGTCTTGTTTTTGTATGCATTCAGCCAGTCTGTACCTTTTGGTTGCAGCATTTAATTTATTTACATTTAAAGTGATTATTGATATATATGTTCCTATTGCCATTTTCTTAATTCTTTGAGGTTGTTTCTGTAGATCTTTATTATTCTCTTGTATTTTAGGAAAATATTATTCTGTTCAATATTTATTGTAAAGCTAGTTTGGTGGTACTAAATTCTCTTAACTTTTGCATGTCTGAAAAGCTTTTTCATTTCTCCATCAATTTTGAATGAGATCCTTGCCAGGTACAGTACTCATGGTTGTAGATTTTCCCTTTTGAAGACTTTAACTATATCCTGCCATTCCTTTCAGAGAAGGCAATGGCATCCCACTCCAGTACTCTTGCCTGGAAAATCCCATGGATGGAGGAGCCTGGTGGGCTGCAGTCCATGGGGTCGCTGAGTCGGATACGACTGAGTGACTGAACTGAACTGAACTGATAAATGTTACTGACATCTTAGATCAGGTTGATTGATAGGGCTGTTCATGTTTTAAATATCTTCACTAATTTTCTGTCTATATATTCTATCAGATATTGAGAGATACAGTAAAAATTTCCAACTAATTGCAGATGTGTCTGCTTTGCTTTGCAGTTCTAGCAAATTTCATTCATTTTTGAAACTGTTATATACATACTCCATTAGTATTTTTATGTACTCTTGATAAATTAATCCATTTATCATTATTAAATGGCTTTTCTTACCTCTGGTAATATTCTTTTCCCTGAAACATATTATGTCTGGTATTAATATAACTATTTCAATTTTCTTTTCATTAGTGGTATGTCAGTTTTTTAGACCAAGGATCAACAACTTTTTTTTCCTGTAGAGGACCAGTAATATTAATAAATATTTTTGGCTATTTCTACTTCTCTGGTTTCACTGGCAGTCTAAGAGATCTTCATGGATAAATACATTTGCCAGTGGTTCTTCTATTGGGTACATTTGTGTGTGCATGTGTATACTAAAGAAATGGATTGTCTACCTCCCACACACTAAAAATACAGTGGTGGGAGAGACATAACACAGATGCTCTTGTATGGAAGTGAAAGTCACTCAGTCATGTCTGACTCTTTGCAACACTATGGACTGTGTAGTCCATGGAATTCTCCAGGTCAGAATACTGGAGTGGGTAGCCTTTCCCTTCTTCAGGGCATCTTCCTAAACCAGGGATTGAACCTAGGTCTCCCACACTGCAAGCAGATTCTTTACCAGCTGAGCCACAAGGGAGGCCCAAGAATACTGGAGTGGGTAGCCTATCCCTTCTCTAGCAGATCTTCCTGACCCAGGAATTGAACCAGGGTCTTCTGCACTGCAGATGGATTCTTTACCAAATGACCTAATTGTATAAGGAGGTAAAAAAGGAAAGAAAGGAAAAGAAAAATAGAAGATATACAATAGTCACTGGTCCATTATAATTCTGGAATTCAGACAAGCACAGACTCCCAGGTCATTGATTAGGATTTAGTTCTGGTGTCTGACAATAATTCTCCATGATTCTTGGTTCTTCCCTTTGAATCATCTTTCCTTTTGTGTAAATGTGACTCATGACTATAGCTGAATTATCTTCTCTGCTTGTTTCCTTCCCATAGACATTTGGGCATACCAATGCCACTGTTCATTTCATCATGTTGCTTTCCGTTTTAGTCCAAGCTGGCAGTGTTTTGTTAATACAATTATCTTAAAATTCTTATGGGTTTTCAATGAATCTTTCAGGGTTCATTTAATTAAACAAAAATACTCAGTTAATATAAAGAGTCTCAAGGTAAAGGCTTCTCTACCTTTACTTCCCAGTCAATTTTCTGTAGGATAAGGCCCTAAAAATTATTACAAGCCCTAATTTTTAATTGAGAGGAAATGTGAGGCTTACTTTTCAGATTCTCAGATGGGCTTTTTTTTTTTTTTTTCTGTGAAGTATATGAGGCACCACCTTAAATACTTTTGAAGTCTTCAACTGCTTTAAAGTAATTTTTCAGACCAAAATGTTTTCCTGACAGTGCCCTGAATTTGATCTTTGCCTGAAAACTATTTCCTAATTTGAGAATAGTTTACCATCTGGAGAGGTTGGGAATGAGAAACTGTTTTATTTTTGAACCCAAGTCCTGGATTCTTTATATTTAACAGCTTTTTTTTAAGCTCTTATTTCTTTAGTTCTTCTCTCATTTCATTACAAGCAGCTGAAGAAATCAGGTTGAATCTTCAACACTATGTCTGGAACTTTCCTTAGGCAGATCATCCATTCATTAGGTATATTTACTTTTCACATTTCAATGACCAATAGTGCTGCTGAACTCCTCACAACTACATAACAAGGGGCTCCTTTTCTCTAGCTTTTAATAATTGCTTATCCGTGTGTCTTTAAGTTCTCACTGACAAACTCCTCCAGACTGTATTGACTTTGCTAACAAACTTCAGCCTCTGAAAGTTACTCCTCACAACTCAAAGTCAATGCCTCACATTTTACGTTTGGCTATGGGTGTCCCCAGTGTGGCAATAAGCTATTTTCTTGTTACCTATGGCGGTAAAACAAACCATCTTAAACTTGGCATCATATGAAAGCAACAGTAATTTACTAGTATCATTTCCCAGAATTCTGAGTGTCAATTTGTTTCAGCTAGTCAGTTCTTGCTGGAGGGTTCTCATATGGTTGTAGTCAGATGGTGCCTGGGGCCAGAACCATCTCAAAGGCTTCTCATGTTTTGCTGGTTAATGCTGGCTGCTGCCTAGGACCTCAGCTAGGAGCTTTATCTCAGAACACCTACATGATACATCTCTATGTGATCAGCACTTTCTTCCTTACACTATGGTGTTAGAGTCCCAAGGGCACATGGCCCAGCAGAGAGTCAGGCTGAGGTTAGCATTGCTTTCAGGATCCAGTTTCAGAATTCGTGGAGCATCACTTCTGCTGCATTTTACTTCCATTCAAAGGAAATGAAATCAGACTCCACCTCCTGATGAAAGTGGTATCAAAGACTCTAGAGACATGTTTTTAAACCCCCATAATCCCTCTCTCTTTAATGACTTTTGATATATCATGTTTTTAACAATGCTACAGTTAAAATGTTTATAAATTTTAATGAAATTGAAAAATAAGAAGATAAAGAGGAAGGCTGAAATGTTCTCTCTTAAATATATTAGGAAGATCTTTTTCAGTAAATTATCAGTAAAATATCAAGACAGTGTGTCAATATTCACACAACTGCAACAGAACACTAATTAGGAGATGGAATGTCACTGACCTAAAAATGTGAAAACACAAGAAAATGTCATTTCATATCACTGTAGGAAAAGGATCCAAACAAGGTGATGATGTTTTATGAAACTGCAGAGCGCAGGAAAAGGGTTATCACTTGGTTCTCTGCCATGCTTACTATAGCACGTCACATATTATTCTTAAGACATTTTAAGAAAGACATAAGAAAATGTTATATTTGCATGACTTCAAAGAGGAAACCAAGGTGTGGGGATTATGGAGAGACTGGTTTGAGCTCCAAATAGCTGCTTTATGTTGAAATGGATTTTCCATCATTAAAAGTCACTTTAACATATAATGAATATAGAATATAGAGAATACAGAGAAATCTATTGAGAGAGGTCCATTTGTTATGGACACTTTATTTGTAATTGAGAAAGGTCATGGTAATATAAGGATAAAGGGAAAAGGTAAGCAATTATACATGTTTATGACAAAAAGATTGCACTTTTTTTTTTATCTACACAGACTTCAAGATATATCTGACTAGAATTTGAGAGAGTCTAGGAAATCCACGCTTAAGCCTACACAGGACCTTTAGTTATGTCAATTGCAAACTGACATAAGAAGGAATTTTATTCAAAGTCACAGAAACTAACAGAAATAATTTGGACCAACTGAGAAAAGAGGTAAACAATGACAGAAATGCTAGTGATTTCAGCTAACTGCTTTACCAATCCTCTAACATATATTTTATCAGAAATATAGCTGGGAGAAATGCTCCTTCTGAATACAATCTGGAATAGTAGTGCATCTTTTATGCTAATAAATTTATGTGACAGTTTTAGACAATAAGATGAAAAAAGGTAGCATCTTGAAATCAAGCTCATCTTCCTTAATGTTAGGACTTGGTTCTTTTCTTTTTCTTTTTTTTTTTTGTTTTTGCTTTTTCCTGTTTTTTAAATATAAATTTACCAAATACCTAGAGAATAAAAACATAAGTGAAAGTTTGTCCCCATCTTTACAGAAACTAAAGTAGAACATGAAAAGCAAAATATTTACATTGACAACAAACAAACTATGATACAAGTAGAAAGGTAGTAACTACTACCTGCCACACTTGAATGACTATATCTCAGTTCAGTTCAGATCAGTAGCTCAGTCGTGTCCAATTGTTTGTGACCCCATGAACTGCAGCATGCCAGGCCTCACTGTCCATCACCAACTCCTGGAGTTCACCCAAATCCATGTCCACTGAGTCAGTGATGTCATCCAACCATCATCTCATCCACTGTTGTCCCCTTCTCCTCCTGCCCTCAATCTTTCCCAGCATCAGGATCTTCTCAAGTGAGTCAGCTCTTTGCATCAGGTGGCCAAAGTGTTAAAGTTTCAGCTTCAACATCAGTCCTTCCAATGAATACCCAGGATTGATCTCCTTTAGGATGGACTGGTTGGATCACATTGCAGTCCAAGGGACTCTCTAGAGTCTTCTCCAACACCATAGTTCAAAAGCATCAATTCTTCTGTGCTCAGCTTTCTTTATAGTCCAACTCTCACATCCATATATGACTACTGAAAAAACCATAGCCTTGACTAGACAGACCTTTGTCGACAAAGTAATGTCTTGCCTTTTTAATATGCTGTTTGGGCTGCTCATAACTTTCCTTCCAAGGAGTAAGCGTCTTTTAATTCCATGGCTGCAATCACCATCTGCAGTGATTTTGGAGCCCTGAAAAATAACATCAGCCAGTGTTTCCACTGTTTTTCCCATCTATTTCCCATGAAGTGATGGGACTGGATGCCATGATCTTCATTTTCTGAATGTTGAGCTTTAAGCCAACTTTTTCACTCTCCTCTTTCACTTTCACCAAGAGGCTTTTTAGTTCCTCTTCATTTTCTGCCATAAGGGTGGTGTCATCTGCATATCTGAGGTTATTGATATTTCTCCCAGCAATCTTGATTCCAGCTTGTGCTTCTTCCAGCCCAGCGTTTCTCATGATGCACTCTACATATAAGTTAAATAATATCTCAGTGTAGTACAAATTATAAAATGACATTATGATATGTCCAAATTTTGAGTGTTGTTCTATATATACTTTAAATCTTAACGAGTATTTTCTTTAATTAAAAGTCATGTACCACAGTCCAAAAAATGTGTCAGAGGTGTAAGAGCATCTAGAAGGTGTAGTTTAGATGCTCAAAAAGTGGAGTTTTTAGGATGATTTGTTTGCTTAGCAAAAGTGAGAAAAAAATTTTTTAATTGGGATGAAATAAGTATGCTATGGTGGCCAATAACCAACAAAAATATACAGATAAAATAATAAAGTCTATCAGAGAAGATATTCATATTCATATTACAAGCATCATTTGTTGAATGTCCAAAAGTTACTAGGAACAATATGAATTATATATAAATTACCAGTCACAATAACAGTATGGGGTAGGCATTGTCATAAATGGAATCAGGAATTTGGAAAAAGAAATTGGATTACTTCTGAGGGCTAGACTTTGACATTATTTTCAAGTAAAAATAGACTGCTTCATTGACCATGTGAAAGCCTTTGGCTGTGTGGCTCACAACAAACTGTGGAAAATTCATAAAGAGTTGTGAATACCAGACCACCTTACCTGCCTCCAGAGAAACCTGTATGCAGGTCAAGAAGGAACAGTTAGAACCAGACATGGAAAAATGAGCTGGTTCAAAATTGGGAAAGGAATATGTTAGGTTATATATTGCCACTCTTCTTATTTAACTTATATGCAAAGTACATCATGCAAAATTCTGGAGTGGATGAAGCACAAGCTAGAATCAAGACTGTTGGGAGAAATGTCAATGACTTCAGATATGTAGATGATACCACCCTTATGGAAGAAAGCTAAGAGGAACTAAAGAGCCTCTTGATGAAGGTGAAAGTGGAGAGTGAAAAAGGCTGACTGAAAACTCAATGTTCAAATAACTAAGATCGTGGCATCTGGCCTCATCACTTCATGGCAAATAGATGGCAAAACAATGGAAACAGTGACAGACTTTATTTTCTTGGGCTCCAAAATCACTGTGGACGGTTGCTGCAGTAATGAAATTAAAAGATACTTGTTCCTTGGAAGAAAAACTATGACAAACCTAGACAGCATATTAAAAAGCAGAGCTGTTACTTTGCTGACAAAGGTCTGTATAGTCAAAGCAATGTTTCTTTTCAGTAGTCATGTATGTATGTGAGTGCTGGACCATAAAGAAGGCTGACTGGTGAAGAATTGATACTCTTGAACTGTGATGCTGGAGAAAACTCTTGAGAGTCCCTTGGACTGCAAGGAGATAAAACAAATTAGGCCTAAAGGAAATGAAGCCTGAATATTCATTGGAAAGACTGATGCTGAAGGTGGAGCTCCAATCCTTTGGCCACTTTATGTGAAGAGCTGACTCATTTGGAAAAGGTGCTAATGCTGGGAAAGATTGAAGGCAGGAGAAGGGGATGACAGAGAACAAGATGGTTGGATGGCCTCACCAACTCAATGGACATGAGTTTGAGCAAACCCTGGGAGACAGTGAAGGACAGGGAAGATGGTGTGCTGTAGTCCATGGGGTCACAAAGAGTCAGACATGACTGAACGACTGAACAACAACGGCAACAACAACAACAACAAAATAGGCAGAATGATGTAAAAAAAGAGAGAGAAATAGATTGTTTGCCTTGGAGATAAGGCTACAACTTGAATAAATACTTGATCATAGCTCAACAAGAAAAAGTTAAATATAAAGAGACTGGGTGGCTATTGAGTATAGAAATCAAAGATTCACACTGTATATTGGCAGACTTCATTGTTTTTGGGAGAGGATAACCAAAAGCCTTATCTGTAGCTTTGTGCTACTGACAAAGCCATTTTTAATACTGAGATAACCACATAGGATTTGGGCCAGTGCATCTGCAGCATTCCTGTCCCAGTCATAAAATTATCACTACTTTGAGATAGATCCATCAGGTCATCTTAGAGTTATGTCGTTCAATTTTTACATCACCCAATTCCCTTTTTATCAATCTCAAGATCCTTAGGACTTAAGATCATTAAAACTTAATTCTCTTTGTAAGGCTTGACCCTTCAAGGAGAGAATGGACTGCCAGTATTCCTGATCTTGTGAATTTTTTTTTTTTTTTTTCTCATTGTGAACCAATTCAGCACCATTCCTCGTTTACAAATACATGCGGGTTTGTTAACAGAATTACTGTTTTGAGAGATGAGGCTACTCTTCCTATATAAAAAAAACAACAACAAAACAGGGTTCTGAACCTCATACACCAAACACTGCACTTTGGTGTATTTATTGGCTTGTTCCCAAAGAGGCACATGACCCAGTATCCTAAAACACAAGACTACTCAAGTATAAGTATACATTGTCTTGTAGCCATCATTATTCCCATTTTACAGATGAGGAATTAAGGTCTGGAGAGATTATATTCCATTTTAAAGTCATATAGTGAGTAGAAGCAGATTTCACTGCAGTTTCTCCAGCAACAGTCCAGGACTTCTTCCAATTACCTAAGGAAGTTCACAAATGCTTCCAGCAAAAGTCCTAAATTCACTAAAGTTCACTAGTAATTTGGACAGTTCACCTAGTAATTGACAGTTCAACTTACCATTCATATTTGCAGAACAATGGAAGAATATTACTTCTTTCCCCCAGTTGCTCATCAAAAAGAAACTATTTCACAAGTGATGACCGAAGTAAGTCATGGAGGGATGAATGTGGAAAGTACATAGTTACTGTGAAGATTTTAAAGGTTCTGGGTATGCCTTCTGCTTCTAGGATGCAGTTTTTATTAAAAACAAATATACTTACAGAAGGATAACTTTATGGGCTATTGTCACTTAAAACTAATGTGAAATACTAATGATACTATCACCAAGTACTGTAATATTACAAGCACCTTACTTCTTTTGCTATAGCCACTTGTTTTCAACTGAGAGTGGGAAATACACTTGAAAGAAAGGAATAAACGTTGAGGACAGGTGCACTATGCAAGTTCCATTTGCACAGTTCTGTTGGAAACTGGTATTATTTACATATTTTAAAATTCTATACAGTCCTTGCTATTCAAAGAATTAACTTGGCATATTCCAAGATACAGATTGTAAGAAAAGCGTCAGGGAGTTTCACAGTAACATCATCACACTGAAGCAAAGAGTACAATACATAATCTCAAATTTTCCAAAAGATTCAATGAACAAGCACTCCATCCCACAGCTTTCTAGTCAATTGAAATGTTGCTATTTGAAAACATTATAATTGAGTATCACAGTCTCTGTCTTTGAGTTAAAAATTTTCATGGCTTTAGCCCTTTTACTATACATACAAATTTGGATTTACAAACCTGTTGCTAAATTCCCAATTTATTGCCTTGTAATCTAGTTCATAATCTAGTGCTATTTTCCATCACATCTTCAGGAAAACTGGGCGTGGAGGAGCTTCTGGATGCACCAAAGTCATGCTTTATAATAATGATTCATCTGGACCTATCTTTTTCTCCCTGTGAAATACCTGCCTGAGATAGATTAGATAACTTTTAAAAACCAAGAAAGGAACAGCTACTTAAGGGAATGAATATTTATAATTAAGAACTATTCAAATTAGCTGCTTTAAGTGGCACTAAGTGGCTACACTTATCAAATGAAAGTACCAATGTTGATATATGGCAAAACCAATACAGTATTGTAAAGGAAAAAAAAAGAAAACATTATAATTGAGTATCACAGTCTCTGTCTTTGAGTTAAAAATTTTCATGGCTTTAGCCCTTTTACTATACATACAAATTTGGATTTACAAACCTGTTGCTAAATTCCCAATTTATTGCCTTGTAATCTAGTTCATAATCTAGTGCTATTTTCCATCACATCTTCAGGAAAACTGGGCATGGAGGAGCTTCTGGATGCACCAAAGTCATGCTTTATAATAATGATTCATCTGGACCTATCTTTTTTTCCCTGTGAAATACCTGCCTGAGATAGATTAGATGATAACTTTTAAAAACCAAGAAAGGAACAGCTACTTAAGGGAATGAATATTTATAATTAAGAACTATTCAAATTAGCTGCTTTAAGTGGCACTAAGTGGCTACACTTATCAAATGAAAGTACCAATGTTGATATATGGCAAAACCAATACAGTATTGTAAAGGAAAAAAAAAGAAAAAGAAAAAAAGAAAGTACCAATGAATGATAAAGCACATCAGGTTCTTAACACATGTTTCTAAGCCTTAGTGTTTGCTCACTTTCCTCCTCCTTCAATATAATAAGCACTTTCCTCCTCCTTCAATATAATAAGATATGAAGCAAAAACTGGCAACTTATATAGAGTATGAAGCTGAGTAGCATGGAGGAAAGCAGGCAAAGGAGGGGAATAGCACCTTGGTTCTATTTCTTTAGAAATCAGAGCTGAGAGTAATTAGATTAAACTTAGATTAGTTAAAGCTGATCTAGAGAGGGGGCTATTTTAGACCCAACCTGTAGCTTTGTAGTACAATTATTATATTAAGAGTAAGATTAAAAGCAGCAGCTTTGGAGCCAGACTGAGTTCAAGATTCTTGTTTCACTGCATTAGCTTTCTGTAATGATAGGGAAGTTATTTGATCTTTCTGATCCTCAGTTTTCCAAATATGAAATTAAAGCTAAGAATAAGCCCCATAGAAATTTGTAAGAATTAACTTTAATAATGTATGCAAAATACCTAGCAGATTGCAAGTAGACAAAAATTGTAGTTATTGCATTATCATGATTAAGCCTCTCCTGCTTGGTGAAGTCCATAAAGAATCCAGGAGGCAATGTGCTTTATTTTCTAATAACTTAAGCTCTTATTCTAGCTTGCATTTCACTCCAACCCTTGTAAAAATTCATTTCCCCAAGAAACTTAAGAAGAAAATTTTTGGTTAAACTAAATTGAAAATATTCAATATTTTAATAAATACTTTTTAGTAAGACTGGTGGCTAAGAGGTTAAGGTGCCTGCCTGCAATGCGGGAGACCCAGGTTCGATCCCTGGAGCGGGAAGATCCCCTGGAGAAGGAAATGGCACCCCACTCCAGTATTCTTGCCTGGAGAATCCCATGGACGGAGGAGCCTGGTAGACTACAGTCCACGGGGTCGCAAAGAGTCGGACACGACTGAGCGACTTCATTCATTCATTCATTCATTCAAGCATTCATTTAATTTTTTTTTTCTTATTCTTCCTTCAGGAAAAATGAAAGACAGGGATCATAGTAATTTAAAATAAGGTCCCCATAGAAATGGATAAATCATGGGAGGATTCAATGAAGAAAAAAAAGATTCAGACTTGCCAGGTGCAACCCAGGAAGGGCAGCTTTCTCATTGCTCCTACCTCTTGTGGAGTCTCAGGACAAGCTAGGATTTCAATCCCACACTGGAAGACTCAAGGCTTGCTCTCCTTTCAGTGCCATGTGTCTGTGGGGATATTTTAAATGTAAGCAGCAGGAGAGTTGTTATACCAACTGCTGTCATCCAAATAAAACTTCAGCTATCCGCAGCACTGATACCAGCTGTTTCTATTAAGGAAAAATGTGTAATCATTTTCTTGTAAGGATTCTTGCCTGAATTCGTGAATCTGATGTGTCAATTATGTCTCAGCTCAATCTAGTTGATCCCAATCACGGCCATCAGAAAACACAATAACAAGAAATATACAGAGTCAGGTCTGTGTTTTGTTTAATTCGACCATTCTCAAGAAACCTTTAGGAACAGCCTGAGGAAGCCTGAAGGTGTTTTGTAAAATTCACTGTACCAAAAGCTGATCAGTCAAAGCACATTTAAGAAGCACTGATAGGCCCTGAGCGGGAGAAACGGTTTACTGGAAGACTCTCTGTATGAATGCTATAATTTATTTCTCTTTTTCTATTGTTTGCAAACATATATACCACATTACTGGTGGTAAATACTCAGCCTGGCCAAGAGAGCCATTTTAAACCCGTTTCTGAAATTGAAAACTGATAGTATAAAAGAAACTGATCATGACTTAGAAAGATGTTCCTATGTTGAAACTGATTTCCAGTCCAACTCTGGTTGCTTGAATCTACCCCACACAACAGTGACTTTCTTATACCTCTAGTCATCCCCTGCTTCCTTCAGCATTCAACAGGAGCTGAATCCCCTGCCCCAACCCCACAGGAGCTAGAAGTTCAGGGACTTGAGGGCTGTGAAGAGCTGAGACCATAGCACCAAATCCAAAGAGGAAGAAAAGCTAGGAACCCAAACATCTTGCTGCAGCCATTCTTGGAGATCCCTCTTAGACTCATCTGATGTTACAAGCTGCAATATGTGCCCCCTTCCCAATTCATAGGCTTCCTGCTGCTGCTAAGTCGCATCAGTCGTGTCCGAGTCTGTGCGACCCCGTAGACAGAAGCCCACCAGGCTCCTCTGTCCCTGGGATTCTCCAGGCAAGAATACTGGAGTAGGTTGCCATTTCCTTCTCCAATGCACGCATACAGCCATGCTAAGTTGCCTCAGTCATGTCTGACTCTGTGTGACTCCACAGACAGCAGCCCACCAGGCTTCTCTGTCCCTGGGATTCTCTAGACAAGAATACTGGAGTGGGTTGCCATTTCCTTCTCCACCTAGGTGGCACTAATGGTAAAGAATCTGACTGCCTAAGCAGCAGACATGTGAGATGCAGGAGACATAAGAGATGTGGACTCAATCCCTGGGTCAGGATGATCCCCTGGAGTAGGAGAAGGCAACCCACTCCATTATTCTTGCCTGAAGAATCCCATGGACAGAGGAGCCTGGAAGGTCATATGGGTGGGTCCTATTTCAACAGCTGGTGTCCTTATAAAAACAGATATCCACCTAGGTGGCACTAATGGTAAAGAATCTGACTGCCTAAGCAGCAGACATGTGAGATGCAGGAGACATAAATGTGGACTCGATCCCTGGGTCAGGATGATCCCCTGGAGTAGGAGAAAGCAACCCACTCCATTATTCTTGCCTGGAGAATCCCATGGACAGAGGAGCCTGGAAGGTCATATGGGTGGGTCCTATTTCAACAGCTGGTGTCCTTATAAAAACAGATTATAAGCCAGCACAGAATGAGGAGTGACACATTGAGATGATTCTGCAAGCCAAGAAGAGAGGCCTAAGAAGAAACCAACCTGGCAAAGGCTTTGATCTTAGACTTCTAGCGTCTACAACTGTGAGAAATAAATTTCTGTTGTTTGAGCCACTCAGTCTGTGGTATTTGTTTATGGCAGTCCTAAAAATCTAATACAGCTGGGCAACTTGACTTCTCTTTTTATTCTCCCAAGGGCTTCAGTTCAGTTCATTTCAGTCGCTCAGTCGTGTCCGACTCTTTGCGACCCCATGAATCGCAGCACGCCAGGTCTCCCTGTCTTGGAAGACTAGAAAGTTCCCATCGATTGTTTCAGAAAGGATTTCTCCCTTCCCCTGGTATGAAATGCACTCTAGACCTTTTCTTAGTGACTGTCCCTGGATCTAAGCACAGCCTTTTTTGATGTTTGTTAAGAGTTTTAATCAGTAGGAACAAGCGGGCAAGCTCATACGAAGCCTGAGAGTTTCTTTTTTCTACCCCCCTTCAATTTAGTAATTCTTTTTAAGAGTGGGAGTTTCTTTTTGATATTGAATAACTTCCCAAACTCCTACATATATCTGCCACTTAATGAGATTTAAAAAAAAAAAAAAACATTAAAAGACTACTATGTATTAATAATGAATATATGGGAAGCATGGCAATGTCCATATGCAAGTAATATGACCCACTTTACAAGCTTAATATACAAATGTAATCACGTATCTCTTGTTTTTTCAATTATCCAATGAATTGTCATAGACTTCTACTAGCAAACCTCTCCTGAATCCTATAAAATAATGCTGGGGGTTATTTGAAAAAGATACCAATTTCTTTTTCTAAACACCAGGTGGAAAGAGAACTGTAAAATCATATCAGTTCTCTGGCCTTAGAGAAGAGTAGGATCTATCAGAAAGATAGAAAGGATGGTAGAAAATGTGGACAATCTGAAGAGTTTTTTTGTTTATGTTTTTGTTTTTATTCTAGGGTCACCACAGTGAATCACCATCCTAGGGTGGTCATTCCTTTATAATCTCAAGGTGGAGTATCTGTTTCCTGTCCCCAAAGAGCTATACTAGTCAAAGGATTAACAAACACACACATGAGAGAGAGGAATTAAGTGCTATTCTCAGTTCTTATCAAAAGTTTAATAGAGAATGGAGAAAAGTATTTTGTTACTTTTCTCTCCTATAATTTGTTGTTTCCCTCAGGTATTTTTCCTCCTTGCAAGATTTCCAGTATTTTACAGAATAAGGTAGCATTCTATCTGAAAGCATTCAGCAAGTGTGGGAAGCTCTCTTTCAATCTAGGAGGTGGCAATTTAACAAATGGCTTCCTCACACAAACTATAAGCATGATAGAGAATGATTGACAACTATGCCAACATTTCAAAAGCTACTCAGAGCTTTAAAGAATGCAGTAGCCAAGACCAAGACCAGAGTTTCTTATCAGCCTTGAAGATTGTGGTTTATGTCAGCAATATAAAACATTTGTCATTTTAATACAACTCTTACAAAGATTTTTAAACATGTCGTAAAATAAACATACCAGAAGGATGGGCCCAGAAGAAACAAGTTTTAAGATAACAACAACGGAATCAAAACACATTATCACCAGATAATTGTCTCCTACTGTTTGATAAAGGAGTCAGCTTCTAAGGTCAAAACAAACAGAGAAGAGCAACAAAGATGTTTGGTTTAGAAGTGGAAGACATTGATGTTAGGACACATTTCTATTACAATGGCATAATTTCTGTTACAGTCAGGCCAGGCTGAACTTACAATTATTCTGTCTAACTTCAGACCTGGTCAGGGGAAGGAAAGTCATTCTGTGTATCTTAACATATTTATCACCTGTCTACAGACCTAGTGAAGTCCTCCCCTCCCCACTTCTCATTATTCCTTGGTTCAGTTCATTTCAGTTCAGTCGCTCAGTCGTGTCTGAATCTTTGTGACCCCATAAACTGCAGCACACCAGGCCTCTCTGTCCATCACCAACTCCCAGAGTTCACCCAAACTCATTGAGTTGGTGACACCATCCAACCATCTCATATTCTGTCATCCCCTTCTCTTCCTGCCCTCAATCTTTCCCAGCGTCAGGGTCTTCTCAAATGAGTCTGCTCTTTGCATCAAGTGGCCAAATACTGGAGTTTCAGCTTCAACATCAATCCTTCCAATGAACACCCAGGACTGATCTCCTTTAGGATGGACTGGTTGAAGCTCCTTGTAGTCCAAGGGACTCTCAAGAGTCTTCTCCAACACCACAGTTCAAAAGCATCAATTCTTCAACACTCAGTTTTCTTTATAGTCCAACTCTCATATCCATACATAGGTGAAGTCGCTCAGTCGTGTCCGACTCTTTGCGACCCCATGGACGGTAACCTACTAGGCTTCTCCGTCCGTGGGATTCTCCAGGCAAGAACACTGGAGTGGATTGCCATTTCCTTCTCCACAGGATCTTCCCAACCCAGGGATCGAACCCGGGTCTCCCGCATTGGAGGCAGATGCTTTAACCTCTGAGCCAACAGGGAAGCCCCATATATCCATACATGACTACTGGAAAAAACAGCCTAGCAGGTCAGGTGGTCTGGTATTCCCATCTTTTTACAGAATTTTCTGCAGAAGTGGTGGCTGTGCTGTGTAGCACAGCTTTGGCTGTGCTCTTACCCACGTCCAAGGTAAGAGAAACCTAAGTAAGAGGCACTAAGAAAGGGCATCAGAGGGCAGACAGACTGAAACCACAATCACAGACAACTAGTCAACCTGATCACATGGACCACAGCCTTGTCTAACTCAATGAAACTAAGCCATGCCATGTGGAGCCACCCAAGATGGATGGGTCATGGTGGAGAGGTCTGACAGAATGTGGTCCACTGGAGAAGGGAATGGCAAACCACTTCAGTATTTTTGCCTTGAGAACCCCATGAACAATATGAAAAGGCAAAAAGGTAGGACACTGAAAGAGGAACTCCCCAGGTCAGTAGGTGCCCAATATGCTACTGAAGATCAGTGGAGAAATAACCCCAGAAAGAATGAGGGATGGAGCCAAAGCAGAAGCAAAGCCCAGTTGTGGATGTGACGGTGATAGAAGCAAGATCCAATGCTGTAAAGAGCAATATTGCACAGGAACCTGGAATGTTAGGTCCATGAATCAAGGCAAATTGGAAGTGGTCAAACAGGAGACGGCAAGAACGATCATCAACATTCTAGGAATCAGCAAACTAAAATGGACTGGAATGAGTTAATTTAATTCAGATGACCATTATATCTACTACTGTGGGCAGGAATCCCTTAGAAGAAATGGAGTAGCCATAATAGTCAACAAAAGAGTCTGAAATGCAGTACTTAGATGCAATCTCTGAAACGACAGAATGACCTCTGTTTGTTTCTGCTGCAAACCACTCAATATCACGGTAATCCAAATCTGTGCCCTGATGAGTAATGCTGAAGAAGTTGAAGTTAAACGGTTCTATGAAGACCTACAAGACCTTTTAGAACTAACACCCCCAAAAGATGTCCTTTTCATTATAGGAGACTGAAACGCAAAAGTAGGAAGTCAAGAAATACCCAGAGTAACAGCAAATTTGGCCTTGGAGTAAAGAATGAAGCAGGGTAAAGTCTAATAGAGTTTTGCCAAGAGAATGCACTGGTCATAGCAAACACCCTCTTCCAACAACACAAGAGAAGACTCTATACATAGATATCACCAGATGGCCAACACTGAAATCAAGTGTATATTCTTTGCAGTCAAAGATGGAGAAGCTCTATACAGTCAGCAAAAACAAGACTGGGAGCTGACTGGGAGCTCAGATCATGAACTCCTTATTGCCATTTTCAGACTTAAATTGAAGAAAGTAGGGAAAACCATCTGACCATTCTGGTATGACCTAAATCAAATCCCTTATGATTATATGGTGGAAGTGAGAAAAAGATTTAAGGGACTATATCTGATAGACAGAGTGCCGGATGAACTATTGATGGAGGTTCGTGACATTGTACAGGAGAAGACAGGGATCAAAACCATCCCCAAGAAATAGAAATGCAAAAAAGCAAAATGGCTGTCTGGGGAGGCCTTACAAATAGCTGTGAAAACAAGAGACGTGAAAAGCAAAGGAGAAAAGGAAAGATATACCCATTTGAATGGAGAGTTCCAAAGAATAGCAAGGAGAGATAAGAAAGCCTTACTCAGTGATCAATGCAAAGAAATAGAGGAAAACAATAGAATGGGAAAGACTAGAGATCTCATCAAAAAAATTAGAGATACCAAGGGAACATTTCATGCAAAGATGGACTCAATAAAGGACAGAAATGGTATGGACCTAACAGAAGCAGAAGATATTAAAAAGAGGTGGCAAGAATACACGGAAGAACTGTACAAAAAAGATCTTCATGACCCAGATAATCACGATGGTGTGATCACTCACCTAGAGCCAGACATCTTGGAATGTGAAGTCAAGTGGGCCTTAGAAAGCATCACTACGAACAAAGCTAGTGGAGGTGATGGAATTCCAGTTGAGCTATTTCAAATCCTGAAAGATGATGCTGTGAAAGTGCTGCACTCAATNGAAGCATCACTACGAACAAACCTAGTGGAGGTGATGGAATTCTAGTTGACCTATTTGAAATCCTAAAAGATGATGCTGTGAAAGTACTGCATTCAATATGCCAGCAAATTTGGAAAACTCAGCAGTGGCCACAGGAGTGGAAAATGTCAGTTTTCATTCCAATCCCAAAGAAAGGCAATGCCAAAGAATACTCAAACTACCACACAACTGCACTCATCTCACACACTAGTAAAGTAATGCTCAAAATTCTGTAAGCCAGGCTTCAGCCTTACGTGAACCATGAACTTCCAGATGTTCAAGCTGGTTTTAGAAAAGGCAGAGGAACCAGAGATCAAATTGCCAACATCCGGTGGATCATTGAAAAGCAAGAGAGTTCCAGAAAAACATCTATTTCTGCTTTATCCCTCACTAGTACCTGCCAATGGCACCCCAATCCAGTACTCTTGCCTGAAAAATCCCATGGACAGAGGATCCTGGTGGGCTGCAGTCCATGGGGTCGCTAAGAGTCGGACATGACTGAGCGAATTCACTTTCGCTTTCATGCATTGGAGAAGGAAATGGCAACCCACTCCAGTGTTCTTGCCTGGAGAATCCCAGCGATGGCATGGCCTGGTGGGCTGCCGTCTACAGGGTCGCGCAGAGTCAGACACGACTGAAGCGACTTAGCAGCAGCAGTAACTGCCAAAACATGGTCTGCACCACAGTAAGACTAAAGCCAAAAGAACGTGGGGCAATATATGTAGGAGACGTGTGAGATATGGGATCATGATGAGAATTATTATTTTTCACCACAGCATTTTGAGAGCTCACATTCAAAACTGAGATCCTGTACCTATCTCTTCAGCAGAGCTCAGGACTTGCTTGGAGATGTCATTAAAAGTGACTAAAAGCCATCTTCAATTCCATTTGCAGTATGGAAGTGGCCTGGTCTGTGTTGTTGGGGTTTAGGAATAAAACAATGTACAATTTAGGGACTTTCATAGGACTTCCCAGGTGGTGCTAGTGGTAAAGAACCCACCTGCCAATGCACGAGACATAGAGATGTGGGTTCGATCCCTGGATCGGGAAGATCATCTGGAGGAGGGCACAGCAACCTACTCCAGTATTCTTGCCTGGAGAATCCCAAAGACAGAGGAGCCTGGCAGGGTACAGTCCAGAGGGTCACAAAGAACCAGACATATCTAAAGTGATTTAGCATGCATAATGCTGGTAGTCCAGTAAGACCCTGCACTCTCAATGCAGAGTACCTGGGTTCTGATCCCTAGTCAAGGATCTAGATCCCACATGCCTCAACTAATTCACAGTACAGCTAAATGAATTATTATTATTTTAAATAATGTATGACTTAAACCTTGGGCACTGGAATTACATTCTTGCTCTAATATTAAGATGGCTCTCTCCTCTTCTTATTCCCATGATTTACCCAATGTCATGATGGAGATGCCACTCCTCCCTTTCAACCAAACATCATTCCAGCCCTGGCACCAAGTTATACCTTCAGAATTCTAATGCTTATAATCAGAGCCAATCTGAAGAGTGGGCATATGGCATCATTGAAGGATTGCTAAAAGAATTAACCAGATAAGATACCTCCCCCAGTCTAATACTGTCACTGCCTGGCATGCTTTTGCATATATTTTATTCTCTCCTACTGTGTGACCACCACTGGGCCTTCCAAATCATCCAATCTTTCAATGGTTATCAGGGAGTAAGTGGATATCTGTGATCAGCATGATCACGGGCTAAGCATTGTAAAAGACAGCTATGATATGAGGATGAATGAGGCAAGATTCAGACAAAGAGAAACTCTCCATCAAGGAAGAGAAACAAACAAATTAAAAATTATGAAAAGTGCCACAGCACCACTCTCCTACAGAGTACTGAATTAAATTTAAGCCCCTTGGATTGGTGATTAGATCTTAATGATGGTGACCTTAAAAAGCAGTTTCAGGAGAAAAGATAAAGCCAGATTACACTGTAGTATCTGGAAGTTAGCAGAAGAGACAAGGACTTGTTCTATTGAAAATTCTGCATAAAAACTGATAAACACTGTATGGTAGCTAGTGGGAACTCAAGGGTCAAGAGACAATTTATTTGCTTCAAGGATGGGAGATTGGTGATCATATTTTTGGGCTATTTTATCATGAAGAAACTTTATGCCTTGAATCTTAGAAGTTTTTTCTTTCCTTTTTTTTTTAATTTTGAAGTTAACTTTTAAAATGAAAATACTACTGAGAAGAGTAGGCTCTTAGTAAAATCTGTCAGTTGTCAGTTAACACCTTAGCGGGGCACAGGATGCTGCGGGGTGCCAAGAGCAGACAGGAGAAGCGCTGCTCCTGACGAGGTGGGAGAGCACCCAGGATCCGTGTCTTCACAGTTGCACCTGGGAGTCAGCCAGAGAATCCCAGCTGGTCCTGCTTTGACAAACAATCCTCATTCTCGCTCAATAGCCCAGAATACAAGAACACAAACAGGGCTCCAATTAATGCTTTTGCAAATTGCTCTTCCTTGCTGGGATAAGTTTTTAAGCAAATGAGGATATAGATTATAGAAGCAAACTGGAGGTTACATAAGTATAATTTTTATTACTTCAGATAGTACCAAAACAATGCATGCTTATTAAAAGAACATAATCAGTGAAATTAAAATGGAGGCCAACTTCATCCCTTCTGTAGTCCATGAGCTCCCAATTGTAATCACAGGTACCAGCATGGTGAGTGACTTTCTACATTTGTACACTTAAATCTGTACATGTACATGTAACATGTATATGTCATCTTGTTGCCTGACCCTCTTTCCAAGCACCTGGCCCTTTCCCTGGTCTAATTTACATGCATCTGGAGGAATCTGATTTGAAAGGTCTCACTTGTTCTTAATAATAACTACTAACATTTACTAAGTGCTCACTATATTCCAGTTATGATACTAAGCACTTATTCATTTTTTTAGTTCTATAAATACTAATTACTTTCAGGCATCCTCATAAATAGGAAAAATCACAAATAAAGCAAAATTTTCATAATTAATCTTCCTAATCCTATCTTCCACTCTTTCTCTGACATAACCATTGTTGACAGTTAGGTGGGTGTCCTCTTAGCCATTTAAAAAATTTGTATACACATTTATATGTCCATGTGCATGCATATTAAGTCACTTCAGTTGTGTCCAACTCTTTGCAACCCCATCAACTGTAGCCTGCCAGGCTCCTCTGTCCATGGAATTTTCCAGGCGAGAATACTGGAGTGGGTTGCCATTTCCTTCTACTGGGAATCTTTCTGAATGAGGAGTCAAACCTACACCTCTTATATCTCCTATATTTCATGTGATTTCTTTACCACTGGGCCACCTGGAAAGCCTTATATGTCCACACAAGAATGCAATTTGTGGACTTTTTTTGGTAACTTTTATCATTCTATAGATATTGTTCAGAACTTCCATTTCCCATTTTGGTCATGCATATCTTTCCATTTCAAACCATGTAAAAATAATTCATTCTTTTAAACATTAGCATAGAAGGCATGCTAATCCATTCTATGCTTTTATCACAGATTAACCAGTCATTATTTTACTGGCAGGCATTGAAATTGATTCTAATTTTTCACTATAACAAAGATGGCATAATAAAAAGCTCATATGGTTCCTTTGAACACACATGTCAGTGTTTCCTTCAGTTAGTGAGAAGAAAAGTTGTAGGTCAAAGAACAGAGAAGACATGTGGCATCCAGTCCTATCTCCCTCATTTGCAGTAGCCTCATATTCCATTCAAGCTCTTTTGGTACTGGGGCAGTAGGCTTCAGGAGAAGTGGAGCTTAGGACTTGGCTAAAGCAATGAGCACATTTAAACCTCTGATAACAACAGTGATGAACTTATAGGATGGCATATGTCTTAAAATTGTTCCAACACAAATGAAACTCAGGGATTCTAATGGGAATTCTGAGATACTTATTGTACATATACAGGAGAAAAAGGAGCCCTGGGAGATGTCAGATTTCAACTGTATTAGTTTTCCAGGGTTACTGTAACAAAGTAACCATTGGCTGACTTAAACAACAGAAATTTATTTTCTCATAGTTCTGGAAGCTAGAAGCACAAGACGGAGGTCTCTGTAGTGTTGATTCCTTCCAAGGGCCTTGTAAGAAGGTCTGTTCAAACCCTTTCTCCTTGGTTTATTGATGGTCAACTTCTCTCTGAGTCTTTACATTGTCTTCCCTCTGTGTGTGCTGTGTTCAAATTCCCTCTTCTTATAAATATACTATTTACATCGTGTTAGGGCACTGCCTGAGGACCCAATTTAAATTAATTCTTCAAAATCCTGTCCCCAAATACTGTTTTATTCTGACGTACTGGGCATTAGGACTTCAACATATGAATTTTTAGCACATGATTCAGCTCTCATAACACCATCTCAGTATCACAGGGGGAGGCAACTACAGGACAGAAGGGAAAACTGAGAGACAGTAGGAAATAGATGCTTACTGATACAGCTTCACTCAAAGCTGAGTTCCATCCAAGTGAATTTTTCAGTTGGAAGAGTTAATAATTTGCTTAAGTTGAATAAGCAAGCTTAAAGAGAATTTGGTTCCTATAACAAATGAATTAGGCTTTTTTTTTTTTTTAACATGCTTAAGATTGAAAGGCTGTTCAGTTAGCCTGCTTAGTAGTAGTAGGAGTTCAGTCACTCAGTCATGTCTGACTCTTTGTGACTCCATGGACTGCAACATGCCACGCCTCCCTGTCCATCACCAACTCCTGGAGCTTACCCAAACTCATGTCCATTGAGTCGGTGATGCCATCCAACCTTCTCATTCTCTGTCATCCCCTTCTCCTTCTGCCCTCAATCTTTCCCAGCATCAGGGTCTTTTCAGATGAGTCAATTCTTCACACCAGGTGGCCAAAGTACTGGAGCTTCAGCTTCAGCATCAGTCCTTCCAATGAACACCCAGGACTGATCTCCTTTAGGATGGACTGGTTGGATCTCCTTGTAGTACAAGGGGCTCTCAAGAGTCTTCTCCAATACCACAGTTCAAAAGCATCAATTCTTTGGCACTCAGCTTTCTTCACAGTCCAACTCTCACATCCATACATGACTACTGGAAAAATCATAGCCTTGACTAGACGGACCTTTGTAGGCAGAGTAATATCTCTGCTTTTTAATATGCTGTCTAGGTAGTAGGCATTTAAAACATATTTTCTCATAAACAATACGTTAAAATTCTCAGTTCCTTTCACTGTCATCAATTACAAACTTGCTTAAAAATTGCCATTGTTATGAAAAATAGTATCTTACTGTCATTGTTGTTGTTTTCTGATTGCTAAGTTGAGCATCTTAGCTTTTGTTTATTGATCATTTCAATTCTTCTGTGAACTGTCAGTTTTAATCTTTACCAATAACTTTATTTAGCTCTTGAGTAATGATAGTATTTATTGTGAAGTACTATAGAGAAAGTGAAAGTCAATCAGTCGCGTCTGACTTTTTTGAGACCTCATGGACTATACAGTCCATGGAATTCTTCAGGCCAGAATACTGGAGAGGGTAGCTGTTCCCTACTCCAGGGGATCTTCCCAATCCAGAGATCAAACCCAGGTCTCCCGCACTGCAGGCGTATTCTTTACCAGCTGAGCCACAAGGGAAGCCCTTACAAATAGCTGTGAAAACAAGAGACGTGAAAAGTAAAGGAGAAAAGGAAAGATATACCCATTTGAATGGAGAGTTCCAAAGAATGGCAAAGAGAGTTAAGAAAGCCTTCCTCAGA
>SJYT01026163.1:4990-19056 GCA_006410635.1 Cephalophus harveyi
TGAGATGGCTGGATGGCATCACGAACTCGATGGACGTGAGTCTGAGTGAACTCCGGGAGATGGTGATGAACAGGGAGGCCTGGCGTGCTGCGATTCATGGGGTCGCAAAGAGTCGGACATGACTGAGCAACTGAACTGAACTGAACTGAAGATGAGTCACTAGGCAGAACTCTAATTCTTGAATTTCTCTGTTGTTGGAATTTGTACTTGCCTGACAGTTAATGACTTGTCTTTCCTACAAACTCTGACCCTCAAGATAGTGACTAAGTCTTCTCCATCTTTATAAGCCCACTATTGCTCATTGCATTCTGTCTTAAAGATACTCAAAAGTCTTCTGAATCAAATTCCCAGATATCAGTATAAAACCATGGAAATGGTTTGGTGCCAGGGACTTAAGCAGAAGGCTCTGTTGCTGGAATCTTTTAGGCTAGGATATCTCTCAAGCTTTAACCTTAATTTAATTTCATTAATTATAAGTAAATAAAAATAAACGTAAATATAAAATGCTCCCACCTCTATTCACCCCCAACACTCCTATCACTGATGATGGGAGCTTTCATTTAACTTCCACCTCTATCCCATTTCACCTCCCAGAAGGAAGCACTATTATTGGCTATTACAGATCCTTTCTAATAACACCTTCTGTAGTTTGGGTATATGAAACACATTATTTTGATCTCTAAAAAGAAAATGTTCAAAATACATTTTTAAAAACTTACTTCTAGATATTAATACTATCTGCCCCATCAGCAACCCCACACTCCTGGTTAATAATTACTGTGCTAAATAAAGGGGCTTCCCTGGTGGCTCAGACGGTAAAAGAATTGCCTGCAATGTGGGAGACCTGGGTCAGGAAGATCCCCTGGAGGAGTGCATGGCAACCCATTCCAGCATTCTTGCCTGGAGAATCCCCATGAATGGAGAAGCCTGGCAAGGTACATCCATGGGGTTGCAAAGAGTCAGACACATCTGAGCGACTAAGCACAGGACAATGAATAAAGAGAACAAAACAATAAGGCAGGGATTCAAGGAAACTCTAATTTCCTTCCAAAATGCAATCTTCATTTTCAATTTCTTGGCACAAGATTCTGCCTGGGAAGGAAGGCAGGAAGTCCTAGCAGTCAGACCTGCTGCTACATGGAATATGGTGTATCAAGAGTGACTAATCATGTTAGACATGTCATTGAGATTAATCATGTAAGAAAGAGATCATCAGAACAAAACTATGAAAAACAAATATATGAAGTTTCCCCTATAAGACACTCACCTATGGAGTTCTATAAACTAATTGCTTTTTTATAAAAAAAAAAAAATTATATATCCCTGGTATCATGACAGAATACTTCACTAACACACAAAAGTAAGTATAAGCTAACCAACACACATGGAAAAGGTATAACAATAATACTTGATCTCTTATTTACTTCTTATAGGTGGAATAACAGAGAGAAGATCAGGCAGTTTGTTTATAATATTCCCACTCTGGCTTCTCCTGAGAATTCAGTCATTTTGTTAAATGTGAATAGACCAATAGAGCAGATATAAACACAGACCAAGTACAAAGAGTTGGATACCAGAACATTCCAACGTCGATGTCTACATTTCCAAATTTTGAGTGAAGTGAAAGTGAAGTTGCTCAGTCGTGTCTGACTCTCTGCGACCCCATGGACGGTAGCTTATCAGGTTCCTCCATCCATGGGATTTTCCAGGCAAGAGTGCTGGAGTGGATTGCTGTTTCCTTCTCCAGGGGATCTTCCCGACTCAGGGATCGAACCCTGGTCTCCCGCATTGCAGGCAGACGCTTTACCATCTGAGCCACCAGGGAAGCTAAGGCCAATTATGGAAACCAAGGCGTTAACTAAGTATCTTCCTAAGAGAACTGTTCTCTCCAGTGTATTTCTCATTACTTTTTGACACTTTCCTCCTAATAAGTATCCCAGGGAAAACTGACCTCTCACCATTTTCTTTTTTCAGTACTTTTCTTAATTGCTAACCAAGAGTCCAATTTGCTAAACATTATCCTAAGCGAAAGAGAATCCAAATCCTCAACTAGAAATCAATCTAAAAGTGCCAAGGAAAGGGTTAGCTTGCTCATTTTCCTTTGAGAGAATAGCTGAGATGTTACAATATGCAAAATGCTAGAGAACGAACAGGGACAGAGCTTTTGAAGTTTTGCTTACCTACACACAAGTCTACATGGATATCAGAAAGACAAAATGATGCTACAACACTGTTCAAAGGAAAATAATTCACATTGGTTTCAGCCAGTCACTTCGTTTGAAATTCCTAGTATTTACAGACATTTAAAAAATACATATTGCATAATCCTAGTATCAAGAACTCATATGGAAGCATTTAAAAAATACTCATGAGATCCAAGAATAAATGTATTAAACAAGAGGTTGTAAACGAGGCTTACCTGTTCTCTCGGAGTTTCTGGATATATTTATACTTGTTAGACAACATGCCGTTAGATGTAATCACTGCCTGAATATATATGATACAAGACAATTCTTTAGTCAGCATATTTAGTCCCACAATCATGGGCTCATGACTAACAGAGAAAAGAGAGAGTGACAGAGATGGAGAAAGATAGGGAGGGAAAGAGGAAAAGGGATCAAGGAAAGTGGTAGAAAAAATACATTCATGAAAAGAAATACTTTTCATAACTTACATCTCGCACCACAGGAGAAAAATTCTGACTTTCAAGAGGCTGTGTCGCATCTGATAGTATCTGAAAAGGAAATGAAATTGGAAAAAGATAAATGATGTTGCAAAGAAGGTGTCTTGCTATTTTATCTATATTAAAATATTAGTCAAAGGAAAAAATGTTTAGAAAAGTTTTTTGAAAATCACTGAATTGTATAATTAATTGTCAAAAGGAGTCTTCTGCAAGCAATGAATTCTGCCCCTCAAAACATGTTTATTCAGTACAATTTCCAATTCCAAAATCTTAATCACGTTTGCTTACTGGAAACACAGAAAACTTAGACTTCCCCACCAGTTAGATGTGTCATATTGAGCATATGTTGTTGTTTAGTCGCTCAGTCATGTCCAACTCTTTGCTACCCTTTGAACTGTAACCCGCCAGGCTCCTCTGTCCGTGAGAGTTTTCAGGCAAGAATACTGGAGTGGGTTGCCACTTCATTCTCCAGGGAATTTTCCTGACCCAGGGATCAAACCCACATCTCCTGTGTCTCCTGCATTGCAGGTAGATTCTTTAACCCCTGAGATACCAGGGAAGCCTGTGTCATGTTGAGCGTGCTGGCAAATATCACCACAAGGTTCATCACCACAGTCCTCACTCCAAGGACCTCCATCCCATCCCAAAGGTTCAGCCTGTTCTATTAGCAGTAGAAAACGGGGTATGCTACCATAGGGGCTCTCCCTCAGGTCAGCCAGCAATGGTTCCATATATAGACACGTCAGCATTTCAGAAGTGTCAAGGAAAATGACTTGACCCAGTAGACTCAAAAATCTTTCATACCCTTCCCATTATCTCACAAGTACGAGCCAACAACAAAAGCCACACCTCATACTGAGCACCCTAACATTCCAGTCCTTCTCATTTCCTCCAAGGCATCTAACCTTTGAATAGACGCCAAAGGGTAAAGATCAGATAAGTGTGGTTGCTTCTGATGGGTGGGGCCTTAAGGCTAATGAGACAATCAAGACCCTACAGCACTCACCCAACTAAGAAAGTGTTAAATGTACCTACCAGATGCTGGCAGAACATATATTTACTGTATTAAAAGAAATACAAAACTACTTTCATGAATCTAAAACATCAGATACCTAGGCTCGCTATTCCTGGGAAAACAGCATTAAAAAAAAAAAAAAAAAAACAAAGACAGGTATATATATTTATAAGCCAGGCTTTCTTAGGGGAATTGATGAAACTGACACTTGGGGTCTTCCCACTGCCTCTTTCTCCCAGCTACCTTTGGAGTATTTCCTTCTCAAGTTGACTCCTCCACCTACCAACCCTGTCAACAAGGCAAGAGCCATTAACAGATAATAAAATGAGTTCACATCTCACTCAGTATATGGTTAAATCACTCAACTCCTATGCATCTTTTCACTCTCTCTCTCCCTGCTCTTTATCTCTAATTCTATAGCCTTATGTAGGCCTTACTGGGATCAAGGGAACTACCTTCCACATCTCTTCCCTCCATTTACCTCCAATCTGAAACACAAATTTGATTATTTGTGTTTAAACAGGCTCCAGTGCCTGTTTACCCCACTCCAGTACTCTTGCCTGGAAAATCCCATGGACGGAGGAGCCTGGTAAGCTGCAGTCCATGGGGTTGCAAAGAGTCGGACACAACTGAGCAACTTCACTTTCACTTTTCACTTCCATGCATTGGAGAAGGAAATGGCAACCCACTCCAGTATTCTTGCCTGGAGAACCCCAGGGATGGGGGAGCCTGGTGGGCTGCCGTCTATGGGGTCGCACAGAGTTGGACACGACTGAAGCGACTTAGCAGCAGCAGATTTCCATTGCCTTCGAGTTAGTCTCAAGCTCCCACTATAGTCTGGCTCGGCCTCTCCTGCCTCAACCCCCGCATTGGCCTCACACCCAACACTTCAATCATGTGAACAGCCTGGAGCTGGGTACCCACATCAGGTCCTCACCTGCCTCTTGGCCACACCATGTAGCCACTTCACATGTTATTCCTCTGCTTCCAACTCCTCTCTTTGTTCTCCGAGATGCAGCTGAAGAACTGCCTTCTCTGTGAAGCCTTTATCAAAGTGAAAATCGCTCAGTCATGTCCACCTCTTCGCAACCCCATGGACAATACAGTCCATGGAATTCTCCAGCCCAGAATACTGGAGTGGGTAGCCTTTCTCTTCTCCAGGGGAATTCCCAACCTAGGGATTGAACCCAGATCTCCCACATTACAGGTGGATTTTTTGCCAGTTGAGCCACAAGGGAAACTTATCAAAAGCTGACCCCAACAGACCTGGAAAATAGGAACTGCACTTGGCATTTTGCTGTAAGGCTACTAATTGTAAGATGGCAAATATTCAATAAATATATTAGTGGATACATGCAGTCACTATTGAAAATTCAGTGCATTTTTTCCCCAAGAAACTAATAATTGTCATGAGTCCACCTAAAGAGAGGCAAATATCAAACAAAGACAAAAGGTTGCTCGGGGACTTCCCTGGTGGTCCAGTGGCTAAGACTTCTCCTCTCCCAATGCAGGGGGCCTGGGTTCAATCCCTGATCAGGGAACTAGATCCCACATACCATAACTAACAGTTCACCTGCCACAACTAAAGATCCTGCATGCCGCAACAAAGATCGAGATCCCTTGTGTTGTAACTTAGACCTGAGACAGCCAGATAAATTTTTTTTTTAAGGCTGCTAAATTACCGCATTTAACTGTCTCCCTTGCTAGAATTCATCCAATACAAAACTGCAAGCACAGCCTCCTGAAGCATATGGTAGGTCTTGTCACTTTCACATAGAACACTTTTGAGGCTCATCAGTTCAGTTCAGTCGCTCAGTCGTGTCCGAGTCTTTGCGACCCCATGAATTGCAGCACGCCAGGCCTCCCTGTTCATCACCATCTCTCGGAGTTCACTCAGACTCACATCCATCGAGTCAGTGATGCCATCCAGCCATCTCATTCTCGGTCGTCCCCTTTTCCTCTTGCCCCCAATCCCTCCCAGCATCAGAGTCTTTTCCAATGAGTCAACTCTTCGCATCAGGTGGCCAAAGTACTGGAGTTTCAGCTTTAGCATCATTCCTTCCAAAGAAATCCCAGGATTGATCTCCTTTAGAATGGACTCATCACTCTTTTCTAAATTAATCTCAAGCTATTTTCCCAGTGTTAAGACCCCTTTTAATATGGAACCAATATATTTACCTTAATTCCATCTGATCTGACAGCACACAGAAACCTTATGTTAAATTAGGTCCCACCTTTGCTCCCCCATCTACATCGCACAGTATGCCTCCTACTTCCACTTTCCTGACTTCCTCAACTGGACAGATCCTCTCCCTCCACAACGTCATTAGCATCTTCCTGTGACTATCACATTCCATCTTTCAGTAGAATTGCACACGTGTCTTATGCCCTTCTTGGACCTTATGCATCTATAGGTCAGCAGCTGTGTTTTAATTCTCTTCATTTAGGTGTCTGCCTTGTTCCAATAGACAATAAATATCTATTGAATTCAACTGAAACAAAACTTCCATATTGGTTCAAAAGGATATCCTATGCCCTGGAATGCTATAGGGTCTATCACGTCAAAAAAAGAAAATCAGGGGGAAACAGGACAGTCCATATACCTTGTTTTATTGTGGTTCAACTTACTGTGGTTTACAGATATCGATTTTTTTCTTCATTGAAGATTTGTGGCAACTTTGTATTGAGCAAGTCTACTGGTGCCCTTTTTCCAACAGATTTGCTCACTCTGTGTCTCTGTCTCACATCTTGGTAATTCTCACAATATTTCAAAATTTTTCATTATTTTTACTTTTGTTATGCTGATCTGTGATCAGTAATCTTTGACATTACTATTGCAAAAAAGATTATGACTCACTGAAGGCTCAGATGATGGTTAACATATTTTAGCAATATTTTTTTTCTTTTTTAAAATTGAACTATTGTTGATACAGGCTTCCCTGGTGGCTCAGTGGTGAAGAATCTGCCTGAAATGCAGGAGATGCATGTTTGATCCCTGGGTCAGGAAGATCTCCTGGAGGAGGGCATGGCAACCCACTTCAGTATTCTTACCTGGAGAATTCAATGGACAGAAAAGCCTAGTGGGCTACAGTCCATGGAGTCACAAAGAATTGGATACAACTGAAGCAACTTAATCGGAGGAGGCACTGGTGACCCACTCCAGTACTCTTGCCTGGAAACTCCCATGGACGGAGGAGCCTGGTGGACTGCAGTCCATGGGGTCGCTAAGAGTTGGACATGACTGAGTGACTTCACTTTCACTTTTCACTTTTAGGCATTGGAGAAAGAAATGGCAACCCACTCCAGTGTTCTTGCCTGGAGAATCCCAGGGACAGAGTCAGACACGACTGATGTGACTTAGCAGTAGCAGCAGCAGCAGAAGCAACTTTCACTTTTTACTTTCATGCATTGGAGAAGGAAATGGCAACCCACTCTAGTGTTCTTGCCTGGAGAATCCCGGAGACAGAGTCAGAGACGACTGACATGACTTAGCAGTAGCAGCAGCAGCAGAAACAACTTAATACACACACATAGTTGATATATAATACTGTATTTCTTAATTAAGGTATGTATATCATCTTTAGACTTACGGTTATTACATACTTAATAGACTACAGTATAGTTTAAACATAACTTATATATGCACTGGGAAACCAAAAAATTTGTGTTACTCATTGTGATATTCATTTTATTGCAGTGGTCTGAAACTAAACCCCAGATACATCCAAGGTACTTTAAATATAGCTTCATACTGTTATCAAAAGAACATAGATAATATACTTAATTTTTTAGTGGCAAGTAGGTACACATATTATCAAGACTACACAGAGACAGTCATCAGTTTAAACATATGTCCAGTGCTGAGACTGATCCCTCCAAGAAAAATCCTACCACCCTGTTTGGAAGACCAGTCTCCCAGAGGAAGAAATGGCCACCCACTCCAGCATTCTTGCCCGGAGAATCCCATGGACAGAGTAGCCTGGCAAGCTACAGTCCATGGGGTTGCAAAGAGTCGGACACGACTGAAGCAACTTAGCAGCAGGAACATATAAAAGGAAGAAGGTGTTAAAATTTAGAGAAGTTGGCTGTGCCAACAAATCTAAGCACTTTTCTTAGACGTAGCTGCCAGTGTGGAAACAGTGGCTGGGATGCTGAGCAGAGAGAAACTGAGAAGAGTTTGTGGCTGACCACAGGGTAAAAAAAAAAAACACTGGAGTTTAAGTTCAGCTGAAGGGGATCCTAATAAAGGCCAGATTTCCATTTGGGATCCTGAAAGATTATATTCTAAATAAAGGGTCAACTGAAAAATGTAGTTCTCCAAAGGACCAAGGCTCAGCTTTGGAATCACTTCCATTCTTAACTGAACAGAGGTGATTTTCTCCTAGCCTCCTTGCCAGAAACAAAGGAAATCTTCTCTGAAACACACACACACACACACACCACCCAGAGCCTCAAATCATCTCTAAGATTTATATAAACTATAACCAACATTCAATCAAAAATAAACAGGCATATTAAGTAATAAGAACGGAATGAAAACCAAGAAAAAGTAAAACAAAGAACATTAAACAGACCCAAGAAGTTCATTGGAAGTATCAGAAGTGTTTTTAAACTCTGATTAATATGTTCATAAAATGAAATTTTCCCATAAAAGGCACAGCTAACCCACAGTTATAAGTCAAGACAGTAGGTCCCTTTAGGAAAGAGAGTGGGGATAGTGCTGGGAGAGGCACAGGGGATTTCTGGGATGTTAACTTTGTTCTAATTTTCATCTTGTAGTGTTTACCTGCAAGTCTTTGTGATAATTTATCATGCTATATACTTAAGTATCACTTATCTGTGACACTTTAATATTGTATACTATCATATAATATAAAAAATTATATTTGTTCTTTAATAAAAATTTTTTTTTTGTTTTAGGACTTCCCTGGTAGTCCAGTGGCTAAGACTCCATGCTCCCAATGAAAAGGGTTTGAGTTCGATCCCTAGTCAGGAAACTAGGATTGAACATGCTTTGGGTGCAGCCAAAACAAAAAAAGAAAATTTCATTCAAATTTTACTTAGCCCTCGTCAGTTACATGGGCTAACTCAAATACACTTTACTAAGAATTTCATTGAACTGGCTCGTTTTCCTCCTAACATCTGTATGAGATCAACTGTACTCAGTGAAAGGCAATTTTGACTAAGGACAATGAAAAACTGTGGTCTAAGATCCAAGAAAAACAAACCTGTAATTGAAATTTTGAAGCATGATCATTTGTGAATTGAAAATGGCTAGTAGCAACTTCTTAGATGGTAAATGGTGTCAGAGCAGCCAAACAAAATGACATTTTAAGAAATAACAATCAAATCCTTTCATAAAGGCAAATTAGTATGCAACATTTTCCATAATTCGGCTTTATAAGCTAAGCATTGCATTAAAATGCATACTTGAAGGATTCGAAAAGATGAATTCAAGTCAAAGGCTCAGGGCTTGTCTGGTGGAGAAACCGTCTGCCAATACAAAAGACACAGGCTTGATCACTGGTCTGGGAAGATCCCACGTGCCATGGAGCAACTGAGCCCATGCACCACGGTTATTGAGCCTGTGCTCTAGAGCCAGGGAACAGCAACTATTGAACCCACGTGCCCTCAAACACATGCTCCACGAGAGAAGCCACCACGATAAGAAGCCTTCACACTGCAGTGAAGAGGAGCCCCTGCTCACTGCAACTAGAGAAAGCCCTCACAGCAACCAAGACCCAGCACAGCCAAAAATAAATAAAATTACATTTTAAAAAAGAAACGGAAAGAAAGCCAAAGGCTCAACAACAGCTCTTCTAACTACTCCAAGACTCTGCTGGAGTCAAGTTGATCTAATCAATGCATCGTGACTGAGGGGTTCCTTTTCAGGTAGGGATGAAGTGCTAACTACCCCTTCTATCCACCACAGCTATAAACTCTGGACAAAATACAAACAAAACTAACTACGTGACAGTTTCAGAGAATGAAGAAGAGCAGGCAGTTTGGGGAGAGTGTCAAAACTCGGAAGAAATAATCAGTGCTGAAACTGAGTGTGCTGTCCTTTTGGTATTGCCCTGAGGAGGGGCCGTGTGCTGTGAGGAAGTAGAAACAGGCAGCAAGCTTACTGACTTTCTGATCTAAGGGAATAGGAATGAAACCCTGGCAACCACAACCTGCTCCAGAGTGTGAGTGGGAAATGCCAGAAATGACAGACTCAGATAAAAGTGAAGCCCAGCTTCCACGTCAGCTCTGGTCCGAGTCTGGAAGGACTCAGCAAGCGCAGGTCAGATGACAGCAGCCCAGAGAGGATGAAAAAGCTGGACTTTTACTTGAGATACCTGTCTCAGGTGAGACAGAGTTTTCAGTTTAAGTCTAGCCTCATTAATTGCCTGCTTTAAAAAATAAAAAAATAAAGCCAAATAAATCAAACAAAATCAACACTTTACAGAGAAATGTAACAGTCTGGAATTTCCACAGTGTGAGTCTTCACTGTATCCACGATGTACTTCAAAATTATTCAGCTTAAGAAAATCAGAAAACTATGACCCGACTCATTCTCAGGGGAAAAGACAATCACTATATTTCAAGCTGAAGTTTACCTAGAATTTTGGAAATAACAGGTAGACTGTAGAGTTGCTTTTACAACTCTGCTCCATGTGATAAGGAAAACTACACTCATGATAAATCAAAAGAAATTCTCAGGAGAAAAAAAAAAGAAACAAACAGAAATTTTAGAACTGAAAAAAAGAAAATCTGAAATAAAAAATTCATGTAAAGAGCTAACGAAAGTTATTGATTCTTCAGGGAAATGATCCCAGAGGGAAATGAATGAGCATCACTGCAAATAGTAAACATCTGGGTAAATTACTTTTAAAATATATATGTGCCTTTCAGCCACTTACACATTTACAGTTACAGAATGTTAGAACTGGAGGGACCATTAAGATTCTATATTATCAGGACTTCCCTAGTGGTCCAATGGTTAAGAATCTGCCTGCCAATGAGGAAGACGGGGGTTTAATCCCTGGTCAGGGAAGATTCCACATGCCACAGAGCAGCTAAGCCCATGCACCACAACCAGAGAAGCCCACGGGCCCTAGACCCTGTGCTCTGCAACGAGAGAACCACTACAGTGAGAAAACTGAGCACCGCGGCTAGAAAGGAGCCCCGCTCACTACAGCTAGAGAAAGCCGGCACGCGGCAACAAAGCCAGAAAATAAAAATAATAACGGCAAATACATTTTTAAGATTAAATATCATTTTACAGGTAAATATCCAAGGTGCAGAAAGCAAGTGAGTGCTTGGCTCAAGGCCATGAAACAAGTTGACGTCTCCAGTAAAATCTGACATTTGTCCTGTCCTTTCTCAGGCTACTTTAACTCCTCAGAGTCAATTCCAGACACACCTCAGGTCCAGCACCAGATGCGTCAGCAACCCTTCTCAGCCTTCACTTCTTCGTGTGCCTCAGTTTTCTAATCCATAAAATAGGTTGATAATGGTACCTACCTGAGAGGGTGACCGTGAGTATTTAAAAATTAAAATATATAAAGTAATTTGGGGACGTCCCTGGTGGCCCAGTGGTTAAGAGTCCACCTTGCAATACAGGGGATGTGGGTTCGATCCTTAGTTGGGGAACTAAGATCTCACATGCCACACAGCAACTAGGCCCTTGACCTGCAGCTAGACAGCTCGTGTGCTGCAACTGCTGAGCCTGGGCGCTCCAGAGCTGAGTGCCGCAACTAGAAGGCTGGAGCACTGCAACAAAGGATTCCCGTGATGCAACCAAGACCTGATGCAGCCAAATAAACAATCTGAACACTGTCTAGAACACAGTAAGTGCTGTATAATAATATTGTTTCCAACCATAATAATGCCTGCTACCTGCATTTTTAAAGCCTGTTTTATCTCCCTGCTGACATATTCCAGGAGGAAAAATAAAGGGTCAAAATAGAACAGTAAGTGAAAGAAAAGAAGATAGACTGGAAGCTGCACTTACTCAGGCCACATTACCTACTGCTCCATCTTAGTATGACAGCTCCTGGGTGAAACAGTGGATGAAAAGCACAAGGCCACTCTTCAGACCTTTGGAACCTTGCCAGAGGCAGACAACCATTAGCAAGGAAATAAAGCATGATGGGTGTGAATGTTTAGGATAAATAATGAAACAAGAAAGCCTTTTTCTGACAGAGAAAGTGGAATTTAGATAACACAATACTGGGACTTCCTGGTAGTCCAATGACTAAGACTCTGTGCTCCCAAAGCAGGGGCCACAATTCGATCCCTAGCTCAGAGAACTAGATCCCACATGGCTGCAGCTAAAGATCCTGCATGCCACAACTAAGACCCAGCAGAGCCCAGTAAATAAATAATAAAGGTAAATTCTTTTTTTAAAAATAGATAACCCAGTAAAATTCGATCCCTAGCTCAGAGAACTAGATCCCACATGGCTGCAGCTAAAGATCCTGCATGCCACAACTAAGACCCAGCAGAGCCCAGTAAATAAATAATAAAGGTAAATTCTTTTTTTAAAAATAGATAACCCAGTATTTCAACAATCACTGATCACAGTGAATAATACATGACTAGAACATAGGCTGCCATTTAACTAAGCATTAATGATTAAACTCAAACAAAATTTTTCCATTTCTGATTTTTCAAATCCGTGGCGCAGTGGTAAAGAATCCTCCTGCCAATATAGGAGATACAAGAGACATGGCTTCAATCCCTGGGTCAGGAAGATCCCCTGGAGCAGGAAACGGCAACCTGTTCCAGTATCCTTGCCGGGAGAATCCCATGGACAGAAGACTCTGGTGGGCTACACTCCATGGGGTTGAAAAGAGTCAGACACAACTGAGCAACTGGGCACACACACACACACACAAGCACACACACATACACACATACACATCCAGTCACAGTACAGTAAGAACGCCCCAATATGAACTGATCTAGAAAGCAGAAGAAAAGTGGAAATAAAGCAAACCTCATCTCCAATGTCAGGAACATTCTTAATAAAGTATGTATAATGAGAGGCAAATACAATTGTAATGAAGCATGAAGGCAGTTACATAATAACATCTCCCATAAAACAAGTAAGCAGAATGGGTGAAATAAGAGTGTCAGTAAGTGTTTTGGGGAAGGGCTGGTATTTCATTTTACAACAGATTTCTTAGATACAGAAGACCAGAACGTTCATAAGGTCACTCCAAAGTTCTACTTAAAGCCACAGAGATGTTGCTGATGCTACCAGTCCACTTACCATTTCTTCAACATAAGGGTAAAGCATGTCTCCAAAGTATTCTGTAGATTCAATTGGAAGCTGTGCTGGCAAATTGTCAATGGAACACATCAGAATCCCAGAGCCTTCCACACTAGGAGAATCAACACGTTTCACTCAGATGGACAAAATTTATGTGTAAGTTCTAACTTTTCCAGATGTCTGCTCTATTATACATTTGTACTTTTGTGCCATAGTATATAAGAAAATAAACAAGCTTTTTCAAATAAAACCTTTCCCTTCTTCAGCAACCCATTTTGAAATGCAGTACATATATACGTGTGTATGCATTTAAGCACTCAAATTTGGATGTGGTTTTTCCACCAAGTTTTTAAATATATTTGAGCATATCTCTGGAAATTTGCATTGTTGTTGTGCTCAGTCACTCACTGTGGGTATTTTAGAGTAGCATATCAAAGGAAGTAAATGCTATGTATCTCACCCCGTCTAACACCTTTAGCAAACTCACCTGTCATGAATAATGTGCTGATCTGCATCATACATGCAAAAGGGACGCTCTATGGTTGTACACTCAGTCATAAACTCAATGGACCCTCCTGTGTCAGCTGAAATGTCACATATTGCCACAAGTCTGTAAATAACATCAATACTTAGATGAGAGCATGGATCTCTGGAGTGTCCAACAGAATTAAAAATGAATAGAAATGAAAAGTGCTTGGAAATTTTTTAAAGTGGATGGCAAAAATGTCTTAGGCTCTCAGTTCTTTTTCCTATGGATCATTGTTCAGGAAACAGATCTTCTGGGATACAGAGAATCTTCCTGATAGGAGTTTTAGTAACCACAAGCAAAAAGAAAAAGAGGAAGAGGAAGATAGGAAATGAAAAGAGATGAAACAAAAAGGAAAAATTCCTTCCTCATAAACACTGCTATATATAAAACAGATAACTAGTAAGGACCTATTGTACCATAGGAACTTTACTTATTACTCTGTAATGGCCTACAGGGAAAAGAACCTAAAAATGAGTGGATATAGATATATGTGGGCTTCGCTGGTGGCTCAGCAACAGAGAACCTGCCTACAATGCAGGAGCCACAGGAGATGTGGGTCCAATCCCTGGGTCAGGAA
>SJYT01026163.1:19181-78850 GCA_006410635.1 Cephalophus harveyi
TGAGATGGCTGGATGGCATCACTGACTCGATGGACGTGAGTCTGAGTGAACTCTAGGAGTTGGTGATGGACAGGGAGGCCTGGCGTGCTGCGATTCATGGGGTCGCAAAGAGTCGGACACGACTGAGCGACTGAACTGAACTGAAGTGACTTAGCACATATGCACACGTATGTATTGTATAACTGGTTCACTTGCTGTACACCTGACACTAACACAACACTGTAAATCAGCTATGCTTAGTCACTCAGTCGTAACTGACTCTTTGCAACGCCTTGGACTGTAGCCTGCCAAGCTCCTCTGTCCATGCAATTTTTTTTTTTCCAGGCAAGAATACTGAAGTGGGCTGCCATTTCCTCCTCCAGGGGATTTTCTCGACCCAGGGGTAGAACCCATGTCTCCTGTCTCCTGCATTGCAGGCGGACCAACTATAGTCAATAAAAAGATTTTTTTTTAAAGCTTTCCTAGAGAAATCACTGACAACAGCCTAAAGCTGAACTACTTAGTTAGCTTTAAACAACTTAGATTTTTCAATTGCACTGCCTCCACCTTGCTTAGTAGTGTATAACTTTACATGTTAATACATGGAAATCTCTGAAACTGAACAAAAGTTTCAGCCCAGGATTAGAAATCCTTTAGAGGTTGACCACAATTTTCCTGCCCAATCTCTAGTTTCCAACTGCCCATATAAACCCTATCCTAGGGCTAGACTATCCCACTCACTGTCTTAAATTGTGCTTTGGTGTTTCCATATTTATCAAACACCAACCCTGTGACTGAAATCCTTGTTCTTACTCCTCTCTAAAGACTTTGTCAAGCCCACACCCCCTCCCACTTTCTTCTAAACTCCTCTGATGTTGATTGCTCCCAGCATTCCCGTGGCATTTACCTGATGCCAGCTACATGCATGAGGGTAACAGTCATATTTTTTCTTTATCACTCAGCTTAGCACAGTGCCAGGAAGACCAGGTGCTCCACAAATATGTTATTGATTACCTAATTTATTCAACATTAGTAATTATTTGAATGAACTTTATACGTCAAACAACACACTGGATATCTGTGGTCAAGAGAAATAGGGCCCTTATCCTTAAGGAGATTAAGGTCTAGTAAGGCAGGAAAAATCAAAATACAAGAAAACTTAAAATCATAAGCAAAAGAATTTCAGGGGGAAAAACAGTAACAAACTGAAGAGAGATGGGAATGCAGAAGCACGTACAGACCTCTCTGAGGAGTTTAATTTTTAGCTACATGTGGATTCATAGAAGTTAAGAGAAGAGAATTTCAAGAAGGAGGGAAGGAAATAGACTCATAAACACAGAAAACAACTTTAGGGTTACCAATGAGCACAGCAGGTAAGGGAGAGATAAATTAGGAGTTTGGGATTAACAGATACACACTACTATATATAGAACAGATTTTTTTAAAAGGACCTACTGTATAGCACAGGGAACTATATTTAGTATCTTATTATAACCTATAATGAAAAAGATTCTGAAACAGAATGTATATATATATATATAACTGAATTACTGTGCTTACACCTGAAACTAACATGACATTGTAAATCAACTATACTTCAATAAAAAATAAACTGGCTGCCTAGGGCAAAAAGAAAGAAAGAAAGAAAAAGAAACCTTGTTATATCAGTTCTCCCTAACATGTTATCACAGAGTCCAGTGATCACTTAACACAGTTAAGTCCAGAACACTTTTTCTAACTTTGGGGATGTTGCTTTATACATAGGTATAACTGAATCACTTTGCTGTACACTTGAAACTAACAGCATTGTAAATCATTATACTTCAATTAAAAAAAAAAAAGAGAGAGAGAGAGAAGGTTAACTGTCAAATATTGCCAGGATATTAAGTAAAGTAAGGCAGACAACCAGTTACTAACAGTCAAGTCCTGTGCTATTTGGATCCCTGTGTGTGATACTCTCCCAGTGGGCCTGCTACTGAACACTGCTATCATTGCTGAAGTCCTTACTTGTGTGGCAATGCAGGGCAGCCTTCAACACCAGCAACTGGGGACTTGCCTGGAGCCAGGAGACTCTGAGCATCTTGGCGGGTGAGTAGACGAGGGGTGTTCTGTTCCCAGTAGATCCCGTTAATTAAACAAGTTGTATAGGGTGCAATCTGGAAAGGAAATTCCAAGTTCAACAAGATAGGAAATAGCTCTTTTCAGTGCAGTGAATTTCAGTAAAATTCATGAGAAACAACATTACCTCTAACTGACTTTGTTATTTGCCAAGTCAGTAGCTACATTTTGAAGCAAAGGCAATAAACACCCACCCAGATTTTGGTGGAGAACTACCTCATAGAAAAGCATATGAACGTAAATATCAATATCGGTGTTCTACAATATACTGCATAGCCAATAAAAGAGAAATAGAAATTTAAGCAACCAAGGGTTCTATTTCCAGCTCAGCCTCTAGTAGAGTATGATCTAAAGCATTCTACCTCAACTTCCCTGGGTTCTGTTTTCCTTACCTGCCAGATGGGGATAATACGTACCCCATTCCTCAAAGGAATGCTGTGAAGATTAAATCAGATAACATCTGTAAGCTCCATGGACAAATGTGCTACATGCATGCATACATGATAACTAGGTCATTATAAGTTTTAGGATGCATCCAATCACCAGTACTTCTGTGATTGGGGAAAAGAGAAGGCACGGAAATTTACTAGGTTCAAAATTTTTCAATTTGAAACTAGTTTTTATAATTCCTGTTTCTCAAGCATCTCAAGCATTCTCAAGATACAGGTAAAGGTCCTTCTTCTATAACATGCTCCACATGTTATAAAACTGAATTTCATACCAAAATCTATAAATGCTATATTTGTTCAAACATTTAAAATTATTTAAAACCTGCCTTTCCACAACAGGTGCATGCATTTTTGTTGGCTGATTTTGAGGAGGACGAATGCATAACCAATGACTACAGAGCACACATATATTATCCCTTTTACAAGATGAGACCACTGTGTCCCCATATGAATTGGAAGCAACTTTTGTACAGTGGAGACCATACTATTTCACGCTGGTTCCCTGTAATCAAAATGTATTTCAAGATGGCTGGCTGAGATTATGATTGCAACTTGTGGTCATAGAAATGATGGACCAATGTTGAAATCAAAACTCATCCACATTGTGCTTTGTCCAAGTACTGCTGCTGCTACTAAGTCGCTTCAGTTGTGTCTGACTCTGTGCAACCCCACAGACGGCAGCCCACCAGGCTTAGTCCAAGTACTAACTCACGATAAATACAGAAAACAGTAACCCACAGGAAATGATTTAGAGCTATTAGGAACGTGCCGACCTCAAGGAGAAACAGAGTCAGTGAAGAAAAGGGCACACCTACAGAAGCCACACAGTTACCAGGCAAAGGCCACTCCAAACATCAATAAAAGCCAACAATTCCTAAGAACAACTTATAATACCCAAAGGACTCACAACAAATCAACTCAGGGAACTGAAAATCAAGGTACACATTCACAATTTCTGGCCTTAAAAACAGCCTAACTATAGTGTATCATGAGCAAGTAACTCAAAAGCTAGGTCTGATACTCACATCAGTATTAAAACGGCTAATGTAGCGCTCGGGGTATTTGTCATACTCTACAGGGTCATATACACCATCTGTTTTCCTGACAAGATGATGATGGCGACTTAACACTGTCCCGTACACCTTTCTCAGGTCTTGCAGAGGAGAAAGAAATTAGCAAAGTGGGTCACAAGTGATATAGGTTTATAATGATAAAATATTATAATGCACAAACTGTTAAAAACAGTCAAAGATACATACAGTCACTCTCCCCTCCTCCCTCCTTACCTCCATTTTGGGAAACTTCTTTTAATTCATGTGGCTCCACATACTCACAAGGTAATTCATTGAAGATTTCCTGGGCTCCCTGTAAATAATGCATGAATGGAAATTTAAAAATCAATCTGAAAAGAGCCAATATGTTTTCCTCATTTCCTCAAAAGGTTCCAACTCACTTTCCCCACAATTACATAGCTCTATCCTGCCCTGCCCTGCAACTGGGCCCACAGCATGAAAGTACAGATGAGCTTCTTGCATACAGCCTGCAAACCATTTAAATACCACTCATTGGAGAGGGGGCTTCCCAGGTGGCTCACTGGGTAAAAGAAAACACCGGCAATACAGGAGACCCAGGAGACGCGGGTTCGCTCCCTGGGTCGGGAAGATCACCTGAAGGAGGCAACTGGAGGCAACTCACTCCAGTATTCTTGCCTGGAGAATCCCATGGATGGAGAAGCCTGGCGGGCTACGGCCCATCAGCTCCCAGAGTTGGAAACAATTGACGTGACCGAGCATAGACGCATGCACGTTGGAAAGGGCTTTAACTTTTTACTTAAACTTATTCAGCACAGACACAAAAGTGTTTAGAATTGAGAGTGCAATAAAAATATTTCTATTTAACTTTTGCTCCATTGCAGAAATTATTTCAAGGGGGGAAACTATATTTCCTACCCCCACCCCCCAGAAAAATCACCTGACTATCTCATAGTATACTACAGTGATGTCCTGTTTGTAAAACAGTCTCATGGAAGAAAGATCTATTTTACAATTATAAGTTTCTCTAGGGGATCACAAATGCATTCTCAAAACTATCCCAGAAGGAAGAAAATAACAGTTCTAGTCTTATTTGTTATAAGACTTAAAACTATAGTTATAGGTTATAAGGCTTATTAATTGTGTCATAATTATAGATATAAGACTTATTCTAGTCTTGAATTAAGTTTCTTAGCATCTCATCTTGGGGTTACTTCTAAATTTTGGGACATCTCAGTGATGGAGGTAAAATAGAGCACCCTAAGAACAGAACTTTTCACTGCAAGGAGTTATCTGTCTAAAAAGAAAAGAAAAAGCATTCAAAGGCCCTGACAGCTTGATATCAACTAAAAGCAAAGAGAGTAAGTTTGGACCAGTACTATTCTTTACTACAGGAAAAGTTCATAGGTAAGAAAAGTACCAAGAATAGAATGCCCAGTCATGGAAAAGAAAGGCTCTGAAATGTCAACAAAATGCCCACATCCTTCAGGTGAGTCCCCGAGTTCCAGACTGCTTTACGGAAAGAAGACAGTTGGAATTTACCTTAGATACGTTACCAGTCCCTGTGAACACAAATGTTAAGGGCCCTATTGACTTCGGCATCAAACCCAGAGATATTTCATAGCCAGCATCGCGGACAGCTTGCACAGCCTGACCACTGTTCCTGTAGTTATGAGCCATGCCAATGTGCTGCAAGCAAGCATATGTGGTTCACATTAGTTGACCACCCAAGACACGTTTCTATGTTTAAAATGTGACGTGTTAAAAAAAAAAATTAGACACAATAAACATCTCACCATAAAAGGTGTGTGATGTCCCAAAGCAAGGAGCCTTAAACCCATCCCATGAAGAATGTTGATCATCCCTGTTGCAGAATCAGACCAACAGAAAGACCGTTAGTTAGGAGGAGTGGAAACTCTTTTCTCCGCCAGTTCTCCAACCTGCTCCATGCTCTGAGGAAGCACGGACCACAGCATCTCAGGTTTGGAAGGGGCCCTGGAAGTTATCTATCCATTCCCTCAAGTTTCTGCCATCAAAAGTATTAACCCAGCTGCACCCGCCTCCTGTCCCCTCCACTTCCAATCCTGCTAAAATGGAAAGAGTGTGCCTCTTCTTCTCTAAGGTTAATCTCTCCACCTTTGCTCCAGATCCTATCCTTCCTGTCTCACTCAGGAATTTACTCTGGAATTATGTCCTCTTTCTAACCCTCTCTATTGGTTAATTCTTAACATTTAAACACACCTCCATTCCTCGGGTACCAAAAACAAATGAACATGTGAAAACAAAGTCACCATGGACCTTATGACCCCTCCTCCCACCCTCAGCTATTTCAGTGACCTACCCAGCTAAACTCGGTGGACACTTTGCAGACCCTGAATTACTTGTCAGAGGCATTTGGCAACGTGTACTTAGTCACTCAGTTGTGTCTGACTCTCTGTGACCCCATGGACTGTACCCAGCCAGGCTCCTCTGTCCATGGGGATTCTCCAGGCCAGAATACTGCAGTGGGTAGCCTTTCCCTTCTCCAGGGGATCTTCCCAACCCAGGGATCGAACCCAGGTCTCCCGCATTGCAGGCAGATTCTTTACAGTCTGAGCCACCAGGGAAGCCCAAGAATACTGGACTATGTAAACTATCCCTTCTCCAGGGGAACTTCCAGACCGAGGAATCATACTGGGGTCTCTTGCACTGCAGGCAGATTGTAGAGCTTCTTTTTGTTGGAACTCTCTTCCCTCAGCGTGCCTGGCTTGAACACACCATCACCCTAAATTTCTGCATGCTCCTCTTTGCATGCCTATTCTTTGTATATTAGTGTCCCCTGCCCCTTGCTTAACACTGTCACCCCCAGGATTCTGCTCCAGGCTCTCTTCTCTTCAATCTTTACATTTTTATTTTCCTTAGCTAAACTCATTCATTCCTAAATTTCAGGTATTCTCTGTATGCTGATGACTGCAAGTCTGTATCTCTAACACAGATATTTTATTTCAAGATCCAGTCAGCTGCCTCATGGATTTCTCATTTTGGATGTCCTTCAAAATAGCAAAAACTTAGCATGCCCGTAGTGAGGACCTCAGCATCCATTCTCCCCTTCTTCTTTCTCGGAAGAGAACTTTCCCTCTCCATATCCCTGACAAATTTTCTTTGATCTTTTTTCTGATGTTTACTTTTAAGGAATAATTTATATACTATAGATGACACTGATTTAAAATCTATACTTTGTTAACTGTTAACAAATGTACACACCCATATTCCCAACAACATAATTAAGATATAAGCTACTCCCATCACCCCAGTCAATCCTCCCCAAGCTTTGGTTCTGAATAACTGATTCTATTTCTGTCTGTGTAGCATAGTTTCTTCTATCAGTTCAGTTCAGTTCAGTCGCTCAGTCGTGTCTGACTCTTTGAGATCCCATGAATCCCAGCACGCCAGGCCTCCCTGTTCATCACCATCTCTCGGAGTTCACCCAGACTCACGTCCATCGAGTCAGAGACGCCATCCAGCCATCTCATCCTCTGTCATCCCCTTCTCCTCCTGCCCCCAATCCCTCCCAGCATCAGAGTCTTTTCCAATGAGTCAACTCTTCGCATGAGGTGGCCAAAGTACTGGAGTTTCAGCTTTAGCATCATTCCTTCCAAAGAAATCCCAGGGCTGATCTCCTTCAGAATGGACTGGTTGGATCTCCTTGCAGTCCAAGGGACTCTCAAGAGTCTTCTCCAACACCACAGTTCAAAAGCATCAATTCTTTGGCGCTCAGCCTTCTTCACAGTCCAACTCTCACATCCATACGTTGCACACAAATGAAATTTTAAATATTTATTATTTTGTCTGTCTACTCTTACTCAGAATAATGCTTTTGAGATTCATGCATACTTTGTGTGTATAAGAAGTTTGCTTCTTTTTATTGCTGAGGAGTGTTCCATTCTATAGCTATACTGTAATTTATTTATCCATTCCTCTGCTGATTGCCTGGGCTATTACAAATGAAGCTACTATAAACAATTCTTTACAAATAATAATTTGCTTCTCTTGACAAATGCTTATAATTTATTTTGTACATTGATATTCAAGAATTTTATTTCTTCATGAGTTGTGTCTTGCAAGAATTTGCCTATTTTGTCAACATTGTCGTATTTATTGGCCTATCCATAATATTCCCTTATCCTTTTAAAATCTGTGACATATATAGTGATAATTCCTGTTGTATTCCCAATATTGCTTTTTTAAAATGTGCTTCTCTGTCTCTTTTCTTAAAAATTAATCTAACTGGAAGTTTATAAAATTTACTGACTTTTTAAAAAATAACCAGCTTTAAAATTCTTGCTTTCTTCTTTTCTAATAAAAGCATTAAATGCTATAAATTTCCTTCTAAACAGCACTTTATCTTCATTCAACAAATTTTTGTATGCTATTTTAATTCTTCATTCAATTAAAAATATTTCCTATTTTTTCCTGTAAGGTCTTCTGTACTCATGGATTATTTTAAAAAACATGGTTTATCTTCCAAATATTGGAAATTTTCTGGATATCTTTGCATTATAATACCAAAGTCAATTTTATTATAGTCAGAGCACATACTCTATGGTTTTTAAACTTTTGAATTTACTGAGGATTGCTTTGTGATCCAGCACATGGCCCATCTAGGTGGATGTTCCACATGACCTGAAAGGAATGTTTATTCTGTTCTGCAAGTTGCTAGGTGGAATGCTGGGTGCGCAAGAACTGTCACTGACGTCTCTGTGGTTGATAGTGTTTTGTGTTCCATACCTTACAAATTTTCGGCCTACTTATTCTGACAATCACAGACCTTCAAGTAGTCTAATCTGATACAAAGTTATAACATGTAGTGTTTCTCAACTAAAGATGGTTCAAAGTACTAACTGGGACAAAAATAAAGTGTTAATTTTCCCCAAATTCCACTTCTTATCCTTGCAGACTCCTCCTCCATGGGTTCCTGTCTCCACATCTGCTGCTGCTGCTGCTAAGTTGCTTCAGTCGTGTCTGACTCAGTGCAACCCCATAGACAGCAGCCCACCAGGCTCCTCCGTCCCTGGGATTCTCCAGGCAAGAACACTGGCGTGGATTGCCATTTCCTTCCCCAATGCATGAAAGTGAAAAGTGAAAGTGAAGTCGTGTCTGACTCTTCACGACCCCATGGACTGCAGCCCACCAGGCTCCTCCATCCATGGGATTTTCCAGGCAAGAATACTGGAGTGGGGTGCCATTGCCTTCTCCTATCTCCACATCTTACCTCTCCCATTTCACCCTTTCTTTCATTCTTCAAATTTCTCATCACCAAACTGACCTCTCTTTCCAACTCCCAATCAGAAAAACTCCAAGCCTATCCATAGCTGTTGTCCTTCTCTCTGTTCCTTTTCTTTAACTCTGTAATAAATGTAGTGTCCCATTTTATTCCCCTGATATTCATCATCCTTACTCACACCCACCATGTTTATTTTTATTGGTGGAAATGAACACTCCCATCCCCTTGCCACAGAAAAAACACAGTTACTTTCCAGGCAAATTTACAGGCAAATGTAACAGCCTTGGATACCTACCTGCCACACCTGCCCACTGTCCAAATGCCACCACCCGTATTCCTCTATGATCCACCATTTTCTCATAATCAATAAGTCGGATTTCCTGAAGAAATGATAAAAAATTTCTAAATCATCCAGCTTAATTTCAATGGGTAGAACACATATATGAGTAAATGGGTATTTCACATTTTTCCCTCTTATAAAATATATCTTGACTTGCTAACAGAAGTTACCATGAGGTGCACCATGAAATATTTAGAAAATGCTGGGTCACAAACCAAGGATAGGTTTGTGATGAGAATGGATGCTAATGCCCCTTGATGGCAGGCAATAAAATAACAAAGGCATGATATCTTTGAACTTTTAGCCCAGCACCATCAACCAACTTTTCTACATAATGCCCCACTCATCCTCACATCCTTCCCTCTAGTCTCAAAAACGAGTCCTTCCTGAGACTAATCCCTGTGAGCTAGATCCCAACTTTTTTCTGTGTCTTCCAAGACCACTCTTGAACTTATTCTCATTCTTGCATTCTCTCTCTTTACTGTGTTCCTTCCCCTCAGCCATTCCAAATATGCCCAAGTCTCCCTTCTACCTTAAAAATGACAACAAAACACCCTCTCAAGTCCATACACACAAATCTATCTCATTCTCTCTCTTCCTCTCTCTTTCTCTTCTTCTCTCTTTCTGACTCTCTTAATATTTCTTTCTCTCTGTTTTCTCTCTCCAGGCTATCTCAAGCAAGCTTTATTTAAAAAATAAAACAAGCTGCTTGTTTTTCACTTCCTCATTTTCTCTAAAATCATATCCCTCCCCTTTCCTTCCCTTCCAAGAGAAACCCTTTCTCTTGGAAATCCTCTATTAATTCATGCTTAAAAGCTACTAACACATTGTAATTATAGAATGTCTTAAATAATCTATTTATTTCTCAAAGATAATAGAATTTTTACCATGTCCATTTATTTAAGAATATTTAATATTCATCCAACTCCAAGTAATTTGTTACAAAAATGTTGCCCCAAAGCAGCCCTGCTGAGTCTGTTTTTATTAATTTTCTTGAAATGAACAAAAGTTCATACAACTCCCCCAAAAAAGTTTCTGAAGTACTTTTTGAGGAGTTTATCTGCTTAACGTGAAACATTCTTATTATTTTCATTAATTAGTTTTTGAATTTGTTCTTTTGAAACACTGCAAATTAACTGTAGTCTCCGTTTAGTAAATTTGAAAATAGTAAGAATGCATTCTGGATGCCTATATAAAATACATTTTCCTCTACTGCTTTTACTGTTCATGAAATTCGCCTGTCCTCTGCCTACTGTCAAATCCTAGTCTAGTTTCTAGCTGTCTAATATCTTTACTCCAGGACTTAGACCTTGGACTTCTCCATCCACACTTACTCCCTACCCTCATCCAATCTCATGGCTTTAGATACCTTCTGGTCTCTGACAACTGTGTATCAGGAGGAGCTGGCTTCCTGAACTACAGATTCACATTCAATGGCCCACTCAACTTCTCCCCTTCAATGTCTAATGGACAAATTAAACTCAACAGACCCTAAACCCAACTCTCGATCCTTCCAAACAAGCCTGTTTCTCTGGCAGTGGCATCATCTCAATCTAAGGCAACTCCTTTAAGTTACTGAAACCAAAATCCCTTAAGAGTCAGCTGTGACTCCTCTCTTTCTCTCACAGTCCACACTGACTTCATCAGTGATTCCTGTGGGCTCAGACCTCTGAAATATACGCAGGTTTTGTCCATGTGTCACAACCTCTGCTTCTGCCACCTCCGTGCAAGACACCATCATTGGCAGGCTAGCATCTGGACTAGTCCACACTAACAGTCTTATTAATTTTGTTCTCCTCCTCTCACTTCCAACTATTATTCACACAGCAGGCAGAAAAGCATCTTAGAATATGATTTTCTCTAATCCTCCACTCAAAAAGACTGTCAGGGCTTTGTATTACTATTCTCTTAGCTTAGCTGACTTTGCCCAGATGGATATGGCTTGACCCTTCATCTCCAAAGGTTTGCTCAGTTCCAACTTAGCCATGAGGCTCTCTCTAGCCATCCTATTTAAACTAGCATTGTCACCTGCCCCGGTGCCTAGAACTCCTTTTTTTCTACTGTATCATATTTGCCTCCATTACATATATCACCAAGCAATGTATGAAGTGTCATTTATTTATCATCTGTCTCCTTCCACTCAAATATAAGCTCTGTTCATTGCAGTAATCAGTGTCAGACACAGTGTAGGCACTTGGTAAATACTTGCTGAGTGAATACTCTGTAATTTAAATAGATGCTAGTTTTTCCACAGTATTAATAATCTCAAAAAAGTTTTTTTTCCCTTATGAATATGTAAAAATAGTCCCCAGTCCAGTTCTGGTACTACAGAGCAACCTCAGTCAATTTGCTTCACCTCTCTGGGCTCCACCTGAAAAATTAGGGTGGTGGGTTGTATGATCCCTAAGGTTCTTTTCAGCTCTAAAATCCTACTCGGCCATATTTGACCAACTAACCTGATAAATTAATGATCACTTGGGACAAATGCTTCTATCATTCTTTCCATTTTAGAATACAAAAGGGGTGAAATATGTTTGATTCTTCTTTTCACGACCCTGCCCTGCAGAGGAGCCGTAAGTGCAGCAGAACTATTCAAGCACTATCTGACAGATCAGCTTTCCTGTTGAGGTGACTGGCATGATGTATTTCCTAGATGCTAAAAGAAAACTAAAACTCTGCTTGACAGTTAAAAGCAAAAAAAAAGTTTCGGTGTTAACATTTATGAATATTGTCCACTAAATACCTGTTTTAGGATCTCATCCAGCAAACCCATATTGGCCTCCTGAGCCTTTATTGTGTGGGAGAAGAATGCATAAGTCTTCTTGGGCATTAATTTTTCCTCTGGTGGTCTTTTAACTCCCAAAATTAGACAAGCTTCAGAAATATCCTCCTGGAGAATGCCACCAGCTTTGACATATTCCTGGGAATGCAATTTTGATTGAAAGTTATTCCCCTGATTTGTTGTATTCATATTTTCTTTACTAAATAAATTTAGCAGTTAAAGACACAAACTTTTGAAAGAATAAAACATAAGGAACAAATAATGGAAAAACTACTTCTAAAATTATTACTTGCTGACTAAAGAATTTAACATGCTTGACTTTTGCAGCAAAAACAAAAATCAGAAAATTCAGCACATAATTTTATTCGAGAACAGTTAATAGCCACTAACACACTAGAACGTGTGATTTAAATATACTTGTAAAATATATTTTTTCAACAATGCTGTGAAACATGAAATGCTAAATAGTAATTTATTGTTGTTATTGTTGTTTAGTCACTAAGTTGTGTCTGACTCTTTGCAGTCCCACAGACAGGAGTCTGGCAGGCTCCTCTGTCTGCAGAATATCCTAGGCAAGCATACTGGAGTGGGTTGCCATTTTCTTCTCCAGAGGATCCTCTTGATCCAGGGATTGAACCCATGTCTCCTGCATTGGCAGGTGGATTCTTTATCACTGAGCCACCAGGGAAGCCCAGTAATTTATTACTTGAGTATATTTTTAAAAGAAAGACATAAATCTGCAACATTTTCTTTTCTTTCTTTTTTTGGGGGAGTAGGGTTCAATTAGTATTTACTGTTGTCCTACTCTGTACAGTGGATTGTGATAGAGATGAGATAAAACCCAAAGAAAGACAGACAAGATTCCTCCTGTAAAAGAGCTCACAAAATATTGTAGAAATAATCAGAGGCACAATGTATTAGGTTGAATTCTAAAGAATAGTATGATTATTCTTACTTAATATGAATGATCATTACTTAATGATGATTAGTATGATTGTTAATAATCTAAATGATATATTAATTTGAGCTAACTCCCAAGAGAGATGATCATGGAAATATAGAAATTTAAATTAATCTAAAAGGCTGAGTAGGATTTGGAGGAACAGAGATAGGAAATACAAGGTGGTAATACCAGTAAGAGGCATCAAAGAACCACATACAAATATGGAGATGGGAAAGTAAGGATATGTTTAGGGCATAATAAGTGAATCAATTTAGAAAAGTAGACTGAATATTATCATTGTGAATATGAGCTTTATTAAATAAAAATTATAATCATTGATATTTATTAATAAATTACTGTATGCTTTGCTAAGCTCTTTGGGTGAATTATTTAATTCTCAAAACTCCCATGAGGTAGATGCTATTATTATCCCCATTTTATCAATGAGAAACCCGAGTCTTACACATTAAACTGAGATTTCATAACTAGTACATAGAGGCAACAAAGAATTATTTCAGATTTTTAAATAAAGGGGTAGCATAATCCCAGGAATGGGGGAGCCTGGTGGGTTGCCGTCAATGGGGTCGCACAGAGTCGGACACGACTGAAGTGACTTAGCAGCAGCATGATCCAGGCAGAATTTTTAAGGCATCTGAGGTGGCGGTTAAATAAAATGAAGATAAATCTAGTTAGGAATCTACCTGAAAGGAAAGCATAAATCTAGAGGAGAGACAGTAAAAGTAATAAACATGTCCATGTCTCGTTTCTCTGAAAACAATCTGCCCATTTATAGTAGACTGGTTAAAAACATCATGATAAATCAGAGAGCAATAATAACAGAGTGATTACTACATAGACATTGAATAAAATGAAGCTGATTTCTATGAACTGATATGGATAGATTTCCAGGATATGCCTTCAGTTCAGATCAGTTCAGTTCAGTCACTCAGTCATGTCCAATTCTTTGTGACCCCATGGACTGCAGCACACCAGGTTTTGCTGTCCATCACCATCTCCCAGAGTTTGCTCAAACTCCATCCATCAAGTCGGTGATGCCATCAAACCACTTCATCTTCTGTCATCCCCTTCTCCTCCTGCCTTCAATCTTTCCCAGCATCAGAGGATATGCCAAAGAACAAAGCAAGGTGTGAAAGAGTATATGCAGTATACAAGGTTCTGCATAAGATTAAAAGGAAAATAAGAAAACACATAACACACATTTTTGTAAGAAGAAACAGGAATGATAGATCAGAAACTAATGAAAACAGTAGCCTACAAGGTAGATAGGGATGGGAAGCAGGGGGTTAAGATAAGAGCAAGACTTCTCTGTGTTGCATCTTTTTATATGGTTTTAATCTTTACAGGGGCTTCCCTTGTGGCTCAGCTGCTAAAGAAACCCCCTGCAATGCAGAAGACCTAGATTCGATCCCTGGGTTGGGAAGATTCCCTGGGGAAGGGAAAGGCTACCCACTCCAGTACTCTGGCCTAGAGAATTCCATGGACTGTATAGCCCATGGGGTCGCAAAGAGTAGGACAAGACTGAGCGACTTTCACTTTCACTAGGTGGCTCAGCACTAAAGAATTCACCTGCAATGCAGGAGATGCGAGTTCGAACCCTGGGTGGGGAAGATCCCCTGGAGAAGGAAACGGCACCCCAATCTAGTATTCTTGCCTGGGAAATCCCATAGACAGAGGAGCTAGAGGGCTGCAGTCCATGGGGTCCCAAAAAGTCAGATACGATTTAACAACTGAACAACAGCAACAACATCTTTAAAACTTATACATTTTTAACTTATTTTAAAAATAAAACTAAATCAAAAAGCATTTAAAAGCAAATGTTAAAATTTAATAGAAACAAAAACAAATAAATCCAACTGGATCAAATTGACATGTAACCACATAGAAAAACTAGTTCAGATATGTTTTGAACACAGCACTCTGAGTATTCTTTGTGAGATGCAGTCTAAAGGCAAAAAAACACTCTTCTAAGAAATATTAAACTCCATTCAGTATCCTCTTACTGAGGACAGAAGATGAGATGGTTGGATGGCATCACCGACTCAATGGACATGAATTTGAGTTGATGATGGACAGGGAAGCCTAGCGTGCTGCAGTCCACGGGGTCGCAAAGAGTCGGACATGACTGAACTGAACTGAACTGAACATTATATTCGTCTCGGGTGTATACCAAAATTAGTTTCAGGTGTATACATTGCAAAAAGATAACCACAATAAGCCTAATTGACAATAAACCTAGTACTGTTCTAGATTAAAAGAACTAAAGATACATAATAATAAATTCAATGAACCTTATTTAAACCTTGCTTAAAATAAAAACCATAAAAGACATTAGGGACAATGGGGAATTTGAAATGGGTATGTGTGATGATCTTGTGGAATTATTAATTTCTTAGGTGTGAAAATGAAACGACAGTTATGGTTATGTACGAAGACGATTTCTTCCTGGGAAATACATACTGAAGCATTTAGAGATAAAGTGTCACTGTCTGAAACATATTTTCAAATGGCTCACAGAAGAAAAATCACGTGCATGTCTCTAAAGTAAAAATAAAAGTTAAGTCTCTGTCATAAGATTATGGTGAAGAATGAAGAGAATGATGAATGTGAGCTGACTGGCAAGGTTAGGACTCATGAACAAACTCTAGTAAAGCATTTCTGGGAAACATGGGTCTTCCCAGTCCTAAAACCAGGGTCACATGTGAAAGAATGATGGGAAGGATGTCATCCCTAAACTGGAGAAAGCATGGAATGAGTGAAAACAATACTTATTGGCTAAATTCTAGGCTCAAGAAATTATTCCAACTAGAAGCCTCCTAACTATATACTCTTAACTACAACCGAAGTAAAAATACTGTTGTGTGGCCCTCAAGTGACACTAACAAACGTTTTGAGCTTCCCTACTGGCTCAGATGGTAAAGAATCCGCCTGCAATACGGGAGAGCTGCGTTTGACCCCTGCGTTGGGAAGATCGCCTGGAGGAGGGCACGGCAACCCACTCCAGTATTCTTGCCTGGAGAATCCCCATGGACAGAGGAGCCTGATGGGTCGCAGAGTTGGACACAACTGAGTGACTAGCACAGCACAGCTAACATTTTAGGTTCACGCAGATGCTCTGTGATTTTCATACGTAGCGTCATTTCACTTTCACATATCTTTACAAATTGGAAATATTACCTTATCGTGAATGGCTCGCCGATTGGAAGGCTGTATTAAGACCTTGTATCCCAGGTTGGTGATCCCTTTGACGTGCCGGGGAGCCAGAGGAGCCCGCCTTTCCCAGGCATTCACATCCTCCCGCCTCAAGGCCATCACCGCCTTGTGGTGAAGCCCTCTGGAGAGGCTGGGGCTCAGCCTGCCCAGTTTGGTTCTGGACACTCGCAGCATCTTGAAACCTGGTGACTGTAAAGACATTACAAGAGCAGGACAATGAAAGGCAGGAGGACTCACAGGTCAGTTCTGGTCTCCTGAGAAATCTGGAGATTTTTTCTTTCTTGAGAAATCTGTTGTAAAATCTAACCAACCCAGGTGGTAACAGATTCAAGGTGGAGAAGGGAGAGGGAAAACCTGGATGACATTACAGTGTTCCTTTACCCAACCAAAACTGAACTTTCACAAACAAAGGTAAATCCAAAATTAAAAAACAAAAAGTTCCAAGCACTGACTGGACACTAATCAATATTCGCTGTGTCAAAATCATGTTTTTAAAATATATGCTTTATCAAACCATACATTCAGCACAAAGGTTTTAAGCAAGTTAATCTACAAATACAGGAATTTTAATGATGAAAAATTTAGAATCCTTTCATAATGTTCAAGATCCTTGACAATCCAGCTCCAACCTCTTTCCAGTTTAATCTCTGATTATTTCCTAACCTAGTTCTACTCAGTGTGTTTTACAGCCTGTTGTTGGTCACTGGACTGGTTTTTACTGGTCCACGATGAGATGTGTACAGAAATAGAAAGTAGGCACTTAGAAATCTTTATATGACAGGGTCATTTTTTCTAGTAATTCATTGGTATTGAATTTTATAAAAGCATTGGTCCTGGCAGATTGGAAAACAAGACTAACATGTTTTCACCATAGGTGTTAGAAGCTGGAAAGCATACCCCTAAACCCCTGCCCCACCCGACACCCCTCAGCCTCACTTTGCTGACCCTGATGTTGCTTTTTGCCTTTCCAACCTGTCCTCTACCCTACCACCCCTCCCTGCTATTACATTAAATCCAGACCTGTCTTAATCAGTTCTCTAACTGCTGTCCCAGATTATATAACTCTATTCATTTGTTCAGTTAAGAAATATTTACAAGAGGCTTACTATGTGTCAGCAGAGAGTAAATTGTACAAAAATTTTTAAAGCATAAATACTAAACAGTTTTCAAATGGGAACATAAACTTAGTAGTCAGAGGTTATTTCAGATCATTTGGATGCTAAACCTTGCTTTTCTATGTTTAAGGTTGGCATCAAAATATAGATACTAAATGATCTTACATCTTCTAGAAATTCCCTAGCATATAGCAAAATTCTTATGGAACACATTTCTGTTACATCAGACCTCAATCTCTAAATCAGACCCACCTTAAAGAGAGGGAAGCTTTGTCCAAACAAGGGAACATACAAGTACATTTCCTAGAGGCGAACTACTTATCACCCTAGATAGAAAATGTGTAGGATAACTCACAACACAGAGTGAAAGAATAAAGCAAACTGCAAGGAGTCCAGCTAAGAAGACTTTGAAGAAGGGCAGGGAGAGAAAACACAGCACACAGCAAGTAAACAGTTTGATCATGAGGAGTTCAGGCTTTTACTCAGGCCAAATACAGATGATCGACATTTCAGTAAGACTGTTACATACTCTATCTAAGGCTTTGATTTATATATATATAGCTTTGTTTTTGGAGAAGAAATGGCAACCCACTCCAGTGTTCTTGCCTGGAGAATCCCAGGGACGGGGGAGCCTGGTGGGCTGCCGTCTATGGGGTCGTACAGAGTCGGACACGACTGAAGCGACGCAGCAGCAGCAGCAGCAGCTTTGTTTTTAAACAGACTATGTTAACTCCAAGCCCATAACATTTATTCTCCCTCAAGCCAAAGGAAAATCTGCAATATTTCATAGAACTTGCAACCATATGTTTACGAATGAAATCAGTTCCAAAGACAAGTGATTTTTCTCAACATACTGACAAGCCCACAAACAGTCTCATCTTCCCAGCAATGGTTATATCTCACATGCCATGGGTGACCAAGTGATCCTAACCTTCTATACTTAGTAGCAGTTCTTGGCACAAAGATTCAGAAACCTATTCAAGTAATTCAGTCTCTCTCCTCAGCCCAAGTTTGATTTAAAACCACAGCTTCCCCTTTCTCAGAAACACTCTTCTGCCTTTTCCTCTTTCTCCATACCTCCTTTGTTTGGAGTTGGGGGTATGGTGTGGGAGGAGAGACACAGACATATATACTCACGTAATATACACATACGTGTTTGCAGAGGCAGACCTTTCTGGGGAAGAGGAAATGAAAGTAACAGAGGCTGACCTTCTCTGTTTTATTCAGGAAACTACTTTCACTTTCACTTTTTGTAGAGAATCCCAATTCTCAACATTTTGTTTTTAAAGAAATAGAACGATAGTTACCACTGATTTAACATACGTCAAGCACTATGCTGAGCACTTAATAGACAGTATTTCATTTCCTCCTTGTGGCAATCTAATTAAGCAGATACTATTATTCTGATCATTTTACAGATGAAGCAACTGAAGTGAAATCCGACTAGCGTGGTTGCTTTTAAGCCAGAGAAGAATCCCTAGGTTAACAGTTAACGCTAGGGATTCTTCTTCGCCAAAGCCTGCAAATCCACACCTCTTATATCTGACACATGTTACTCCTGCCAGCTCAATTCAGAAAGAAATCAGATCCATATGGTATTGGCTTGACCAGTTCTCCCACAGCATGGGGTGCCTCCATCAACCCCTTTCCTTCACGTCACCAAAAATCCATCCTGAGCCCTGGCCAAGGTAAATTTTAAGTTTCTGGATGCTTAGTAAGGAGACAATTATAGAGAGTCTGATTATATCAGTAACTGCTTGAGCCTTGAACCTTGCTCTCAAGTATAGAACTTTCTGGGACCACCATTCATTTCATTCTCAGGTCATCAAGAAATATGTAACAGTGAGACTTTCTGAATTGCTCCAAGATAGAATATGCACAGAGTCGGACATGATTGAGCAACTGAACTGAACAGAGGGTATTATGACTCATTAGAAAAGACCCTGATACTGGGAAAGATTGAAGGCAGGAGGAGAAGGGGACAACAGAGGATGAGATGGTTGGATGGCATCATTGACTTTATGGACATGAGTTTGAGCAAACGCCGGGAGATAGTGAAGGACAGGGAAGCCTGGCGTGCTGCAGTCCATGGGGTCGCAGAGTTGGACAGGACTGAGCAACTCAACAATAAAATACAAAACAGTGTTAGGCTTGGCCCCTTCTAATTTCTGTTGCTTTCATTGGAATATGTAAAAAGGATTACACATTCTTTATTAAAGAAAATTTAAGGCCATATCATCTATCTCTAGCCCTCAATCAGAATCGCGCTCTTTGTCCATATATTTTAGATCTTTGAAATAGTTCCACTAGGATACAATCCAGTGACTCACACTAAAACCACCAAATCACAGGGGGAGATTTCTCAGTGTCAAGTTGTTTGCATACAATCAGGCATACATTTTGGTTAAATTTAGAGGGACAGGATGGAGTAGTCTTCAGTTGACTAAAATAAATAAAGGGTGAGAAATGCAAATGATTTATACCGTCACTTCCAGTTTATTCAATACATGCAAGTGTATTTAAAAAGCCACGATGGGACTTCCCTGGTGGTTCATTGGCTACGACTCCAAGCTCCTAATGCAGGGGGCCCAGGTCTAACCCCTGGTCAGGGAACTAGACCCCACATGCCACAACTAAAGATCCCACATGCTGCAAAGAAGATGGTAGATCTCATGTGCTGCAACTAAGACCTGGCACAGCCAAATATATAAATATTTTTTTTAATTAAAAAAATAAAAAATAAAAGCCGTAGTTTCCCAGGAAGCCCTGATATAATAAAGGCAAGCAACTGCATGACCATGAGTCTTCGCCCACACTACATATTTGGCATCCAGACCGTAATGATCCTGAAGAGGTTCATAAGAGTTCCAAGTCAACAGAACACCTAGTGAGAGCCTAGAACTCCTCCAAGTACCTCCCAACCCCAAGGCTTGTTAAAACAAGGCTTGAACATGAACACGAACGAGGCATGAACATGAGGCTTGAACAACACTGTCCTCCATACTTCTATTTCTTGTTGCATAGCTATGTTCTTTTAATGTTAAAATAGTTCCAAAGTGAAAGTGAAGTCTCTCAGTCTGTAGGACTCTTTGGGACCCCATGGAATATAGCCTGCAGGCTCCTCCATTCATCCATGGGATTTTCCAGGCAAGAGTACTGGAGTGGGTTGCCATTTCCTTCTCCAGGGGGATCTTCCCAATCCAGGGATTGAACCCAGGTCACCCACATTGTAGGCAGACGCTTTTACCATCTGAGCCACCAGGGAAGTCTGGTGACAAAATAGTAACTAGAAGTAAAAACAAGTTGGAGAAGGAAATGGCAACCCACTCCAGTACTCTTGCCTGGAGAATCCCATGGATGGAGGAGCCTGGTGGGCTAAAGTCCATGGGGTCGCAAAGAGTCAGACACGACTGAGTGACTTCACTCACTCACTCACTCACTCAAAAACAAGTAGATTTGGAGGGGGAGGCGTATCTGTTAGTGTTAATTAACCTGATCTAAGATTATCATGTGTTCTCAAGTCCATCAGCTACCATCTTAGCCACCAGGGAAGCCCATCAACTACTCAAAGTCATCCAAAGATAATACCACCTACCAGCCTCCTGGTCTCTACCCTACAAATGTAGCTTCACTGAGATGAAATGCAAAGTTAGTTCTGAATTGGAGTCTCATCCACAATGTTTATTTGCTTAACTTGTTCCTTTGTTAAACTCTATAAATTCTTTGAAGAAATGGATTGTTTTCCTCTTCTCTATATTTCCAGTGACTTCCCTACAGGAGAACTTGAATATTTGGTGAAAGAATGAATAAATAAATGAGCAGATTTAAATGAATGTCATAAAGAGCAGTGGAGCAAACAAAATAGACTCATGAATAAGAACAGGGATTCATATTTACCACTGGCCCAAGAAGGCTCACAAAAGATCTAATCTCTTGTCAAGATCTCATAGATCAATAAATATTATGAAATACAAATAAAAATGGTATTAAAATCCAGATCTGGTTGCTGAGACATATAATTAGATATGGGACTCCTTCCTTGACTTCAATTTCATAATTCAGGCTGGAATATAATGCTAACATCCTTTACAGCTTTCATATGCTGATTCTATTAAGTATAGTATATAGAGGATGAGAGGGTTAGATGACATCACTGATTCAGTGGACATGAATTTGAGTAAAGAACAGTCCATGGGGTTGCAAAGAGTCGGACATGACTTAGCAGCTGAACAACAACAACATTAAGTATAGTAGCGACTGGACACTGTGGATTACAAAGGCATTCAAATTTTAGAACATAAATAGGCACTCTGACTCATGAAGATCCAGCCAAAGTACACAAACAGGGAAACAAAATACCAAAAGCACTGTGGAGAAAGACAGGATATTCACCTAAGTTACCTGCACTAACTGCAGTGACCAGGAGCCAAAAATAGGAGGGGGATACCTCACAAAAAATTCTGACTACTCTCCTCCATAAATGGCCTGGGTTCCTCAGCCTCCCACTTACTCAAAGACCTTGGTGAGTAACTTAATCTGTCTGTACTTCACCTGCAAAATGGGATTTATACCTACCTCATAGGGTTATTGAGAAGTTTATTTGCACTAATAGGCATAAAGTGCTGAGCACTGCCTTACATGTCATAAGCACTCAGTAAATGCTAAGCAAAAGGCTGCCCTCTCCTCAAAGGTAAACACAGCCATCCATCACCCCTGACAGTGGAACATCACTTTCCCTTCCTCTGGGTCACACTGTGAGGCAGCCTTCACAATGACTCCATGTTCATCCCTCCTTCTTTTTACTTTCTTAGAAAAAAAATTTTTAAAACCCAGTAAGCCTTCTCTTTACCTTCACCCTTCAGGCATGAGGGTTCAAGATAATAAGTTATCATTTTAATACTATATTTCATCAAATTTTTTTTTTTCACATTTTAGCATCCTTGAAAGGAGGATACATCTTATAATCGACTGTATCTTAATTCTTTGAATATGGTAATAACATTGTTGTTTACTTTCCATTCCAGATATACAGCATTTCTGTGATTCCATAAATTCCATAGAATTTTTTGTGGCCTCACCACAGAAACTTGTCACTGTTTGTAGTGTTATCTCTATGAGAAAATTAATACAAGAATATTTGGAAAAAATGAAAATTTTGTGTTAAATGGGATTGGTTACCCATTTCCGAAATCCTTCTAATGCTTAGAGGACTGGTTAGTTATGGGATAAATTTTCAATTACAAATAAATCAGAGTTCTGATGATGCTGTCACCAAAAACAAGCGAGGCTGATAACAAATAGGATTTTCTGGAGAGTAGGAAAGTCACATGGGGATATTGACTTAAACCTTTGTCCTCCTAGCTCATTTTGCAGAAGGGCCATCAGGTTACACAGCTAGAACGTCCTGTGGCCCATAAGTTCACTCCTTTTTATAGCAAAAAAGGGGGAAGGGGAGTGAGAGGAGTTCACAACACACATATAGAAGCAGTCCACACCAAGTGTCATGGTTGGGTTTTGTTGTTGTTGCTGTTTGCCAGGAGCCACCATGGGAGATCCCACCCATGACAAGGTCATGCGGAAGAGAACTGTTAAGCAAGGCTTCAGGACTCAACGGGCTCCCTAGGCTTCCTCGAGCATCTACCCCCAAACCAGAATCTGTCTGTTTTATTATTTCATGACTTTCACCAACTCCTCTGACATTAACAGGGGGCTATCCCCGTACGGGCCACCTTTCTCTAGAGAAAATCAACTTAGGGCTATAGCTAATAAGTCTCCTGGACATGAGAAGAATATTTCAACTCAAACCCCCTCTCTTAACATTCTAGCTTGCTTGGTAGGTTTCCCCAGACTTTTACAGCTACACATATGATTATTTACAGCCTCCCAACTGTGAGAGGCATGGGAAGCCTAAAACATAGAGCCTTTCAAAGAGTTAAAAGTTATTAGAGTAGTGCTGGTGTAGGATTTCATTATTGGGCCGATGCTTGTTGCTAAGTTCCCATATCTCTTATCCGCTGTGCATCTGGGAGTACATTAGTTAACATAGCTGGAAAGTAAGAAAAACAAGTGTAGCCTTGAAATTAACCACATCAGACTTTTGAGCTAATTGGCTATTTCTTGTAACTCACTGCGCCTTTGCCCCGTGAGAAATGCAACTCTGTTTAGCATTTTCTGAGGCTGACATAGATTACAAATACAGAGAAAAAACATTTCAAGGGAAAATAAGTTTTCTGGTTGAGCAGGCTTTATCAAAAGAGGGCCATAAAATGTTCACAGGCCTCCAAGGCCAGAAGATAATGTACACAATATTTGCTTATGGGAAAGGTATGCAGAAAAAATCCTGGTTTCGATAAAGACAAAACAGATGTAATTTTTGGGCTGACTCTGTATGACTGCATCTTTCATTTCCCTCTATGTACAAGTAAAGGTTTAAAAGACCCTTTTGAAAATAAAAACAATGGGCCTCGCTCGAAGAAGCTTGGTCACCCCTTGTTTTTCTTTTTTTCTCTTTTACTCTTTTTTTCAGGCTGATCCCTTGGAACACAGAGGCTCTCTGCGTTCACTTTTCTGTCTGGGCTTCTAAGACTTTATTAGCTTTCTATGTAAACCAAGGAATATCAGCCTGTTTCTCTCCTCTATTTTCTTATCTACAATATTCTTTCCTTATCTCTCTCTAAATCATCCGCCGACGCCATTTTTCCTTCAGGTTCCCCTGGATCCTGCCGGGGCTGGACCCCGGCGGTTGTTATTTTTTCAATATAGAGTTTATGAAATCCATATGTCAAAGTCGATGAGAGTTCACTCCTGTGCACAGCTAGGTCGCCCTAATCAATTACATTTTCACAGCCGAATAACTGACGACCCACAACATCAAAAAATGCTCGTCTTCGTTCGAGTTACTAAACACACTCTCTCCCTCTCCCACGCCACAAGCCACTTCCACTCTCCTAAAATCAGTACCTGGAAAGCATATTGCTTCCAGGCGTAGCCAGGGCATTTAGCCCCATTGAGTTAAACAGGGTATTTAACTGCTTCTAACCGCGCCCCTTCCGCGGGCGAACTCTCCAACTGGCCTGCACAGCGCCTGCGGGGTCTCAGACATTCAGGAGACGCTGATATCCAAACATTCAACTTTCGCACTTTTCCTGTCTGTCAGAGGATGGAGGAGCCTGGTGGGCTACAGCCCATGGGGTCGCACAGAGTCGGACGCGACTGAGCGACTTCACTTTCACTTTTCACTTTCATGTACTGGAAAAGGAAATGGCAACCCACTCCGGTGTTCTTGCCTGGAGAATCCCAGGGACGGGGGAGCCTGGCGGGCTGCCGTCTATGGGGTCGCACAGAGTCGGACACGACTGAAGCGACTTAGCAGCAGCAGCAGCAGAGGATGGAGGGGGATGGCCCGCATCCCAGAGAAAGGTCAGGTACACATGGCCAGTGTGAATAAGTTTGTGATCCGAATTTGTTTAAGCAGGCCAGGGGCTGAAAAGGTCAACCAGTAACTGCGCCGAAAGAAAGCTTGGGGCTGCGAGCATGCTGGGCCGGAGGGGCGGTGCCCGCCGCCATCCGTCAGCCACCCGCCGCAGCCGCCTATCTAAATAAGCCTACAGACCAAGAATTAACAGAGGCTTTGTTCTACAACTTCAATACCAATTCTTTACTCCCCAGCAACCGCCCCCCACCTCAGCCCTAGCCAAAAAAGAAATCCACATTGCCATCCCTTCTCCTGCCTATACAGCAATTCCGGGGCTGCGCCCACTGCTCCCGACTTCCCACCCCTCGTCCGCAGGGAAACGCTCGGAGGGAGGCCTGGAGAGGAGGCCCGAACGCTCTTCACGCTCTTCCCCACTCTCGTCCCGGCAACGGCCGGCGTCCGCGGAGCTCCCGGATCCCCAGCGCCGCAGGGAGAAGTAGGCAGAACACTCGCCCGCACCTCCCGGCGGATAGGCAGAGCCCCGCTAGCGGTCTCCAAACTCATCTCACAGGCTGAGCCCACTGCCCATCAGCTCAGCTCCTCCTGGCACCCGGCCCGCCCTCACCTCGTCCGGTCCCCGCCGCCTTTGAGCTCCCGGGCCCGGGGAGGGGAGGCTCCAAATTCCCAGCCGAAATTGGGATGCAGGCGGTGAGGAGGAGGTGTTTGCTCAACTTCTTAGGACGTCATGACTCCTCCTCCGCAGCCAATCAGCGCCCTCCCTGAGGGAACAACCTTCTTCTCCGCCAATCGGCGGCTCTGCCAGGTACTAGGTCATACGCTGCCCCGGCTCCACCCCGAAAATCTTTCTGCCTTTTTGGATCTCTGACCTACGTCCGTAGCCGGGGACCTCACGTCCTTCCAGGATGGTTATTGACCAAGTTTGTAAGTGTTCACAGCAGGGGACAGGCGGAGATGGTGAAGGAAATAGTCCGAACATTACACGTTCAACAGATGGGTGTATCTCCTGGGGGTGGGGGGAAAAGTTTCAAAGTCATGTATATCACGCTTATTTAGCAATATGCACTTCTCAAAACATTTTCACAGCCTCACAACAAAACTGTGAAGCCTGATGACCGTTCTTAGAGCAGTTTTAGAGTCCAGCAAACGGAGACTAGGAAACTAACTGTTGTGTGTCCACATCCAATGAATATTAATTTTCATTAATGAATTTAATAATTTCACATTGAACTTTATTCTTATAAATAGTGTGTAGGCCCAGAGGTTTTTTGCTCAAATCAATGAGATGATCAGAGTTGCGTGCTTAAGGGAATATGGTCTAGGTAGTGTATAGCAGGGATTTGAGTAAAAATGATAGTAAAAACTTTAAAAGGACAGAGTCAACACCACGGGTAAGAATGACAGGTTAGAGGAAGAACTGAAACAAATTTGGTGTTTCAAATTTGGCTAAGTGGTGATTAGGAAGCAGGTGATACTGAGAACAATGCAGAGAAACATAGCAAGTAGGAAAGGCTTTAGAGGAATGATTAAGAATGTGATCTTGGCGATGTAAAGCTAAAGATACAGAGGGAAAACTCAACTTCCAGAGAGGGCTCTAATTTTCTTTGTAATTAATTAGAGATATGAGTGGAGTTTATAAAAATGTCCTAGGTTCAATATTGTTGACATGAGAGTTGAAACCCAGCTGTGGCAGGTATGAGAAAAGTACATGTTGGAGAAAATTTTCAAAACAGAAGGAAATATTACCCTCTGGCCACTGACACCCTAGGAAGACCACAGATGGACTTCGTTTTTCAGCTTCTAGAGCTGCGGCTAGTCTTTGCAAAATGGATATTCTCCTGTCTTCCAGGGCCAATTATCCAGGACTTTCTTTTCTTTTCCTTTTTTGTCTCTGCCGGGTCTTTGATGCCGCACAGGCTTCTCTCTACTTAAGGAGAGTGGGGCCTACTCTGGCGTTGAGGTACGTGGGCTTCTCAGTGCAGTAGTTTCTCCTGTTGCAAGCATGGGCTCTAGGGCTGTCAGATTTCAGCAGCTGAGGCACAAGGGCTCAGTCGCTGTGGCTCCCAGACTCCGGAGCACAGGCTCAATAGCTGTGGCACACAGGCTTGATTGCTCTGCGGCATGCGGGATCTTCCCAGACTAGGGATCAAACCCATGTCTCCTACACTGGCAGGCAGATTCCTTACCATTGAGCCACCAGGGAAGCCCTAGTCAGGGCTTTTAAAGAACACTGGACTTTGTCATATATGCATGAATTCTTAATACTCATTGGGTGTGGATATGCTATACTTAATCTTTCAGTCTCAGTGTGCTGAACTCTATAACTGTTCTAAGAATTGTCATCTGGCTTCACAGGCTTCTTATGAGGCTGTGAAAATACTTTGGAAAGTGCATATCACGAAACAAATGTGATAGTCATGAGTTCAAAACTTTTTTCCAGGAGATACACACGTCTATTTAGTGTGTCATGCCTAGACTCTTTTGCCCATGGTCCTTCATACAATGTTTGAGTTCCTTCAAGATATGGCCAAAATCAGCCATCTCAGCTTTATTTCGACAACAACACCAGCCTGAAAAGAATAGTGAACCACAATCTGTCCTTTGTTATCTCCTAAGATTAAGAGCCTGGATCAGAATCCTTACTTTTGCTCCTCGAAGTATAAATCATGGACAAGCTACTTAGTTTTCAAAAAAAACCTAGGTTTTCTTATCTATTAATAGGAAAATAATAGGGACTACTTCAGGGATTATTGCAGGCATATAAAATGAGATGATGTCCAAAGTGCTCTGCCAAGCATCTAAGAGCTAAGAAACAGACAATTACTATTTATTTTCCCAAAGTCTCTTGTTGTCTATTTATCTGCAGTTCTCTGTCATTTCAGCTGGGTAAATTAGGAGACATGAAGGGCGTGTATGCAGGGATAAAGGAGGGCAACAAATAAAAGATGGTAATGCCCACTTGCTCCCCAGGACTAGAAACAGTGAGACACCTGTAGGCCTTAATAGGTCCAGATGAAGAGACAGTTACCAGAACACAGAACAAGCTGCACCTGGGTTGTCACAGAAGCTATAGGGAAAGCCACCAGACAGTGGTGACATTTGACAGGAATGGAGATGCCTAACGAATCAACAACTCTGCCCAGAGAGGGAGTTGTCTAAAGCAGGGGTCAGTAAACTTTTTTTTTTTTTTTTCTGTAAAGGACCAGAAAATTAATATTTTAGGCTTTCAGTTCAGTTTAGTTCAGTTGCTCAGTCGTGTCCAACTCTTTGCGACCCCATGAATTGCAGCACACCAGGCCTCCCTGTCCATCACCATCTCCCGGAGTTCACTCAAACTCACGTCCATTGAGTCAATGACACCATCCAGTCATCTCATCCTCTGTTGTCCCCTTCTCCTCCTGCCCCCAATCCCTCCCAGCATCAGAGTCTTTTCCAATGAGTCAACTCTTCGCATGAGGTGGCCAAAGTACTGGAGTTTCAGAAGTTTTAGCATTAGTCCTTCCAAAGAAATCCAAGGGCTGATCTCCTTAGAATGGACTGGTTGGATCTCCTTGCAGTCCAGGGGACTCTCAAGAGTCTTCTCCAACACCACAGTTCAAAAGCATCAATTCTTCAGCACTCAGCTTTCTTCACATTCCAACTCTTGCATCCATACATGACCATACATGACTGGAAAAACCATAGCCTTGACTAGACGGACCTTTGTTGGCAAAGTAATGTCTCTGCTTTTCAATATGCTATCTAGGTTGGTCATAACTTTTCTTCCAAGGAGTAAGCTTCTTTTATTTTTTTGCAGGCCATTAAGTCTCTGTCACAGTTCACCAATTCTGACATTTGGAGACTAAAAGCAGCCACAAACAATACTTAAATGGATGAGCATGGCTGTGTGCCAATAAAACGTTATTTGTAAAAATTAACTGCAGGCTAGATTTGGACCCAGGGTCATAGTTTGCAGAACCCCAGGTCACAAAATGAATGACCCTACTTCCTTCTCCTGCCCTCCCACCTCCTGCTAGTGCTTTCTACAAATTTGACACAAGGAAAGCCAGTCCATAAAGGTATACAGTCCATAAAGGTCAACCCTTCAGGGACAGAGCAGGTACAGAGGAGACAGGAGTTCTAGAAGGTTCAGAGGAGCATATTCAACACAAAAGGCATTCAAGACATGCATGTTGAAATGAATGATTGGTCACCGTGAATTACCCTGCAAATGGTGGAACACTTACGGGAAAACTATCAAAACTGCATCCCTAAATGGGCACTCCATTCTGAAGGAGAGCAGCCCTGGGATTTCTTTGGAAGGAATGATGCTAAAGCTGAAACTCCAGTACTTTGGCCACCTCATGCGAAGAGTTGACTCATTGGAAAAGACTCTGATGCTGGGAGGGATTGGGGGCAGGAGGAGAAGGGGACGACCGAGGATGAGATGGCTGGATGGCATCACCGACTCGATGGACGTGAGTCTGAGTGAACTCCGGGAGATGGTGATGGACAGGGAGGCCTGGCATGCTGTGACTCATGGGGTTGCAAAGAGTTGGACATGACTGAGTGACTGAACTGAACTGAAATGGGCACAGCCAGAAAAGGCTCCTGAATTGTGGTGACTCTGGAGCCTGTGATGCTCCATTAGCTCTCTCTGCTTTATTTTGAAATCCTGTGCACTTCTGACCTGGTAATGAAATATTAACCTGGCCAAAAAAAAAAATCTTTCCTTTGCGTTCCAAACCATCACTCAGATGTTTATGGTGCTCAAGGATTTTGTAAAATATGCACATGATAAATACTCATCCTTAAAATGGGAGAATTCAAAGGTTTTTCATCATAGTGACTGTTGTAATAAGTGTGACAGGTATCAGAAATTTCTTCACAATTGAGAGACAATAAATGCAAGAAAAACAAGGCTGGGATACACCTAAAATGCTTTCATAGGACTTCTGCAGTCAATCCTTCAGACTCCTTCAATAGGGGAAAACCCTTCCACCCATGTGGGGTGCTAGGTCAATACTCTTGAAATTGGAAAGTTTGGTCTAGGCCACTCAAGTTGCCTCTCTTTCTCCACATTCTTTGACTTTCTTCCCTTGTTCCTTACTTTGGTTCTGTTCTTCCTGAGAGGCCATAAGGATAGTAGTTAGGCACGTGAACATTGCAGTGAGCCAGACCTAGACTTCATCCCTCCTTCACCATCTCTCTAGCAAGTCATTTTCCCATCAGGACACTGGGAAACATCATAATGTTCTCAAGAAGTTTAAGTGACGGACATACTCAATATGCATGAACTATTATTGGGGTTTACTGTTTGACTCTGTTTCATGCATTCCTTTCTTTGTATTCAGAACTCATTCTCAATCTTATGTGAACTTTGCCATAAAAAGAAAAGAAGTGAACATTTGATCTATTGATCTCTCAAGACTCTATATTTCTCACATGAACAGTAAATTTCACAGTATCACCTATATCACTCACCCTAATAAGATATTCAACTTATTATAAATAAATTTCTTATTGACAGGAAGTACCAAGTCTTATATTGTTTAAAATAAGAAGTAGTTTAGGAAAGAAAAATTTCTAAGTGACAATTACTATTGTTGCCTAACTCCCAAATTATCTTGGGAAGGAAATATTCCTCCTTTACCAACAAGGAATTAAAAAATCTGATTAGGTAAGAGCAGGAACCATCCACAGAAAAATCACAATTCCTGCAAACAGGTTCTGGGTGGAGATAGTGATGGCCTGGGGGATTATATTTGCCCCCACCTTAGATGAATAAAGCAGAGAAAACTACTTTTTATTTCATCTCCTCTGCCATTACCATTATCATTATTTAAGGAGCCTTCCTGAAAAAAAAAAATGTTTAAGAAAATTCCAAGGCCCAGGATCAACATTTGTTGGTTTCACAAAATCCCCAAGAGTTCACAACATCCCTCAAGAGTTATGCATCAAGGCTTAACTCACTGGACAGGTTTGCTGCTCATCTGCTGATCACCTCCTTAGCAATTGTTATTATAAGTCTGCCAGGACCTCTAAATTTCCAGTTCCATATCTCTGCATTTTATAAATTGGGTAACAATTATCTGTTATGGCAATACAAGCAAATCAGGGAAATGCAAATTTTGGAATATATTTTGGAATATATCTCCCTGGCAAATAATGAATCTAATATATTCAAATGTAACTAAAACATATTCAAATCAAGGAAGAAAAACCAGTGTTCCTCCTCTCGGCCTTGTTTCAATAAAAATCTCAAAAGAGAAGATGTCTTAAAGAACTGAGAAAAGATTGAAGAAAGGAGGAAGTATTTAAAGCACAAATAAAATACAAGTGCAGTTTTTCTGGAGTCATCATCAGTGTAACTGAGCTGGAGATAAACAGAAAGCCAAGATGAAGAGGCAGGAGGGTCAAGGTTTTCTCATTCTACTCCTAGTTTGGGTTAGAGAAAGGATGAAACCAATCCTTTACTGTAGTCATCGCACTCTAGAGACAGGAAGAAGAAAAGAATATACATATTGTTTTCTGAAAGACTAGAGATCTCTTCAAGAAAATTAGAGATACCAAGGGAACATTTCATGCAAGGATGGGCTCGATAAAGGACAGAAATGGTATGGACCTAACAGAAGCAGAAGATATTAAGAAGAGGTGGCAAGAATACACAGAAGAACTGTACAAAAAAGATCTTCACGACCCAGATAATCATGATGATGTGATCACTAATCTAGAGCCAGACATCTTGGAATGTGAAGTCAAGTGGGCCTTAGAAAGCATCACTACGAACAAAGCTAGTGGAGGTGATGGAATTCCAGTTGAGCTGTTTCAAATCCTGAAAGATGATGCTGTGAAAGTGCTGCACTCAATCTGCCAGCAAATTTGGAAANGCGATTCATGGGGTCGCAAAGAGTCGGACACGACTGAGCGACTGAACTGAACTGAACTGAACTGAAGAAGCAGCAGCTAGGAAAAATAAACTCAGCATAGACAAGGTCACATCAGGAAGCAGGAAGTCAGGCGAAGAATGTATCCCTGACATTGAACTGACTCTCATGATCATTGCCATCTGTATAGCTCCCCAGAAACAAACATAAATTTTGAAAGGAAGAAAGAACATCAAAGGAAGGTGCCCTCATTGAATGGTGTAATGTGGACATTGCCCATGACAAGCACAGGCTTGTCCATCATTCTCATTTATCACTGAACTACCTAAAACAAAACCAAGGCAAAAGCATGAAAGACAAGAATTTGCTCCATAAAGAGATTATTTCCTGGGCCCATATATGAAGGCTAACTCCAAGTATTTCTTAGCTACTTTGTAAACATAGTTTAAATAAACACAATCCCTACCCTAAGAGGCTAAATGCCCAGTGTCAAAGTTGTGTCAAGACAAATACCACAGCAATGAACAAACTCTTGGGAGTCTAAGACCTGTGCTCTGTCTTTGGAAACTTCTGGTGTCCACTGCCTGCGCTACACCCAGTTGGGTCTGAGGGATCTGTGCAGTTTTGTGAAAGAAACAGATTTAGACCAAGGATGAAACAGGAACAAAATGAGGAAGAGTGGAGAAAACAAAGATAAAGAATGAAGTGGGTAGAAAGTGAGAGGCCAGGAGCAGAAGGCTTAAGGCAAAGTTTACTCTTTGGGCACAAGTTCAATGTGAGGGAGACTGGAGAATGAGTTGCCACAGAGAACAGAAAAGAAAGGGGTTTCAGGAACAACAAAGACAGCAAAGGCTGGGGGATGATACCCACATCTTAGAACACCTCTGCTGAATTTTAAGAAGGAATTAAGTTCAAGAAAACGTTCACTGCTAGAAACCACTTCTGCTTCTTTCCTGCCTCTTTCTAGGGCACAGGCTACCTGGCCCGCTTACATACTCAGCTTCTTGGCTGCCGTGAAAGCTCCATGGCTGGTAGATGCCTGGCTGTGCCACGTGCTGAGCCCGCAAGAGGGAAATACCATCTCTCTTGTCAGGGGGGGAACTGCATTCCTAGCACCTAATGGAATTGAGAGGATTTGTAGTGAATTGAATGGCACCCTCCTGCCCCAAAATTTATGTTCACCCAGAACCTTGAAATGTGACCTTATCTGGAAATAGAGTCTTTACAGATAAAAAGAAGGAAAGAATCAAAACAAGATCATACCTGATTCAGATAACTTAAATCCATCACAATATGTCTTTAAAAGAAAAGGTCACGGGGGACTTTCCTGGTGGTCCAGTGGCTAAGACTCTGGCTCCCAATGCAAGGGGGCCCAGGTATGATCCCTGGTCAGGAAACTAGATCCCACATTCCACATGCCACAACTTAAAAAAAAACTCACATGCCACAACTAAGACCTGGAACAGCCAAACAAATTAAAAAGAAAAAAAAGACACACTAAGGGAAGAAGCCTTTACAGAAACAGAGGTGAAGTTCTAGTACTACAAGCCAAGGAACCCCAGAAACTACCAGAAACTTGAAGAAGCAAGAAAGGATTCTCCCATAGTGCCTATGGAGGGACCACAGACTGGTCGACGCCTTGATAGCAGACTTCCAGTCTCTAGAGCTGTGAAGCAATAAATTTATGTTGCTCTAAGTCCCCTTGTCCCATCACTTCATGGCAAATAGTTGGGGAAAAAGTGGAAACAGTGGCAGATCTTATTTTCTTGGGCTCCAAAATCACTGTGGATAGTGATTGCAGCCATGAAATTAAAAGACGCTTGCTCCTTGGAAGGAAAGCTATAAGAAATCTAGACAATCTATTAAAAAGCAGAGAAATTACTTTGCCAACAAAGATTTGTATAGGCAAAGCTATGATTTTTCCAGTAGTCATGTACAGACATGAGAGTTGGGCCATAAAGAAAGCTGCACACCGAAGAATTGATGTTTTTGAACTGTGGTATTGGAGAAGACTCTTGAGAGTCCCTTGGTCAGCAAGGAGATCAAACCAGTCAATCCTAAAGGAAATCAACTTTGAATATTCATTGGAAGGACTGATGCTGAAGCTGAAACTCCAGTAATTTGGCCACCTGATGTGAAAAACTGACTCATTAGAAAAGACCCTGATGCTGGGAAAGATTGAAGGCAGGAGGAGAAGGGGATGACAAAGGATGAGATGGTTGGATGGCATCACCAAGTCAATGGACATGAGCAAACTCAGGGAGATAGTGAAGGACAGGGAAGCCTGGCATGCTGTAGTTCATGGGTCACAGAGTCGGACATGACTTAGTGACTGAACAGCAACAACCCTAGTCATTGCCACTTTGTTACAGTGGCCCTTGGGAACCTAGTACAGACTTAATTCATCAAACAGCCAGATAGTCCCCCAATATTATGGTGATTGCTCAGGTATCACTGAGGATACACACAAAAAAGTAAAATCATGCAATGAATGAAGAAGGTAGAAACATACACTAACTGTATTGGCAGGAATTTAAATCAAGATCACTTCTTTAGATTGATCTTTCAAAGGTTGTTTGCTCTAAATGTCTAAAGAAAATGAAATTGAGCTACAGCTTCATTGTGAGCTCTAAAATCAACCTGAAATACAGGTACACTGAGACTGGTTGATTCTACTTTTAAAAGACCTATGCCTATGGATTTTGAAAAAACACCCTTATACCTGCATTTTCTGCAGACTCATTTAGCAAAACTATTTTGCTTACAAAAATGCCTATATGAAAAGAGAATGGTGGAAACAAACATTTTTAATCACTCATCTCTGACAAGTCTTCTGTAACCCATGCTGCTTCATGAGGTAGATTGACAAAAAACGTATCAAAGTTTTCACTGGTGAGTACTATCTTGAAAATAGTAGTGTTGCTATTATTACATATGGTGTACTGGGCACACTAGCCTGACAGCGTGAGTAATGAAACAAATGACTAGCACCAAAATGGAGGTCTTCACTGCAGGATGTGGGCTTCTCGCTGTGGTGGCTGCTCTTGTGGAGCACATGCTCTAGGCTCTCTGGCTCAGTAGCTGTGGCGCCTGGGCCTAGTGGCTCCTGTGGATTATTCCTGGACCAGAATCGAACCCATCTCCCCTACATTGACAGGGAGCTTCTTAACCACAAGACCACCAGGTAAGATGTAGGAATTGTTTTTAAATGAATCACTAAAGGGATTTTCCAGGTCCCTTTCAGGAGATCCTGTTTTCCTCTCAAGATCTCTATGGGATATAATCATGTAAACAAGCTGTAACTTAATTGCTTGTTTTCTGCCTAAAGCAATGGAACGATAACCCCAGAAGTGTGAGATGCATGGAATCAAAAAGGTGAACAGAATCTTGCCCATGAAAGACAATCTGGTCAAGCCAGCAGTGCCCAGATCCCTATGTTAGCGACACAGGGACAGATCCAGATTTGGAGGCAGCCTGAGATACCATCTGTTGGAACTTCTTCAATAAAAAAAATAAATTATAAGTTTAAAATTAAGTACAATAATGAATTCTTATTTATACTAAGAAAAGAATTCATGATGAATTATTAGGGGCTTGAAAATTCAGGTCCCATTCTTCTGAGATTTCTTCAGGCAATTTACCAAAAATGTTTACATAGAAATACTTCCTGGTTTCAACTCTGGCTTCCCTTCTCTACTGGAAATAATCTACAGTTCCCAGTCAAGCCCAGCACTCACAGGGTCAAGTAAGGGAGGGGCTGAAGCTGAAACCTATTTTCTTTATGCTGTATTCAATGCTATAGAGAGGGTTGTGTCCAGACTTCCCTGAACAGGACAGAATACACTGTCAGGCAATGACATGTGTATCTTATAAAAAAAATAATAAACTGACATTTTTGGCTTTTGAGTTCAATCTGCACAAGTCAGTCCCTAAGATCCCAGAGTGCTGATAACAATGATGACAGCTCGAATGTGGAGATTCTTACAAATAATATCATCCTGAGAATCCATGGTTGAACAACTAATCACACACTGTCTCTGACATCTCCAACAAGCACCACCAGCTCCATATATACAACTTAGCAAGAAATACTGGACTCTTCTCCTTCCTGGATATACACAAGCACACATACACTCCCTCCACAAGATACAGCTGACTCCATTCTCTATGGACCAATTATGACCTCAGTTTAGAAACAATTTATATCTAATACAATAGTTTCTCAACCTTGGCTGATCATCAGATGCATAAGTAAGAAAAATGCTCTAATAACAATGTATACAAAACAGATTTTAGAAAAAAAAAAAAAAGAATAATTGACTCCAGTGGGCCAAGGGGTCAACTCTGAAACAAGGTCGTAGCCGTGCTGCTATTCATGAAATGGAGAGTGGAAGAGAGTTGTGCTTTTTAGAAAATAAGGAGTAAGGTTGCATGCATATCTAGTAAGAGGTACCTACAGGATATACCCAGAAAAAGATGTTTAGTAACCAAGTACTAGTTACATTCATACATGTCTTCAGCTCCTGGTAAATTGTGAATCCCATGAAGTAAGATAATATATCTTACATACATTTATTTATAGCTTTGGTGTCTAACTCAGGACCTGCAATGTAAAAGGAATTCAATACACACTTGATGAATGGATGAAAAAATAAGCTAGTGTATGAAGTAAATGAACAGTATTTGGTAATCTGTTCAAAAACTGTCATCAAAACCAAAGCGTTTCTGTGCACTTGCCAAGTCCCAAACATAGATGAGAATTTTGGTGCCTGAAGCCCTGACGCCTGAAAATCCTGATTCGTTTACTTTGTCCACTTGGCTAGCAGGTTCTTCCAGAGACTAACTTCACTTGGATTCTCACCTCCTTTACCCCACATGCCTATCAGTTAACACCACTACTTATTGCTGCCATCTATAATGCTGATTGGTATTCATCTAGAATACCAAGTGTTGTCTGTGCCCATGTTCTCTGTGTTCCCTGCTCTGCTTTCCTAGCCTCATTTTCTCCACCACTTGTAGGTGCATCCCACTGCCAAAGGCTATCCTTATCAAGTCCCTCTCAATTTTTTTTCTTCCTTCCATGGTATATTGTTGTACTAGCAGGAAAGAAATGGCGAACACAAAGGCTGTAACTGAAAGAGTTCCATGAAAGAAGTATGGGCAAGGCTTAGTGAAACACTCAGGGATCATCAGCAAGAGTGGCAGATCATTGCTACTTCACAACCAAAGGGACAAGAATGGGAATAGTGTCTCCATAACCTAAAAAATGTTTGGACCATAGAAGAGGAACTGAAAGCTGTAGCTATAGAACACAGCCCCTGCCACAACTCTGGCCAAGCAAAAGTAAAGGTGCAAAGGGAATAAGTAACCCAACATGCTTTTCTTTTCACCTCCCAATACCCTGTTACTGTCTCTCTTTGACCAAACCCAGCTAGAGGCCAAAGGACAAGGGAAGCCTGATAATGGAATCATAGAGGTCAGTGTCTGACACACAGAGGGTAAAGAGCATGGTATGGATCAAAGTGTAAGGTGGGGGTATGCAAACAGAGAATAAAGCATACAGTCCATTCATTTTGCTACTCAGCTTTTACCCTTGACCTTTGCCTAAATGAAGAACTTGTGAACCCTGCACAGGAGAAACACAGAATCTCATCAGCCGTAGTGTCATGGTTGAGGGATGTCAGTTCTGTCATCATACTTCCCACCCCTGGAATCTAGACTGTGATGTTAGCCACCACTGACACTCTTCACAAAATGTAAGAAGGAAAAAGAGGAAAGCAATTCATTTAAAACTGCTGGGAAAGCTTTTTGTAGTTGGCTACAAAACCAACAACAGCTTATGTGTTTTACCACTCATTCCTCTACTTTCTACCAGCATCTTGGCTGAACAGAATTCTTAATCTGGTGGAGTTACCCAAACATTTTTGCCTGCAAAATCTGAGTCTTTGGTGTTACAGGTTTATTGAGCTATTGGAATTTTCCATTGACTAGTGTTTTGAACTGGGAATTCTAGACTTTATCTTTCAATGTACACTCTCCAGAGTACCCAGAAGTGTCCAGTCCATCCCACAATCCACCCCATGGTTGCCATATCAACTAAGTGGAAGACTATTTGGTCCCTCACTACTTCATTCACTCCCTGTACTCTATCACATACATGCGTGCTAAGTTACTTCAGTCATGTTCTACTCTTTGTGACCCCATTAACTGTAGCCGGCCAGGCTCCCCTGTCCATGGGATCCTCCAGGCAAGAATGCTGGAGTGGGTTGCCAGGCCCTCTTCCAGGGTATCTTCCCAACCCAGGGATTGAACCAGAGTCTTCTAAGTCTCCTGCACTGCAGACTGATTCTTTACTGCTGAGCCACTGGTGAAGCCCATATTCCATCCCATGCCACCTTTAATGATAATTTGAGTAATGTGATGTTATTATATGCTGTTGCCTTCCAACGAGGATGGGATTTATGCATTCAAGTATGTGAATATCGCAACCTGAGAATTCCATTTTGAGGATCACTCTTGAGACCAACATAAGTCAGGGTCTCAGCCAGGGACTCTAACTCAGAGTCCCTTGGCATATTTTTCCTGTACTCCAAACTTTGGCCAGAGTAGCTCATCAACCCAACTCAACAGGAGATCTTAGGGCAAACCCTGGGGATGAAATCCATAGAGGTCAGCCTCCCGGGCCCAGATCAAGTTAGAAACCTGGAGAATGGATGAGATGTAGCACTCAGATAATAATCAGCATCTTGGTCACATCCACATAAAAAAAAAAAACAAACTTGTTTTTTTAAGTTATAACTCTTGAATTATAAAATTTAAGGTTGAGAAGAGTTTTTAAAGCTTCTTTACAGAGCAAACATCAATATTTGTCCCTCTAAATCAATTAACATGAAAGACCAAATGAACATATGTATGTAAGACTCTCTGTTATAGAGGCTTGGTACCCCACTATCTAAATCCACTTCTAAATGGAAAGACTACTCAGAAAATCCCAACATGCCTTATAATTATTTTACTTTGATTATGTTTTCCTTTTGAGGTTTAATGACTTTGGATAACGTGCTGATGCAATTTTGTTAGAATCTATCAATTTTATAAATAATTTATTAAAATTATATTTGATATAATTATAACTGGAAATATTCTTCAATAATACTCTACATGTTTGCTAATGTCATTTGGAGCAAACAAAATTACCAGAGCATATCTGAACATTTTTTTTTAATTTCCTGGCACTAATGAATATTCAACTCTTATCCTTATGATAGTAACAGTCCTTGGAACTGACATTCTCTTTGTTGAATTTTTGTGACCTGTTATGATGACTTATAAAGTTGGGAATGAATGGTGTGAGTTATCCATGTAAATAGGGTTAAAATACAGTGTAATGTAAACACTAAGGAATATTTACAGTTGTTAATGAGTTTCAGTTGGAGAATTTATAGAGCTCTGCTACTGATGGATGGAAATTCAGTTTAACAATACTGATTATACTTAGCCTTGAAATGGAGCAGAGAAGTGGGGAAGTAGAGAGATTGGAAAAAGCAATATTGGGAAAGGAGAAAGATATGTAATTGGAGCAGCTGAAGAATCACCAAAATAAAATCTTCAGCATCAAGCTCCCTGGTGGCTCAGTGGTACAGGATCTGCCTGCCAATGCAGGATACATAAGTTCAATCCCTGGTTCAGGAAGATCCCACATTCTACAGAGCAAGTAAGCCCATGCATGACTACTGAACCTGTGCTCTAGAGCCTGAGAGCCGTAATTACTGAGCCCACATGTTGCAGCTACTGAAGCCCACACACCATAAATCCTGTGCTCTACAACAAGGGAAATCACAGCAATAAAAGCCCCCACACTACAACAAGAAAGTAGCCCTTACTTGCAGCAACTAGAGAAAAAACTCTCACAGCCAAAAATAAATAAATAATGAAATCAGGAATTAAAAAAAAAAAAAAAATGTCTCAGCATCCTGGCTGAAGAACCATCATTTCCATTTAAATGATTTTATCTGTATAATCTAATGTGGACTTGGTTTAATCTTAAGACCTCCAGACTCAGATATAATGGAAAGCATGTAGATTTGTAGAAATACCCCAATATAAACTTCTAGGGATTTGAGCTCTTTTACTTTAATTCTTGTCATAGTATTCCTAAAAATATTTTGATGGTTGGCTTATGTTACTTTCATTCCGTGGAGAAGACTGATTCTTGTGCTGATGTATTTAAAGCGGGAATATAGGAAAATTATTTACATAAACACAGATAGCTAATTCTTACATGAAATCAATGAGTTCCTAAATATTTTCTATAGGATATCAGTGAAAAATATGCAGCAAATGATCCTAAAGTACATGAGAATCATAACCTGAAAGGTTTCCATTAAAAAAAAAAAGTATAAACAACAGAGTAGTGAAAGTACAGGTCAGAATCTAAGAATATAATATATACTTTAGAGAGTCTTAAAAGAGAAATACCACTCATATTTTATGACAAGAAAAATTTGAACATAAACATTTTTTCTTGGTCCATTGGCCTCCTCTCCCTGCAACTACTGTGCACTGTGTGTATCTCCATTATGCATCAGCAAAACCTCCCCATAGGCAGAAATACCTACTCAACCATAAACAGCAACATTCCCCTAGCACCAATAAGATAATCTCTTAAAAGATAACATTCCTTCTTCATCTTATAAGGGGTCACAATGACCCACCACTGTGTACTTACAGATCTAGGATTGTGTCAGCTGTCAAAAATATACCATTTAAAGTACAGCTCTCTTCTCAAAAAACTTATGTCACTGTGCTTTGACCTCTAATGGACAGGACAGTTCTCAGAGTGCTCTGAGATGCTGTTCCTGGATGCCTACTCTGTCCTGTCAAACTGTTTGCGACACTATGAACTATAGCCCACCAGCCTCCTCTGTCCATGGGGTTTTCCAAGCAAGAATACTGGACTGGGTTGCCATTTCCTTCTTCAGGGATCTTCTGGACCCAGGGATCAAATCCACTTCTCTTGCACTGCAGACAGATTCTTTACCTCTTGAATCACTGGGGCTTCCCACTGTTCCTGGGTTATAATATTCAATTTGGCTCGAACAAAATTTTCCTCTTCTTTCTTAAATCAACCAATTAAATTTTTATTGACACAAAAAATACATTTAAAATACAAATGTATACAGGGGTAAAATGCAAACAAAGTGGTAATTTTATGGTAATAAAATGGTAATCAGAAAAGTACCATCTTTGAACACCTACATGCCAGATATTGTGAAAAGTGTTAAATCTATGATAGCCCATGCAAGCCATACACTATCCCATGAGGTAGATATTAATAATCACAATCAGTTCAGTTCAGTTCAGTCGCTCAGTCGTGTCCAACTCTTTGTGACCCCATGAATCACAGCACGCCAGGCCTCCCTGTTCATCACCATCTCCCGGAGTTCACTCAGACTCACGTCCATCGAGTCCGTGACGCCATCCAGCCATCTCATCCTCGGTCGTCCCCTTCTCCTCCTGCCCCCAATCCCTCCCAGCAACAGAGTCTTTTCCAATGAGTCAACTCTTCGCATGAGGTGGCCAAAGTACTGGAGTTTCAGCTTTAGCATCATTCCTTCCAAAGAAATCCCAGGGTTGATCTGCTTCAGAATGGACTGGTTGGATCTCCTTGCAGTCCAAGGGACTCTCAAGAGTCTTCTCCAACACCACAGTTCAAAAGCATCAATTCTTCAGTGCTCAGCCTTCTTCACAGTCAATTTGAGAAAACTGAGACTCAAAAAAGTTAAATGAAGACACACAGATCCCTGCTGAGGAACTAAGCTTAGGTCCATTTCCTGGAGGACTCCAAAGCTCAAGCTCTTAACCACGATGCTGTTATTCTCAGAAAGAATAATTTGTGAATTTGAACCTGGATTAGTGATTAATTTTAGCAAGATGACTGCCTTTCTATACAATTTTCTATCCCAGAACTTGCCTGCTATAAGGTCCTGAAGCATGAAAGCTTTTATCTTCTCTAGGTGGCAGCCTCTCTCACCTTCAAAATCAATAGAAAATATAATCTGACTATACAAGATGACCTATTTATTTCCAAGGCTGTAGACATCATGGTGTCTGAATGGAAAAAAATGGATAGATTCAGGGTAGGGGTGAAGAAGAAGCTGTGTTTGCAATAGCCTCAAGGAGTTATTTATAGATGGGCCAACAGAGAAATTCAGTGCTGTCAATAAGGATCTTTGGAGAAAAATGTAGGGAAAAAAGCAGAGATGTCTGGCATCTTCTGTGTAAAAACAGCAAATGGCAGACGACGCCCCTGCTGCCGTGGCATTACCTGGAAGCCCCAGGGCCCTGGAGTACATTCCTGTGTTTTACACAGTGTGGTGTACACAGTGTGTGTTTACACCCTCCTGTAGTGGCTTCTGGGAGGCCTGGGCACCTGTGTCCATGCCCGGTCATAGCTGAGGCCAGTGCTACAAAGCTGGCAGAGGCAAGGCCAAGGACCATCCTTGGCGCCCCCCACACCCACCCACCCGCCTCCTGCCATTGTCACCAAGCTGGGCCACCTGTTCACGACATGAAGATCAAGTCCCTGGAGAAGATCTATCTCTTCTCTCTGCTGATCAAGGGATCTGAGATCACTGACTTTTTTCTCCAGGACATCCCTCAAGGAAAAGAATATGCCTGTGCAAAAGCAGTCCTATGCTAGCCAGCAGACCAAGTTCAAGGCATTTGTTGCCGTCGGGAATTACAAGGGACATGTCAGTTTTGGTGTCAAGTTCCCAGGGAGGTAACCACTAACATCTGTGGGGCCAGCACTGTGGCCAAGTTCTCCATTGTCAGTGTGCAACGAGGTTACTGAGGGAACAAGATCTGCAAGCCCCATATTGTCCCTTGCAAGGTGACTGGTCACTGGGGCTGTGTGCTGGAGCACCCACTCCCTGCCTGCCTCCAGGGGCACCGGCCTGGTCTCAGCCCCTGTGCCCAAGAAGCTTCTACTGATGGCCAGAACTGACGGAGTGCTCCACCTCTGTCAGGGGCTACTCCACCACTCTGGGCAACTTGGCCAAGGCCACTTTTGATGCCATTTCCAATCTATAGTTATCTCACCCCTGATCTCTGGAAAGAGACAGTGTTCACCCAGTCTTGGTATTAGGAATTCACTGACCATCTTGCAGAGACCTGCACCAGAGTTTCCATGCAGAGGACCCAGGCTCCAACTGTAGCCACCACATACTTTTCTATGAGAAAAATAAAGTGAATGAAACTGGTAAAAAAAGAGAGAGAGAGAGAAAGAGATTTGAAGATTGCCAGTAGTGCACAAATGAAAGTAAAATTAGAGTTTTAAGAGGCAAAAGGGGTGGGGAGGTGGATGGGTAAAGCTCAGATCAAGTAACAGTTTAGGTCATACTTCGGACATATCAAATATGAAATGGTGAAGAGATGAAATACTTGAGAAGAAGGAGATTGGGGACCAGTAAAGTGGTTGGAGAAGTTGGGTAAAAGCAAATCAATACTTTAATTTTGCCTAAATGAACATAAAGTGAAAGTGAAGTTGCTCAGTCATGTCTAACTCTTTGTGACCCCATGGACTATAGCCTACCAGGCTCCTCCCTCCATGGGATTCTCCAGGCAAGAGTACTGGAGTAGGTTGCCATTTCCTTCTCCACTAAATGAACATAATCAAGATGAGATGTGTGTAAAATAGAATAAAGATACTCACTGCTCATGGACTTCTCCCTACCCCTTCGCCCCCATCAAATCTGACATCCCCATCAGAAGGAGTATCTGCAGCACTTATCAAAATAGAAGAGGGGGGAAAGGGGGGAGGAGGAGAAGAAAAAGAAGAAGAAACATCACTAGATTCAAATTCAGAGGTTTGATTGAGATAGTTCAGAAATAAAAGGATGGGACGAGCCATCCCAAGGTATGTTGTAGCTCTTGGCTACCACCTTCTCAAACATTTAACCTGAAAGCATTAAAAATCATTTTGAGGGATTTGCAGAGGAGTCCCATCACTCAGCAAGGATGGCTTTCTTCCCAGCCATTCATATCCTTCTCACAGAGCCAGAGAAGAATTTGAAGAATAGTGGGCAAATGCCTCATCTCTTGCATCTCTACTGTTGCGCATTGCTGTTGTTCAGTCACTCAGTCTTGTCTGACTCTTTGCGACCCCATGGACTGCAGCACTCCAGGCTTCCCTGTCCTGCACATTCTCCCAGAGTTTGCTCAGACTTACATCCATTGAGTCTGTGATGCCATCCAACCATCTCATCCTCTGTCGTCCCCTTCTCTTCCTGCCTTCAGTCTTTCCCAGCATCAGGGTCTTTTCCAATGAGTCAGCTCTTCACATCAGGTGGCCAAAGTATTGGAGCTTCAGCTCCAGCATCAGTCCTTCCAAAGAATATTCAGGGTTGACATCCTTTAGGATTGACTGGTTTGATCTCCTTGCAGTCCAAGGGACTCTTAAGAGTCTCCTCCAGCACCACAGTTCCAAAGCATAAATTCTCCAGGTCCCCATAACTGTCCATTCTGAGTCAAGAAGAGGAAACAGGAAAGAGGTGGCCTGTGTTCCGGCTTCTGCTGTTGCTACAAAGATAGATAGATTCGTTTCAACATGTGTATATTTAAAATGATATTAGCATGGCCTAACTATTACATGTATTATTAACTCATAAAATGAAGGAAAAAAGAGGTGAAAGTGGAGAAATGGAATTTCTTTTTTGCTCTACTTTATTATGATGATCCAATTTGTCCAGGGTCTGCTGTTTCACTTGAGGCTTGATCATTAGTATTTGTACTAGTTTGTGTGTGCTGTGCTCTGCTTAGTCACTCAGTTATGTCCAACTCTGAGGTCCCATGGACTGTAGCCCGCCAGGCACCTCTGTCCATGAGGATTCTCTGGGCAAGAATACTAGAGTGGCTTGCCATTTCCTCCTTCAGGGGATCTTCCCAACTCAAGGATCGAATCAGTGTTTCCTGCATTGCAGACAGATTCTATACCAGCTGAGCTACCAAGGAAGCTTGCACAATGAATGCATTCCACTGCCTTTCTGGATAGTGTACTAGTTTGTTAGGGCTTCCATAACAAAATACCAAAAACTAGGTATTTTAACCAGAAATTAATTTTCTCACAATTTTAGAGGCTGAAAATCCAAGATCAAAATGTCAGGCCATTTGATTTCTCCTGAGGCTTCTTTCCTTGGTTTCCAGCTGGCCAGCTTCTCACCACGTCCTCACAGAGACTTTTCTCTGCACACTCACTTCACTGCTATCTTTCTGTATCTCGAATCATATCTTTTTATACGGACACCAGTTAAACCAGATTAGGGTCCACTTCACAAGTTCATTTTAACTTAATTATCCTTTTGAATAATCTTTAAAGTTAGTCACATCTGATGTTTAAGAGTTAAGGGCTTCAACATGAATTTTGAGGGGGGAACAAAGTAACCTCTCAGTTCAGTTCAGTCGCTCAGTCGTGTCCAACTCTTTGTGACCCCATGAATCGCAGCATGCCAGGCCTCCCTGTCCGTTACCAACTCCCGGAGTTTACTCAAACTCATGTCCATAGAGACGGTGATGCTATCCAGCCATCTCATCCTCTGTCGTCCTGTTTTCCTCCTGCTCCTAGTCTCTCTCAGCATCAGAGTCTTTTCCAATGAGTCAACTCTTCGCATGAGGTGGCCAAAGTACTGGAGTTTCAGCTTTAGCATCAGTCCTTCCAGTGAACACCCAGGATTGATCTCCTTCAGAATGGACTGATTGGATATCCTTGCAGTCCAAGGGACTCTTAATAGTCTTCTCCAACACCACAGTTCAAAAGCATCAACTCTTTGGTGCTTTGCTTTCTTCACAGTCCAACTCTCACATCCATACATGACCACTGGAAAAACCATAGCCTTGACTAGACGGACCTTTGTTGGCAAAGTAATGTCTCTGATTTTCAATATGCTGTCTAGGTTGGTCATAACATTCCTTCCAAGGAGTAAGCATCTTTTAATTTCATGGCTGCAGTCACCATCTGCAGTGATTTCAGAGCCCCAAAAAATAAAGTCTGACACTGTTTCCACTGTTTCCCCATCTATTTCCCATGAAATGATGGGACCAGATGCCATACTCTTAGTTTTCCGAATGTTGAACTTTAAGCCAACTTTTTCACTCTCCTCTTTCACTTTCATCAAGAGGCTTTTTAGTTAACTTCTTCACTTTCTGCCATAAGGGTAGTGTCATCTGCATATCCGAGGTTATTGATATTTCTCCCAATAATCTTGATTCCAGCTTGTGCTTCTTCCAGCCCAGCGTTTCTCATAATGTACTCTGCATATCGGTTAAATAAGCAGGGTGACAATATACAGCCTTGATGTACTCCTTTTCCTATTTGGAACCAGTCTGTTGTTCCATGTCCAGTTCTAACTATTGCTTCCTAACCTGAATATAGGTTTCTGAAGAGGCAGGTCAGGTGGTCTGGTATTCCCATCTCTTGAAGAATTGTCCACAGTTTATTGTGATCCACACAGTCAAAGGCTTTGGCATAGTCAATAAAGCAGAAATAGATGTTTTTCTGGAACTCTCTTGCTTTTTCAATGATCCAGCAGATGTTGGCAATTTGACCTCTGGTTCCTCTGCCTTTTCTAAATCCAGCTTGAACATCTGGAAGTTCACAGTTCACATATTGCTGAAGCCTGGCTTGGAGAATTTTGACCATTACTTTGCTGGCTTGTGAGATGAGTGCAATTGTGAGGTAGTTTGAGCATTCTTTGGCATTGCTTTTCTTTGGGGTTGGAATGAAAACTGACCTTTTCCAGTCCTGTGGCCACTGCTGAGTTTTCCAAATTTGCTGGCATATTGAGGGCAGCACTTTCACAGCATCATCTTTCAGGATTTGAAATAGCTCAACTGGAATTCCATCACCTCCACTAGCTTTGTTTATAGTGATACTTTCTAAGGCCCACTTGACTTCACATTCCAGGATGTCTGGCTCTAGATTAGTGATCACACCATTGTGATTATCTAGGTCATGAAGATCTTTTTTGTACAGTTTTTCTGTGTGTTCTTGCCACCTCTTCTTAATATCTTCTGCTTCTGTTAGGTCCCTACCATTTCTTTCCTTTATCGAGCCCATCCTTGCATGAAATNGTGAAGATCTTTTTTGTACAGTTCTTCCGTGTATTCTTGCCACCTCTTCTTAATATCTTCTGCTTCTGTTAGGTCCATACCATTTCTGTCCTTTATCGAGCCCATCCTTGCATGAAATGTTCCCTTGGTATCTCTAATTTTCTTGAAGAGATCTCTAGTCTTTCCCATTCTGTTCTTTTCCTCTATTTCTTTGCATTGATCGCTGAGGAAGACTTTCTTATCTCTTCTTGCTATTCTTTGGAACTCTGCATTCAGGTGCTTATATCTTTCCTTTTCTCCTTTGCTTTTCGCCTCTCTTCTTTTCACAGCTATTTGTAAGGCCTCCCCAGACAGCTCTTGTGCTTTTTTGCATTTCTTTTCCATGGGGATGGTCTTGATCCTTGTCTCCTGTACAATGTCACAAACCTCTGTCCATAGTCAAATGTAAACTCAATAGTGGGACTGGGTTTGTTTTTTTAACTAGAAGAGTTAATTTCAATGTCCTGTTAGTTTTAGGTATACAGCATAGTGATTCAGATATACATATACTATTATTATATATTATGCAGCCATACATATACCATATTAACTTACTTTTCAGATTCTTTTCCATTATAGGTTATTATAGGATGTTGAGTGGACTTCCCAGGTGGTGCTAGTAGTAGAGAATCTGCCTGCCAATGCAGGAGATGTGGATTTGATCCCTGGGTTAGGAAGATCCCCTGGCATAGGAAATGGCCTCTGCGTATGGAATTTTCCACTCCAGTATTCTTGCCTGGAAAATTCCATGGGTAGAGGAGCCTGATGGGTTGCAGTTCATGGGGCCGCAAAGAGTAGGACACAACGGAGTGACTGAACACATAGTATATACAGTAGACTTTCCTGTGCTATATAGCAGGTCCGTGTTGCTTATCTGTTTCATATATAATAGTAGCATACATAAATTAATCTCAACTTCCTAATTTATCCCTCCTCTTCTCTTTCCTCTTTGTTAACATAAGTTTGGTTCCTATGTCTGTGGGTCTACTTCTGTTTTATAAATAAGATCATTTGTGCCTTTTTTAAGACTCCACAGAGAAAGCAATATTATATGATATTTATTTTTGTCTGACTTCACTTAGAATGAGAATCTCTAGGTCCAACCATATTGTTGCAAGTGGCACTATTTCATTTTCTTTATGGCCGAGTAATATTCCTTTGTCTATATGACCACAACTCCTTGATCCACTCATCTGTCAATGAGCACCTAGATTGCTTCCATGGCTTGGCTATTGCAAATAGTGCTTCAATGGGCTGCTGTGAACACAAGGGTGCAGATACCTTATCAAATTATAGTTTTCTCTGGAAAAATGCCCAGGAATGGGATTGCAGGAGCATATGGAAACCCTATTTTCATAAACTAATCAAGAAGATAACCTGCAGAATGGGGAGCCTAGGTTTTGAATGCAGACCCTCTAGTTCTGCACTCAGTGATAACAAATATTTCAATACATTCATACTGGGGGTTTGCAAGTAAGCAGTCTCCAACTCCTGTTAGGTTTGGCCCAAAATTTCACTTGTTGTTTAGTTGACAAATTAATTTTCTAATTTCCATGGTGTCTTATTAAAACATTCAATACATTTTTGCTGAATGAATACATTTCTCTTCCCATTGACAAACATTAGTCTCCTAGGACTAACTAGAATGGAATTAGAGCAAAAAGTTCATCACTAAGAATACTGTTTTAGCTTCTTTATCCTTCATAAGCTTGTTTCTCTAAACAAATTTAGACTTTCTTGATATTTTGTGTGGAGTTTGGAGGGGTAGTAATATCTAGTTGGTACCTACTTTCATACAGACATTTATGTGTTTAAGTATGAAATTTCATATCGTCTGAAGGCAAAACAGACTTGAGTTCAAATTTTAGCTCCACTCCTTCACATGTGTGACTGAGAAAGTCACTGAATTTCCTTGAAACACTGTTTCTCCATCTGTAAAAATAGGGGGTGCCAGTTAGTGGTGGCAAAGTGACTGGTATTCAGGGGACTGATCCTGGAGGTTCTAAGTGTGCAGGGAGAGGGGTGCATGATCCAGATTCTATCTCAAATTATGGGACAAATCGTGCCCCACCCACCGCAGTCAAACACTAAAGGTGCCTAGAGTTGGTCCCGCAGACTGTTCGTCTGAAAGTACGACAAGAAGACAGAAAGAACTGTGCATGACTTTCCCATGTTGATGAAGCATGGCTCTAAACTTTATGCAAAAAAATAATAATAATAATAATAATTTCAGTGCACAAATCCCTTCTGTTTGGGAGAATCAAAACCCAAATTTCACAGTCTAATTGCTGAAAGGTATTTTTGGAATGGACAAGTTGTCCAAAAAGATCATCACTGATTCTCACCTCACCTTCAGTTTTTCCGTCTGAAGACCTGACCACAATCCTTCAGGCATCCGAAGTCCTCAGACCCTATTCTTCTCCTTTTCTCTTCCTTTGGCTTCTTGAATCTCGCCTTCGTTTTTCTGCTGTTTGCGCTATTTTTCTCTCCGTTTTCTGTCACTTCCACTGTTCCAAGCACCAAACCGCAGTGGCACGAGTTGAGGACAGTGTCCATCCACTGAGAAGCCAGTGGGAACACATGGACAACCGCACGGAATTGGATTGTGGTCTGGTCTGCACAATCTCAAAACCACCAATCAATTTTATGAAAAAGCTCTAGTTTAATCAGCACTGTAAGAAAAAAAAAAATCAATCAGATGAATATGTCATTTAGATCAAATCGTCTGAGGCTTGGCTAACTTGCTCACTTCCCAGCGGGATGGACTAAGGTGGGGGTTCCCAGTTTACATCGGCCAAATGGCCAGCACAGGGGTGCCCCCTCCCGAGTCCAGCAAGCCCTCCCAGCAGCCACCTCTCTGCTCTGTCACACTCACACTGGCACAGAGGGGTTCATGTACACCCAAATCAGTTCATGGCAAGGTGGCCACTCGTGTCCAGTGACACGTGTCCTGGTGTCCAGATTCTGAGCACAAGGATGCACATCTGCTTAGGACGCATCTCTGAAGGGACCACATGTGATGGAGAAAGCACAATGGCATCTCAGAACAGCCAACAGTCTCCAGAAAATGCCAAACACTCGCACTTCACGCAAGGCACAAAAAGAGAAAATGCATCTGAGAGGGTATGCAGTTAGGTGATTGCAGAACCCCCCTGGGAGCCGGGAAGCCCAGCTCAGCAAGTTGGGGGGATGGTGCCCATGAAGTGGGCTCTACTTCAGGACTGAGCTAGCATTGATGGAAGAAGTCTGGGCACCTTTGAAAGGCACACCATAACGAATGAGGGAGAATGAGGATCTGCATTCTGTTAAAGTGAGTGCCCAGCGGGACTCTCCACAGAGAACAGGCTCAGTGGCTCCCCTACACCTGGCCCTCCTCCCTTGCACCCTGGGACCTTCCCCGCGGGAGCAGGGAAGAGCAGCCGTACACACAACTGAGTGTGGGACGTCAACACTGTTGCGGCTCGCGAGGGATCTACAAGACCCTGGACGCTGAACCAAAGGCACGAGGACACAGCTACTGTTTGAGAGGATTTAAGCTCAAAGAAATGTGGCCCAAACATGGCTTGGCCCCAAATCTTGGACTGCACCCCACATCTCACTCTTTTACTCTTGGCCTTTTACCTTTATACCTGATGTGTTTTCTTACCTAGAACTGATTTTGAGAACTCTCCTTATGAAAAAGACCATGATGCTGGGAAAGGTTGAGGGCAGGAGGAGAAGGGGACAACAGAGGATGAGATGGTTGGATGGCATCACCGACTCAATGGACATGAGTTTGAGCAAACTCTGGGAAGACGGTGAAGGACAGGGAAGCCTGGCATGCTGAGGTCCATGGGGTCATAAAGAATCAGACATGACTGAGCAACTGAACAACAACAACAACTGATTTTGAAGCAGACAAATCAAGCATTGCATAGGAATATCCAACCTGGGAAGTGAGAGTCTCATGACATTAAATTCCTGCCACTGTGTTTCTGGGCCAGACATGAGACCTCAGTGTGGTCACAGGGTGGGGTCCTCTGCTCCCCAGACTGTTTAGCAGAGAAGCTCAGCCTCTGCTAAGTCCTCCTGGAGTCGGGGCCCAGGGTAACCTGAACTTTGTCCTCTGGGCACCCTGAGAAATCTATTCCTGGGCTCCTGGAGTGCCCAGTTCCAGGTGGGGTGCAGTTGTCACCTGTTACCATGGCCACCGCCCCCTCCCCAGGACTTGCTAAGAGGGTACTGCTGACATCACGTTGTGGCCAAGACACCAAGGTTGGTTTTCTCAACCCCTTGCCCTGGCTGTGAAAGCCTTGTCCACCTCGTGTCACGGGGAGCAGAGCTTACTTTCTGGGGACATCCACAGCCCCGGGTGGTGGGCCAGGTCTTCAGGGAGGCGAGTGGCTGGGAGAAGCTGCTCTCCCAGGAGCCCGGGGAGACATCTCTCCCCAGTCAGGTTGCCCCCAGACCACCCCACGACACTCAGTGTCCCTGCAGCCCATGCGTCCTGAAGACCTGAGGCAATCCTGGACTGCACATTCCTGTTCTGTGTTCTGTTCATGCATGCTGAGTCGATTCAGTCATGTCTGACTCTTTGCGACCCCATGGACTATAGCCTGCCAGGCTCCTCTGGCCAAGGGGATTCTTCAGGTGAGAATACTAGTGTGGGGTACCATTCCCTCCTCCAAGGGATCTTCCTGACCCAGAAATCGAACTCACCTCTCTTACGTCTCCTGCCACGGCAGGGGTGTTCTTTGCCATTAGAGCTACCTGGAAAGCCTGGTGTCCCTTTTCTCCCCCTAATAAAGATCAGATGATTATTATTAAATGAAGCTTCTTGCTTTTCCTGCATCTCTCCCTACATTCTTTCTTATAGACATATATTTAATTCTTGATTTTCTGAATCATAGACATTATCTATGACCCATATAACTAGCAAACCAATGGAATAATTCAATGAAAGATAAGTCTCCCTATCCTGGTCAGCTTCTCTCTGTAAACTGGACCCCCTACACCCAGCATCAGCACCCCCACATCCCCTCTTTTGGTGCAAACATGTGATCATTTCAAAGTCGGATAATACCATATGTATTATAATACCATACAACCTAACCATTCCCACTTAACCATATGCTAATTGGCATAATGGTAACACATAAGGTAATGTTTGCTCAATACTCTATAGTATATCTGACTCTAAAGCAATGTATCTGACTGCTCCCCTCAATAATGTAGATGATAATATATTTAACTGCTCTTATTGTGATTTATATTTTTAAACAACATAAGCAATGTTGTACTCAACAATCTGGAGAATATATTCTGATGTTCTGGTAATGATTCTGTTTTTGTTTTTCTCTGAGATATATTCCTAAAATGGAATCTCTGAATTCAAGAGTATTTGTATTTTTAATTTTAAGAAATGTTTCCAAGCTCATTTTGGAAGAAGATCTGTGGCACTACCTACTCCATCACTAAGCTCTTCCTTGCCTTCCAACAGCATCAGAAGTTATCATTTTTCTTACATTTTTTTTTGCATCTCTGATTTCACTATCATTTTAATTCTCACTTCCCTGACTCTTTGCAAAATTCAACATCTTTCTGAGTTTATTGGCCCTTGAGAGCTGCCTGCTCATATTAACAACTTTCTCAGATTATTTGTAATGCTTAAATCAGTTTTAGGAGATTTTTATACATGGAGGAGGACAGTCTTTTGTTCTTTGTGTTATAAATAGTTTCCAACCTTCTGATTCTCTTGATTTCTGTTTGTCATTCTTTGCCACACAAAAATGTTTAATCTTTGTGCAGCTGAAAAGGTCTAGTTTTCTCTTCCACACACATTAAATATGTAATTTACATGCCTCCTTGAGCCAGCTTAGTTTGCCAAAGGCTTCCTGGTATTTTAAAGGCCATAAAGTTGTCATTGTCCTCGAAAGCCTTACATAGATTCAGACAGTGGAGGAATAGTCTCATCTATTTGAGTTGGTTTTGTTTTTCCTTTTCTCACTTAACAACCTTTATGTATCAAATCTGGCAAGTCTATTAGGAATGTTATTGGGGAAAAAAGTTTATCTGGAAAGTGAAAATAGAGCAGAAAATACAGAGTGTAAATTTTGCACTTTCCCATTGAGTTAAATAAGGTTAAGTTTGAGTGTATTTTGCCAAGCACTTGACTTTCTGAAATAAAATCTTACTCTGCCTATGGAGTCCCCTTTCTCCAAAGCCAATTTGGTGCAAACATGCGATCATTTCAAAGTCGGATAATACCATATGTATTATAATACCATACAACCTAACCATTCCCACTTAACCATATGCTAATTGGCATAATGGTAACACATAAGGTAATGTTTGCTCAATACTCTATAGTATATCTGACTCTAAAGCAATGTATCTGACTGCTCCCCTCAATAATGTAGATGATAATATATTTAACTGCTCTTATTGTGATTTATATTTTTAAACAACATAAGCAATGTTGTACTCAACAATCTGGAGAATATATTCTGATGTTCTGGTAATGATTCTGTTTTTGTTTTTCTCTGAGATATATTCCTAAAATGGAATCTCTGAATTCAAGAGTATTTGTATTTTTAATTTTAAGAAATGTTTCCAAGCTCATTTTGGAAGAAGATCTGTGGCACTACCTACTCCATCACTAAGCTCTTCCTTGCCTTCCAACAGCATCAGAAGTTATCATTTTTCTTACATTTTTTTTTGCATCTCTGATTTCACTATCATTTTAATTCTCACTTCCCTGACTCTTTGCAAAATTCAACATCTTTCTGAGTTTATTGGCCCTTGAGAGCTGCCTGCTCATATTAACAACTTTCTCAGATTATTTGTAATGCTTAAATCAGTTTTAGGAGATTTTTATACATGGAGGAGGACAGTCTTTTGTTCTTTGTGTTATAAATAGTTTCCAACCTTCTGATTCTCTTGATTTCTGTTTGTCATTCTTTGCCACACAAAAATGTTTAATCTTTGTGCAGCTGAAAAGGTCTAGTTTTCTCTTCCACACACATTAAATATGTAATTTACATGCCTCCTTGAGCCAGCTTAGTTTGCCAAAGGCTTCCTGGTATTTTAAAGGCCATAAAGTTGTCATTGTCCTCGAAAGCCTTACATAGATTCAGACAGTGGAGGAATAGTCTCATCTATTTGAGTTGGTTTTGTTTTTCCTTTTCTCACTTAACAACCTTTATGTATCAAATCTGGCAAGTCTATTAGGAATGTTATTGGGGAAAAAAGTTTATCTGGAAAGTGAAAATAGAGCAGAAAATACAGAGTGTAAATTTTGCACTTTCCCATTGAGTTAAATAAGGTTAAGTTTGAGTGTATTTTGCCAAGCACTTGACTTTCTGAAATAAAATCTTACTCTGCCTATGGAGTCCCCTTTCTCCAAAGCCAGGCAGAAATAGATTCTCTTCTCTTCCTGCATGTCTCAGAATGCTGGCCCGTGGAATACGAGTAAAGGAAAGAACCTGTGATTGCCACGCAGAGTAGAAGAATGACAATGTGGTGAGGGGGGGAAATGGATGGTGTTATGTATATTAGGAGAAAAATGTTAGATTCTGTTGAGAGTCATGTATATTCAACATTGGGAGGAGTCAACTGCTGCAATGTGATTTGGGGAGGAATAGTAACAGGAAATTTTTAACTCTTGCTACTTATAGAAGATGCAATGACAGTATTATATTTTCCTCTCCTGTGGCCCGGGGATCACTTTGAAATGTAGTAGAAATGATAGACAGATAAATTGATAGATTGATAATTAATAGATATAGAAAAACGAAAACAATAAAGAGAAGGAAAAATTTTTTTAGAAATCTCCTTCTAAAGTGGCAACTTGGTAAATTTTTGCTCACGCATGTAAATGGTATGGCAATTCATAAAAACAAACAAACAAGAAAGAATTTCTCTATAGATAAAGTTAGTTAAGATAAAAGTAGAGATAACAACAATTCCCTTGAAGAGACAAGACAGCGAACTGAGAAGCTGGATCTGTTTGGATAAGTTTTTCTCTATTAAAATGATGTGCCGCGCTATGCTCAGTCTCTCAGTCGTGTTCAACTCTCTGTGACCCCATGGACTGCAGCCCACCAGGCTCCTCTGTCCATGGGATTCTCCAGACAAGAATACTGGGGTGGGTTGCTGTGCCCTCCTCCAGGGAATTTTCCCAATCCAGGGACTGAAACTGTGTCTCTTAAATCTCCTGCATTGGCAGGCAAGCTCTTTTCCACTAGGGCCACCTGGGAAGCCCATTTAAACCATATGCCCCCCCATCAAATACAGAACTGAGGAAAGTAGCTGAAAATGGCTAAATGTAATGGGAGTCTCAGCTTCTTTTGGGGCCTCCTGGGAGCCTCCCTACCCTAATGTCTTCCATAACAGATCCTTGTCTCTTATTTGAATAGCTTTCCACCTAGTATCTTGTTTACTTTGATGTGGATTTTCCTATACTAAAAATAAAGAAGTTGGTTCCACCTAAAGAATTTATTTAAGATGGAAGACTTCTGCTCTATTTTAAATTAAACACTATATGTTACTAGCAAATTGGTTAACAGGTTTTTGCAGAACATAGTTGCAATCACTAGGTTTACCTGCAAAGCCAAGCAGTAGTCAAATCCCCAGCATTATGCTCCAGTAGATTTTTTTCTTTCTCCTTCTCATTATGATTATTTATGTTTATTTGTATTGTTTTGCTTAATTACATGTTGTGTTTCATATATCTTGTGTTATTTCTGAAAAATGGCATTTAATGAAGTGAAAGTAAACAGGTAACTGTCAGGAGGAGATGACAGTCTGTTAATTTATGTAAAGTGTAACCAACCAGATGTTCTAGAAAATGCTTCAGTCAGAAATAAAGACTCCTATAAACACGATACTGTTTTTAATAAACAGGTAATGGCTGCACACTGTGATGAAAATGGTGTTTGCGGGAGGACTTGGAGAGCTCATTCTGGGCCCAGGAAGTCCAGGGCAGGAAGTTGCAAGGGCAGAAGCCTAGAATCCAGACGGATGCTCAGTGGCTGAAGCCACCCAGCTATAAGACTGTCTGGAGTGAGAGACACAGGCCAGGTCTCTCAGCTCTGGATATTAGCAATGAATTCTAAGTGTCAAAGGGAATCTGATGTTAGCAGTGTAGCTGTCTTATCAGAAGTGAACTCTCAGGTTCTAAGATCTTATAGGCCAAGAGTGGACACTATTTAATTACTGTGCTGAGTTGCTCAGTTGTATCCAACTCTTTGCTACTCCATGGTAGCCCACCAGGCTCCTGTCTCTATGTGATTTTTCCCAGGCAAGAATGGTGAAGTGGGTTGCCATTTCCTTCTCCAGACCCAGGGATTGAACTGGCATCTCCTGCATTGGTAGGCAGATTCTTTACCTAGGAATTGCCCTAACATACCTTACTCACTTCATTGTAACTAGAATGTCTCTTTTTAGGAGGAAAAATGTGGCAAAAGCAAGACAAAAAATTAAACTTGCATCTCTGAAAATAAAGTAACTATAGGTTCAAAGGGACCCGTCACCTTTCCTCTTCCTCCCATTCACAGGGCCTTGATGTTTGCCAGCAAAGACCTGGCCATCCCCAGAATTTGATGATGAATCCATCCTTCATGGTTAGATGGAGTTCTTGAATGGCTGGCTACAGATTTTTGGACGGCCTTCTGATCTCCTTCCTTGGAGGTTACTTATAGATGGACTCAAAAGATTTGCCACTTCCTACAGGAAACAGGCAGCTACACGTAATCTGTTTATCTTCTCAGCCTTTCTCTTTTATCCTTTCTTCTCTCAAAAACAAAATTTGAGTTTCCTTTTTCGAGTTTTCAGCCACCTCACTGGAGGGAGCACAGCGCTACTCTGTAGGAATGTGTCGTGCCTTCGTGTCGGGCCCCCTGCACATGACTTGAAGACAGGGTGCTGCCCATCTCTCTGCAGATGGACTCATCAACAGTCTGTCTTGTCAAAACCATTGTGTCACTGTGATTACCACCACTCCCGCTTTGCTACCAAGGTTCTCACAGTCATGACAGCTGCAAGAGGGTATACTCGCTTCCCTTCCTTCTCTCTCTCTTTTCTTCCTACAGGCATGTGGCTTCCCCAGGCCCAGTGGAGTGAGCCAGTATCCACTAAGGGAGGCCCACAATGAGATGAGGTACCAGGTAAACAAACGTATGGTTACAGAAGGGGGAAGAGGTGAGGGATAAACCAGAGATCTGGATTCACATACACACACGACTACATATTAAACAGAAAACCAACATGGACCTACTGTATAGCACAAGGAACTAGACTCAATATTTTGTAATAACTTATATGGGAAAAGAATCTGGAAAATGATATATATATATATATATATAGACATGTGTGCATGCATACTAAATTGCTTCAGTTGTGTCCAACTCTGCAACCCCATGGACTGTGGCTCCTCTGTCTAAGGGATTCCCCAGGCAAGAATACTAGAGTGGGTTGCCATGCTCTCTCCAGGGTATCTTCCCAACCCAGGGATCGAACCCTTGTCTCTTACATCTCCTGTATTGGCAGGCAGGTTCTTTACGAATAGCAACACTGGGAAGCCTATATTTATATTTACATGCATATATATGTATAATTGTGTCACTTTGCTGTACACCTGAAACTAACACAACATTTTAAATCAGCTATACTTCAGTGAAAAGAAATGATGATGATTTAAAGAGAAATCTAAAGCTAATCAATGAATATAGTAAAGTTGCAGGATATAAAATCAACACACAGAAATTCCTTGTATTCCTATACACTAACAATGAGAAAACAGAAAGAGAAATTAAGGAAACAATTCTATTTACCATCTGTCTCTTATACACATCTCCTCTTCCTCCCATTCACAGGGCCTTGATGTTTGCCAGCAAAGACCTGGCCATCCCCAGAATTTGATGATGAATCCATCCTTCATGGTTAGATGGAGTTCTTGAATGGCTGGCTACAGATTTTTGGACGGCCTTCTGATCTCCTTCCTTGGAGGTTACTTATAGATGGACTCAAAAGATTTGCCACTTCCTACAGGAAACAGGCAGCTACACGTAATCTGTTTATCTTCTCAGCCTTTCTCTTTTATCCTTTCTTCTCTCAAAAACAAAATTTGAGTTTCCTTTTTCGAGTTTTCAGCCACCTCACTGGAGGGAGCACAGCGCTACTCTGTAGGAATGTGTCGTGCCTTCGTGTCGGGCCCCCTGCACATGACTTGAAGACAGGGTGCTGCCCATCTCTCTGCAGATGGACTCATCAACAGTCTGTCTTGTCAAAACCATTGTGTCACTGTGATTACCACCACTCCCGCTTTGCTACCAAGGTTCTCACAGTCATGACAGCTGCAAGAGGGTATACTCGCTTCCCTTCCTTCTCTCTCTCTTTTCTTCCTACAGGCATGTGGCTTCCCCAGGCCCAGTGGAGTGAGCCAGTATCCACTAAGGGAGGCCCACAATGAGATGAGGTACCAGGTAAACAAACGTATGGTTACAGAAGGGGGAAGAGGTGAGGGATAAACCAGAGATCTGGATTCACATACACACACGACTACATATTAAACAGAAAACCAACATGGACCTACTGTATAGCACAAGGAACTAGACTCAATATTTTGTAATAACTTATATGGGAAAAGAATCTGGAAAATGATATATATATATATATATAGACATGTGTGCATGCATACTAAATTGCTTCAGTTGTGTCCAACTCTGCAACCCCATGGACTGTGGCTCCTCTGTCTAAGGGATTCCCCAGGCAAGAATACTAGAGTGGGTTGCCATGCTCTCTCCAGGGTATCTTCCCAACCCAGGGATCGAACCCTTGTCTCTTACATCTCCTGTATTGGCAGGCAGGTTCTTTACGAATAGCAACACTGGGAAGCCTATATTTATATTTACATGCATATATATGTATAATTGTGTCACTTTGCTGTACACCTGAAACTAACACAACATTTTAAATCAGCTATACTTCAGTGAAAAGAAATGATGATGATTTAAAGAGAAATCTAAAGCTAATCAATGAATATAGTAAAGTTGCAGGATATAAAATCAACACACAGAAATTCCTTGTATTCCTATACACTAACAATGAGAAAACAGAAAGAGAAATTAAGGAAACAATTCTATTTACCATCTGTCTCTTATACACATCTCCTCTTCCTCCCATTCACAGGGCCTTGATGTTTGCCAGCAAAGACCTGGCCATCCCCAGAATTTGATGATGAATCCATCCTTCATGGTTAGATGGAGTTCTTGAATGGTTGGCTACAGATTTTTGGACGGCCTTCTGATCTTCTTCCTTGGAGATTACTTATAGATGGACTCAAAAGATTCGCCACTTCCTACAGGAAACAGGCAGCTACACGTAATCTGTTTATCTTCTCAGCCTTTCTCTTTTATCCTTTCTTCTCTCAAAAACAAAATTTGAGTTTCCTTTTTCGAGTTTTCAGCCACCTCACTGGAGGGAGCACAGCGCTACTCTGTAGGAATGTGTCGTGCCTTCGTGTCGGGCCCCCTGCACATGACTTGAAGACAGGGTGCTGCCCATCTCTCTGCAGATGGACTCATCAACAGTCTGTCTTGTCAAAACCATTGTGTCACTGTGATTACCACCACTCCCGCTTTGCTACCAAGGTTCTCACAGTCATGACAGCTGCAAGAGGGTATACTCGCTTCCCTTCCTTCTCTCTCTCTTTTCTTCCTACAGGCATGTGGCTTCCCCAGGCCCAGTGGAGTGAGCCAGTATCCACTAAGGGAGGCCCACAATGAGATGAGGTACCAGGTAAACAAACGTATGGTTACAGAAGGGGGAAGAGGTGAGGGATAAACCAGAGATCTGGATTCACATACACACACGACTACATATTAAACAGAAAACCAACATGGACCTACTGTATAGCACAAGGAACTAGACTCAATATTTTGTAATAACTTATATGGGAAAAGAATCTGGAAAATGATATATATATATATATATA
>SJYT01026163.1:80197-121119 GCA_006410635.1 Cephalophus harveyi
ACAACAAAGGAAACTATAAGCAAGGTGAAAAGATAGCCTTCAGAATGGGAGAAAACTATAGCAAACAAAGCAATGGACAAAGGATTAATCTCAAAAATATACAAGCAGCTCCTGCAGCTCAATTCCAGAAAAATAAATGACCCAATCAAAAAGTGAGCCAAAGAACTAAACAGACATTTCTCCAAAAAAGACATATAGATGGCTAACAAACACATGAAAATATGCTCAACATCACTCATTATCAGAGAAATGCAAGTCAAAACCACAATGAGGTACCATTTCACGCCAGTCAGAATGGCTGCGATCCAAAAGTCTACAAGAAATAAATGCTGGAGAGGGTGTGGAGAAAAGGGAACCCTCTTACACTGTTGGTGGGAATGCAAACTAGTACAGCCACTATGGAGAACAGTGTGGAGATTCCTTAAAAAACTGGAAATAGAACTGCCTTATGACCCAGCAATCCCACTACTAGGCATACACACCGAGGAAACCAGAATTGAAAAAGACACGTGTACCCCAATGTTCATCACAGCACTGTTTATAATAGCTAGGACATAGAAGCAACCTAGATGTCCATCAGCAGATGAATGGATAAGAAAGCTGTGGTACATATACACAATGGAATATTACTCAGCCATTAAAAAGAATACATTTGAATCAGTTCTAATGAGGTGGATGAAACTGGAGTCTATTATACAGAGTGAAGTAAGCCAGAAAGAAAAACACCAATACAGTATACTAATGCATATATATGGAATTTAGAAAGATGATAACAATAACCCTGTATGTGAGACAGCAAAAGAGACACAGATGTATATAGAACAGTCTTTGGACTCTGTGGGAGAGGGAGAGGGTGGGATGATATGGGAGAATGGCCTTGAAACATGTAAATTATCACATGTGAAATGAATTGCCAGTCCAGATCTGATGCATGATATAGGGTGCTCGGGGCTGGTGCACTGGGATGACCCAGAGGGAGAGAGGTGGGGAGGGGGGTTCAGGATGGGGAACACATGTACACCCATGGCAGATTCATGAAAATATATGGCAAAACCAATACAATATTGTAAAGTAAATAAATAAATAAAACTAAAAAAAAAGAAAAGAAAAAGAAATCTAAAGAAAGAGTGCCTTGTAAATAAACCACAGAGCACTTTCCTTGACCAGTATTGCTTATCTGTTGTCTTATGTCTCTCTCTGATGGAAAGGACCCACTGATAACTCACAGATGAATAATTTCCTTCTAAATCGCATCCCTACTCCTGAGGTTGCTGCAACAGGTGCAGCCAGTTGGACCAGCAAACAGGTTTCTTCCAGGCACTGATGACTGAGTGCAGGGAAGGGGTAGCGCAAGATGTGTTTCCTCCTGCTATTTCTTCAGAAATAGTTCTTTCAGTGAGCATCACATATGATCCATCATTATTCAGCAATTTCATGTCCCAGGGACAACATGGGTTAAAAGCAGACTAACTTTCCAAGACTAAATTTAGTTTATCCATGAATATTTTACTTCTACAAACTTAGTTTCATTGAGTTAGACAAGAATGTGGTCCTAGTGTGATTAGATTGACTAGTTTTCTGTGAGTATGGTTTCAGTATGTCTGCCCTCTGATGCCCTCTTGTAACACCTACCATCTTATTTGGGTTTCTCTTACCTTGGGTGTGGGGTATCTCTTCACGTCTGCTTCAGCAAAGCACAGCTGCTGTTCCTTACCTTGGATGAGGGGAATCTCCTTACTGTCGCCGTTCCTGACCTTCAACGTGGGATAGCTCCTCTAGGCCCTCCGCGCAGCCACTGATCCCTGGGTTGCTCCTCCCAGCTGCTGCCCCTGGCCTCGGGCTCAGGGTGGCTCCTCAGGGTCACCGCCCCTGGCCTCAAGCTCGAGGGGGCCTCTCCCGACTGCCCCCGACCTCGGACGCGGAGTGTCTCCTCCTGGGCCGCCACTGACCTCGGACGCAGGGTAGCTCTTCTCGGTCGCCGCCCGGACCTCAGCACAAGGTAGCTCCTCTTGGCCGTTCGGGCGCGGTCACAGCCTGGCACTCTAGGCTGCTGCCCCCGACCTCGGACGTGGGGCAGCTCCTCCCAGCCGCGCGTAGTGCGCCGGCCCGGCTCTCGCAGCGGACCGCGCGTAGATATCTGGTGATTATTGAGTGAATGAATACAGGAATGCAGTGAGTACTAGGATAGTAAGTATGGGACGAAGGAGAGCTCGTTATGGGCTGAGGCGACCAAGGAAGGCTTCATGCAAAAAGTGGGATCTTCACCTGTATGCAGATCAGGAAGCAACAGTTAGAACTGGACATGGAACAACAGACTGTTTCCAAATAGGAAAAGGAGTACGTCAAAGCTGTATATTGTCACTCTGCTTATTTAACTTAATTTTCAAAAGCAGAGACATTACTTTGCCAACTAAGTTCCGTCTAGTCAAGGCTATGGTTTTTCCTGTGGTCATGTATGGATGTGAGAGTTGGACTGTGAAGAAGGCTGAGCACCGAAGAATGGATGCTTTTGAACTGTGGTGTTGGAGAAGACTCTTGAGAGTCCCTTGGACTGCAAGGAGATCCAACCAGTCCATTCTGAAGGAGATCAGCCCTGGGATTCCTTTGGAAGGAATGATGCTAAAGCTGAAACTCCAGTACTTTGGCCACCTCATGAGAAGAGTTGACTCATTAGAAAAGACTCTGATGCTGGGAGGGATTGGGGGCAGGAGGAGAAGGGGACGACCGAGGATGAGATGGCTGGATGGCATCACGGACTCGATGGACGTGAGTCTGAGTGAACTCCGGGAGATGGTGATGAACAGGGAGGCCTGGCGTGCTGCGATTCATGGGGTCGCAAAGAGTCGGACACGACTGAGCGACTGAACTGAACTGAACAAACTTAGTTTGTTTAAGCTATGGGTCTACAAGCACACCTCAGAGACACAATGGGTTCAGTTCCAGACCATGGCAATAAAGGGCGGCACATGGATTTTTTGGTTCTCCAGTGCATATAAAAGTTATGTTTACACTATACTGTAGTCTAGATACACTATAAACTGATGTCTCAGTGGTAAAGAATCTGCCTGAGAGAGTGGTAAAAAAATCCTGCAAGAGACAGGAGTTCGATTGCTGGGTCAGAAAGATTCCTTGGAGAAGGAAATGGCAACCCACTCCAGTATCTTGCCTGGAGAATCCCACGGACAGAAGAGTGTGGCGGCTACAGTCCTTGGAGTTGCAAAAGAGTCAGACATGACTGAGCACACACACAGCATAGCATGTGAGGAAAATGCCACTTTATATCTCTTCCTATTTAACAGGCAGCCTTCTTTTACCACCATATAGGTAACTGAAATTTCTATGGATGTCTATACTACATTCCAAGGAAGTTGTTTTTTATTAGCTTGAAAAAACAGTCTTAGGACGCAGTATGATCTATCTCCAAAACCTTTTATTCCCAAATGTTTGTGAGCGCTAAGTGTTCTTAGTTTATGAAGCAAAAGGTCAAGTGGCAAATTAGCATTAAAACAAAATGCTGAATGCCTATCAAAACGGGGTGATTTCATTTCTTATGCAAATACACAGAAAAAAATGAAGTCCACCTGAGGAAACAGCTGTCAGAACATCTTGTCAGCAGGTCCATTAAAGTTTTTTTTAAAGCACACACAGGTATCTATACACGATTTAAAACAAGATCAACAGCTTTTACTCACAAACATAATGATACCTGGAAAAGAGACGTACTTTCCAGAATTCTACCTTCAACTCACTGTTGCTTAATCGTTGAGTCACTTTTTGGACAGCTCAGCAGTAAAGAATCTCCCTGTAATGCAGGAGACTCAGTTTTGGTCTCTGGGTCAGGAAGATCCCCTGGAGGAGGAAATGGCAACCCTCTCCAGTACTCTTGCCTGGGGAATCCCATGGACGGAGGAGCCCGGAGGGCTATAGTTCACAGAGTCACAAAAAGTCGGACACAGTCAGACTAGACTTTTTGAGCATCAGTAACGTCAACTCTCCTTCATCCTTCCTTTCCTCAGGGTCATACAGTCACTTCCATCTGAAAACTAAACTTTTGTCTATTCTCAATAATGGAATGTTATTTGGGTGTGATTTAGTTATTCCTTAGATTGTCCTGAAGACATCAGGATAGTACACTTCATGTGGTTTTGTTGTTGTTTTAATTCTTTCCTTCCTAGATTTGAAAGAAAGGTTTTACCTTTCTACAAATTCCCACCATCATCTCTTTTGTCAAGGAATGAACATGAATATCACCTTGGATTCATTGAGAGCGTCTAATCTCCTCATCAGCTGCTAAGTACCTGGCAATACTGTTATGTTTACTTAAAAAAAATATAGCCTTTAAGATGTACTGTTTCATTTTGTCAGCTGGGGTGGGGAGTGCGGAGGTAGAAGGGAAACCAAACTTAGGCTTCTGAAGTTTATGTAGAAGGAAAGCAAAAGCAGAATTCATCCACTCTCCTCTGATTTGTGTTATTTTGTTCACATGTACGTGCGCCCCTGTGTTCATAGCAGCACTGTTGACAATAGCCAAGTCATGGGAACAACCTAAATGTTCCTGACAGATGGATGATGGATAAAGATGTGGCACATAGACACAGTGCAATACTACTCAGTCATTAAAAAGAGCAACATAATGCCACTTGCAGCAATGTGGCTGCAGCTATTACCATATGAAGTGCAGCAAGTCAGGAAAAGACAAATGCCATATGATATCACGTACATGTGAATCTAAAATATGACACAATCTATCTATGAAGCAGAAACAGAAGCACGGACATGGAGAGCGGCCTGGCAGTTGCCAAGGGGAGGGTTTGGAGGGGGTGGATAAAATGGGAGGTTGGGGTTAGCAGATATAAACTTGTGTATATAGAATGGATAAATAACAAGGTTCTACTGTAAAACACAGAGAACTGTATTCAATATCCTATGATAAACCATAATGGAAACAAATATATTAAAAAAGAATGTGCATATGTAAATAACTGAATCAATTTGCTGTACATCAATAATCAAAACAACACTGAAATCAACTATCCTTCAATTTAAGAAAAGAAGAAACAGAGGGAAAAAAGATATTTACCCATAAATTCCCTTTATAATTACATATCAAATTTGAAACACATTCCCATAGGATTTGCTTATCTAATTCATTATTAGACCCTCAGAAAACCAGTATAATTCTTGAACTTTCTCTGGAAAATGTATGGGTGACATGTAAAGACCATGTCAATCAACATATGAGTTTTTTATATGCACAAACTTCCACCTTGTTCCCTTTTTCTTCCATTTAGACGAGGATCTTTATGGTTACATAAATCTATTTTATAGGCATGTTTGTTTCAACACTTAACTACCTCTGAAGAACTCATCGCTTTTGGATTTACTTTTTTAGACTTTCTTTCTAGACAAATGCCATTATTTACCGAGTGATTGGGACAGCAAATCATGAAAAGTGCTCGATACTGTTACCTTTAGTCCTTTACGAATCAGTGCCCCATAAGCCACTGTCAATATTTGCATAAACGCTTCCCAAGATTTTACAGTGGCCTCAGACCCAGAAGGTGACAGCTACAAAGGCTTCAGCTCTTGTCAAAAAAGCCACCTTGAATAGAATAAAATGATTGTTTATCAGTTCAGAAAGGACAGCAGATTATTGCAAAGACGCAGGCACAGAAAAAAGTCAAAGGAGTATCAAATTGCAATTTTCTAAACCATTTCTTGGAACTTGGGTTAGGGAGAATTATTTAAAGGGAGAAAAAGTGTAAAGCAAATGATTTGCAACATGAAAGGTCATTGTTATGAGGCTTGTCAATGGAAAAGTTTACGCTGATTTCCATGTTTGTTCTTGGTAACTTGTAAAACACATGTTCATAAGTTTGTAAGTTATTGTTCAGGTTTGGTACTGAAAGCCTCATCTTAACTCTACACTGGTATACCTAGAATCTAAAATTAAGAGTTCGAGAAAGTGCATCAGCTTTGTCATCATCAAGGATACAAATAGCTCACGAGATGAAAAGCTCAGCTTAAGAAAACAGTTGCCAAAAATGGTGTTGGCAATCATAGAATGCATTGTATGTCTTAGGTGATAAAACTTTTCTGTGACAACTGAATGAATGGATACCTAAGTGATGTTAGAAGTATCAAGCTATTTTTTAATTTTAATATTTTCATTTTCTCTGACAACAGACATTCTTTCAGATACAGTTTTTTAGAAAATTATCATCAGTAAAATAACTGTTTTCCGCTGCTTGGATTCATGTGCACCTAGACCCATGAGTATGTCTGTTTGAAACCATCTATTTAAACGATCATACGTTTCTGGTGTAGAGGAGTCTGATACATAACTCTTTATGTTTCTAAGTGGATCTAAAATTTGCCCATTTAACATAGAGTGGTTCTATAAGTCAATGCAAACAATCGATACTCACTTTGAATTCACCTAAATCTAGAAATCGTTTTTGTGCCATAAACACTGATTCTGACTTCTGTTTCTCTTGCTAACATCACAGTTTTGTGCAAGGGACTAAAAACAGCTTTTCCTGGACAAATGGATCTGTTTCTAAAGGTTATCATAACAAAACGGGATGGGCTACGTGCATCCTCCCATGCGGACTCCTTGTGAAAGTTACTGGTGTAATCCTGTCCACAAAGCAAGGCTTTGCATTTGGAACCAGGGCAGCCCTGTTCCACCATCTGCACCTTCCTCATCACCCCCAACTCTTCTTTCTTCTGCTTTCTTCCACACCCAGGGGTCTCCCTGAAGTGTACCCCACCCACGGGGCCCCTCTGATGCTGGCTCCTTCTCCACCAGGCTCTGCTCTGCCTGACTCCCTGCTGGGCGGGGGCCCCAGAGGGTCTAAAGCCAAGGCTGGACTGGAGGTGAAGCCCCAGGAGGGGAGCCCCCAGGAGAGAAGGGTCAGGTGTCATGGACATTGTGAGGGTCAGATCTAGAGGGAGAGGGTGGGACAGGACGTCAGAGTGAAGGAGGAAGGCGCAGCTCAGGAGCACGATGAGGGGTGCTTGGAGGGTCCCAGAAAGGTAGTCCAGCGCCCGGAGCCAGCCTGGAGGAGGGCACAGTTGGGCCTGGGGCTGAGGGGGCGAGCAGATGCTGGCTCCTTGGGAAAAATGGGAGCCCATGGAATTTTTTTTTTTTTTACCCATCTGAAAAGCTAATTAGAAAGTCAATAGTTATCAATCAGGGTGTGTAAATAGATTGCAAAACAGCCTTGCCTCTCTGCTTCCTGAGTGCTGCATAACTGACTTCTGCTCCAACTTGACATTCCTTCCCTTCCTTTTAAAATGTAGCATATATCTATTTAAAACAATATTAGTCTTGGCATTGTTTAGCTTTTGTGTACACTCCTGTCAAATCTGTGAGAGTGCGAGAGAGTCTTTGGCTCCGGCTGCAGTTGATTTATGTGACAAAAATCTGTATCTGCCAATGTTTGCCAAAGGAGCGCTACAAGCTGGAATCATTTCATGCGATTTATAAACACATTTAAATGAAAAGAAAATGTTTTACTTGTATTCAGCATCGTGAATGTATTTGTGTCTGAATTTAGAAGACAGGAAGTAACCTACTCTTGGGAATAGCACTCAGAAAGTATGCATGGAACTCTTCTTTCCAGGGTTATCAAAGGAAGAACTTTTTTTTCTTTTTTTGGTATCGAAGTTCTGATCTTGTATTGCATGCCAAAATTATAATAAACATCTACTAAAATGTAGGTTTTCAAAATGCATAGCAATTTATAATTTATATAAATGTAACAAAAATATGTAAAAATTTTTATTTATGTATTGTATACATTTTACATGTAATAATGTAATAAATAAGTTTCAAGTAAATAAACAGCTATCATATCCATGAGCCCTGTGGGATTTTGAAAAATCTTCAAAGGCTCAACTCTTCCCATCAACTTAAATTTCTTCTGCCTTTGCTGTATCAGCAATTCTGAGTTTCACTTGCTGCCTGGTGTCCCTTGAAGCCCACAAAAAGTCAGATCCTCTATCAGGCATTTCAAAATCTAACCCAAATTTTGTGTACATAGCCAGTATGGTTTAAATATGAGAAAATCTGTTTTCAAACATTCACTATTCAAAACACTTGGGTTCTTAATAGGCTATCCATATTTGTATGCTTTGATCAAGTGTCACTGAAATTTAATGTGACTCATGCAAATAAAAGGATATCTTTTTTTTCCCTGTGATTTCCCTACCATTTTGATTATCAGCATTATTATGAGACTATTTTGTACCATTAATCCTGTGTATGGCTGGAACTGTATTCTGGAAATGTATTTGTTGGCAACTGTTTCGTTATCTTATGTGTATATCCTTCATATTTAAATTTATGGGTTCTGGGTCCCTTCCCAGAACTAGTTAGATTGCTTAGGGGGGACAAAGGAAGGAAAATTTTGTAATGTAATTCTGAGATCCAGGAAGCTAACGATGTGTTCCATCCTTAGACGTGCTAAAACACAATGTCCAAACCTTCCAAGATGCTTCCAGTGAATCCATGGCGTAGAATGAAAGTAACTGAAGAAGCTTTTTTTTTTTTCATGCATCATACAGGTTTGAGTTTATACAAAATACAGTGTCAGACTAGCAAGTTCCATATTCTTGTATCTTCCTCACTTTACCCAGGTGTTGGTCACACAATGACAATATTAATATTTAACATAATCACCATTCAGGCTTTGGGTATATTAGCAAACAATAGTTTATGGCTTGATTGCAACACAGCTGACTTGTCAGTTTTGAAGGAAGTGATTGTTCTAGTTTCTAGGTGATGCTCAGAGAGGTTAGGTGATTTCTGAGATGTACTGTTACCAAGGGAAAGACCAGCCCCCCAGAGTGGTAGTTTGCAACCTGGCAGCTCAGAGGGACCATATCAGGTGCTTTTAGAATAAACACCGATGTCTGGACCCCACCTCAGGTGAGTTCCTTCAGCATCTCCAAGGGTGGGGCTCAAGAACCTTCAGTGTTTCAAAGTTTTCTTCATGAGTAAATGTGCATCTAGGGTTGAGAAGGCTGCTCTGGCAGATGGAAATTCTCAGGGTAATTCACCACTTCCACGAGAATTACTATTTTTGTTGCTGTTCAGTCACTAATTTGTACTGCAGCACGCCAGGCTTCCCTGTCCTTCACTGTCTCCCAGAGTTTGCTCAAATTCATGTCCGCTGAGTCAGTGATGCCATCCAAGCATCACATCCTCTGTCGCCCCCTTCTCCTCCTGCCCTCAGTCTTTCCCAGCATCAGGATGCTTTCCAATGAGTCGGCAGCTCTTAGTATCAGGTGGCCAGAGTATTGGAGCTTCAACTTCAGCATCAGTCCTTCCAGTGAGTACCCAGGGTTGATTTCCAGCTCATTTAATCCAGGGAGATTAAACGAAGTAACGCATGTAAAGCACTCACAGGCCTCTGGTACTCAGTTCAGACTCCAGAAGGAAAACTATCGTCACCATTCCCATCACAATCAAGAAAGACATTCTGAGACCATCGACTCCAATTACTATTCAGTCATAAAGCAGACAAATGGACCTCAGGAAAATTTCAGATTCTAGTGTCTTTTGTCAATTTAAAAGAAAGGCGTGTAGAAAGATGAAGATACAAGAGAAATGGAATCATTGGGACCTTAAGTAAGCTCCTTAGAGGCACGCTTACATCTCATCATGGTCAGATGGTAACCTGTGCCCACAGAGACCTGACAAATTGGCTAGATTCTAAAAATGGGATCTGAAGGACAGCAAATGGCTAATAACATTAATTTACCTCACAAAGGGAAACAAGATGCATTTAGACGTCTTTACATATTTCAGTTTGTAGAAAATCAGTTTACTAAATGAATATACTTTCTATATACTTATTGTATGACATCGATTTAGTTGACTCTTTCCCAGTCAATTAATGCAGCAAATTAGGTAGTTTTTAGTGACAGATTTGCCCTAATAACGCAGATTCTTCTTACTTACTAAAATTATAAAATCTAGAAAGTTAAGCAAATGTGTGGTTCTATTTTTAGCCAGTGATTTATATTAGATGCTTTTTAGACTTTGTTAAATGAGTTGGATGATTATTCCTTAATAACGAAAATCTCATTATAGCTTCCTAGAAATTAGCACTGAAAATAAGTGGTCTCTTTTATATGGTGAGTAAACTGTAAGACTAATCTGATATCCTTATTTATCGAAATCATATGCCTGGGAAGACAATTAGAGTGATATTATTCTGACTTAGCAAGACTTTGGCTTCAGCCAGGATGTCTGCTTGATCAAAGGGTAAATTGTCAAATGGATTAAAACTTGTTGTCCTAATTTCTCTAGTAGTGCACCATTATGAGATCGTGCATTAGATACAGAGATTTAAGCGGTGGAGAAAACCTCTGCATGGCCCAGATGCCATCTTCATTGCATTCAATAGGACTTCTGCTGTCTTTAATTTGATGTGAAATGTCCACCTTTAGTTATTTCGAGGGGTTAGAGCTCCAGGTCCCCAACATGGGAACAATGACATTTGCAAAAACATATTTAGTAACAGAAAAGCGAAGACATCACTGTTCTGACAAAGGTTTGTATAGTCAAAGCTATGGTTTTTCCATTAGTCATGTATGAATGTGAGAGTTGGACTGTAAAGAAGGCTGAGCACTGAAGAACGGATGCTTTTGAACTGTGGTATTGGAAAAGACTTTTGAGAGTCCCTTGGACTGCAAGGAGATCCAACCAGTCAATCCTAAAAGAAATAAATCCTGAATATTCATTGGAAGGATGGAAGCTGAAGCTGAAGCTCCAATACTTGGGCCTCCTGATGTGAAGAACTGACTCATTGAAAAAGACCCTGATGGTGGGAAAGATCTAAGGCAAATGGAGAAGGGGTGGCAGAGAATGAGATGGTTAGATAGTATTACCCACTCAATGGACATGAATATGAGCAAACTCTAGGGGATAACAGAGCACAGAGGAGCCTGGTGTGCTGCAGCCAATGGGATCACAAAGACTTGGACATGATCAAGTGACTGAACAACAGCACATGGTAGGCAAGAACATAACATATTAATATTAAAATCAAAGCAAGCAAAACTGCCATCTACTATAACCAATATTTCATTACAGAAAGGTCATTTTAACAACAATAGAAAGACGCAAAGTCCACAATTCACCCTTTAAAGTGATTAAATTTAACCTTATAAAAACATTACAGTTGCTGTGATTTCTCATTTCCTGTTGGTACGGTGAAAGCTTTGCCATAGTCATAAGATTTGGAAACTGCTCTCTAAGACTATAAAATGGGAATGTCACCCCTCAAAGCCCATTATTAAGCTGCATATTTGCTCCCTAGTTGGGGAAGAGCACTGCCTAGGGATTCCTTCAGAATTGCTGTTGTTGTTTATTCACTAAGTCGTGTCTGACTCTTTTGCGACCCCATGGACACAAGCACTAATTCCTTCATGAATTGACCTTATTGCCATGTAAGGAAACCCAGAGCACCGAACTCATGGGGGACTAATACTGAGTAGAATCATTGGAACTGAGAATGATGTAACTGGTGAATGTCAGTGACACTCCAGAAAGCTGATCGTGAAAGATGACAGATCTGGGCATGCCACGCAGCCTTCCAGGGTGTGAGCAGCAGAGGGGGCAGCTAAGGGGTCTGGGGAGAGTGAGCTTCAGGCAAGGAGAAGCTCAGAGCAATTTCTTCTCTCTGTCCATGGGGCCTGGGCTTCCTTCCCCTGACTTTGGGAGAGCCATCTTTCCTCATGGTTGATTCATTCTTGAAAGAAGATGTCAAGAAACCAATGAGCTTGGATGTAAGACTTTAGGCATTATGGAGTGAGGGGCCCCCAGACCCGCTCCGCAGCAAAATAACTATTTAACTAGTAAAAACCATTAGACTCAAGTATTTAAGTCTTTGGAAATTGTCCTAAGGGCATAAAGAAAGTGGAGAAATCTGTTCAAGAAAATCTCTTACATCTCAATAAGAACAGCAAGAGTGGGTGGCATCTGAGACACAACGAGCAGTCCGTTCTCTCTCTGCCACGTCAGTGTTACAGAAGCTCCGCTCGGGTGCCCTGCTCCAGGCGGGCACAGCCAGGAAGCCGGGGTTTACTTCTGCCCCCAGTGATGATTTCACCATGGGAAGGGCAAGCTGTTAGGACTTCTCACCTCCCCTGAGCCCACATTGCAGAAGCTCTTTGTAGACAAGGGTGGCCAAGACGATGGGGCTTCCCTGAGCGGTGAGGAGTCTGCCTGTCAATGCAGGATGACGGAGAGACGCAGGTTTGATCCCTGGATCGGGGAGATCTCCTGGGGCTGGAAACTGCAAGCTGCTCCAGTATTCTTGCTTGGGAAATCCCATGGACTGAGGAGCCCGGCAAGTTACACTCCAAGGGGTTGCCAAGAGTGAGACATGATTGAACGACTAAGCACACGCACATGGCCAAGAAGACCAGATTTCCCTTTCTATGGAAAAGAATCTGCAAAATATATTTATATAGATATAAAACTTAGCTATACATTTGAAACCAACACAACATTGTAAATGAACTCTACTTGAATTAAAAAAAAAAAAAAGAATATCCATAATAGTCTTACTTGAAATAGCCCCAACATGGAAGCAACCAAAATACCTGCCAAGAAGAGAATGGATAAACAAACCACAGTGTTTTCTTACAGTGGAATGCCATCACTAATAAAAAGGAGCAGAAACTCTGTCTGCTTCAAGGAACGCTGGCCCTGCTCTTGTTGGGCAGCAGTCCTGTGGGTCAGAGCCTTTCTGTGAACACCCATCGTGGTGATGATGTCTCTTACTAGTGAGGCAGGATATCCTTGCTAAATAATTCATCTGTTCACTCAGCAAGTATTTATTGAGAGTTTATTATGTGCCAGTCTTGTCCTGAGACCAATGAATGGGCATTTTTGTTAAGTTTGTACGTTTCTATTAAATTGCTAAATAAACATACCCCAGGTCCTCATTCTAAAGAACTTTTCCAAAAAACCTTTGTGTATAAATGCTTATGTGTTTCTGAGGTATCTAGAAATTATTACTTTGTAATTTTATAATACACGGATGCCAGTAATAATTACTGACATCCGTGTATTACAATAGATAGTGATACAAAGCAATAATTTAAAAACTTATACCTGTAATAATCTTTCTTTAACAGAATAATTTTGAATGTTTTATTTATTTATCCACTATGCCTGTCTCTTCCTGAAAGTATGTTTTTAGAAAAGAAAGAACAAAAAGGATTTATGTTTTCCTTACTTAGATTAATTAAAAGCTTTGAATTTCTCACACAGTTTGTCTCACTGTATTTTTTCTTTACCTCTAAATGGTTGTAACTAAAATTAAGGTACTTTAGGCATCAGAAGTGCTACTTTCTTCTCCTTCTTTTGTCTTGGTCTGGTGAATAATAATGATGACCTTGCAAAAAGAAGCATTGATATAAAGCAAGAAACAAAATATGCATTTGAAAAGTACATTTCACATAAAAATCATACTTTCCATACTATGTGTATTTTAAAGCATTTTTTAATACCCTTGAGCCCTATAGATCAAATTTAGAATTCAAGATGGAAAAGACTGAACAAATTGTTCAAATCCTTTGGAAATCTATCTTCACCACCTGATTCTAGTTTGCATTCTCTAATTGGGCATTTAAAACATGATTTTCTGAAAGAAAATTCCTAAAGCATAGACAGAATTTTACAAAAGAAAAAAAGGAGGTGATACCATTTTGATTTTAGACTATCCTGTGATAATTCCACAACTAAAAAACTAAACACCATCAGTCAACTAAGCTAAGATAGAGAAGTAATACCTGAAGTGCTCTCAGATGAAGGAGATTCAATTATTCAAGCAAATAGAAAATGTGTTGAAAATGTGTACCACATGATGTGACAGGATACAGACTTGCCAGTAGAGGTGGTGTCTCATCAGTGTATTATCTTGTGGCTAGAAAAGTATTCGGCCCATAGTATAAGCTCAATAAATGTTGGATAAGATATTGAATAAATTACTATTTTTCATAGAAATATCATCTCAGAACAGCTCTTAGAAGTACCAGGTCACCTCTTAACAATTGTTGTAACAACTTTTTCTAACTTGCTTTCTCTTCTATATGATAGATTTTCACAAAATTAACATGGTAACCAGGCTTCCTCTTGCTCTTATTTTCCTTGAAGCTAAAAGTCCCTTTCTACTGTATTTGGAGGGACACTAGTGATAAATAATTCTGCTTGCACAACACTGAATGATCTCTGAACTTCTTAAGGCATTAAAATTTTATTTCATTTTCTTAAAACTTTTTATTTTATATTGGAATATACTCATTGGAAAAGACTCTGATGCTGGGAGGGATTGGGGGCAGGAGGAGAAGGGGACGACCGAGGATGAGATGGCTGGATGGCATCACGGACTCGATGGACGTCTGAGTGAACTCCGGAAGATGGTGATGGACAGGGAGGCCTGGCGTGCTGCGATTCATGGGGTTGCAAAGAGTTGGACACGACTGAGCAACTTAACTGAACTGAACTGATAGCCAATCAACAATGTCATGATGGTTTCAGGTGGCCAGCAAAGGGATTCAACCATATGTATACATGTGTCCATTCTGCCCCAAACTCCCCTCCCATTCAGGCTGCCACATAACACTGAGCAGATTCCCTCTGCTAAACAGTAGGTTCTTGTTGGTTACCCATTTTAAATATAGAAGTATCTACATGTTGATCCCAAAATTTTAAAAAATACAATGGAGAAGAGAGCAGATCATCAGGTCATTAATTTTTAGGACCTGAAGAATTTCATTCTATTAGTTCTATCTAAGATGGATTTGGCTTTTCCCTCTTATTTCTGAAAACATACTGCTGCAGAAGATGGCCATTGAGGAGAAGATTGGTAGCTTCCCTCTAAAATCCATTCTCCTGGATGGTAATAAAACTGTAGCCTCATCACACATACTTGCTTAACTGGACTAAACTTCTCAACTCTCCTTGGAAGTTAGATGTAAGATATGTCTACGTTCTCACTAACAGAACATGAACACAAATGATGGATGCCGCTTCTGGATTTGGGAATTAAGACTTCAGAACTGTCTCCTTTCTTCCCCCTTCTTGCTGGCAGGAAACCAGATGGAGTGGCTAAGTTCCAGCCATGCAGAAAACGACAGAGGTATTGGGGATGACAGAGCAGAAAATGGGAAGAAACCTGAGCCCCAGAAGGCTCTTGCAGGGCAAAGGTGCCCAGTTAACCTGAATTTCCCATCTCAGAACTGTTGTGTGTGAGGCAAATAAATACCCATACTCTGTAAGTCATTACATATTGAGGTCAATTGGGGTCTATTTGTTCAGCCGGTTGTTTTCACCATACGGCTAATAGAGAAATCCTAATTTCTTGGGTGTTTTCTCTCATGCACTGCTATTAAGACAGGTCTGATTTATGCCATATTTGTAAAATCAATTATTTTGGTGTCATATAGAAAGGACTCATCAAATTTCAAAAATTAAAAATAATCTCAAAGTTAAGTCGATGGCCAGTTCACTGTCACTAGGCTCTTGCAGTAGATGTGGAATTTAGGTGTCGACTCCAAACAAGGGTGTAAGTATGTACTGTGTTTGTTCTTCAGTAAATGTGATTGATAACCCAATATGGCTTATATATTCTGTTTTTGTTTTTTCATTTTAATACATAGGTTTTTTTTAATTGGAGGCTAATTACTTTACAATACTGTAGTGGTTTTGCCATACATTGACATGAATCCACCATGGTGTACATGTGTTCCCCATCCTAAACCCCCCTCCCGCCTCCCTCCCCATCCCATCCCTCTGGGTCATCCCAGTGCACCATCTCCGAGCACCCTGTATCATGCATCGAACATGGACTGGCAATTAGTTTCACATATGATAATTTACATATTTCAATGCCATTCTCCCAAATCATCCCACACTCACCCTCTCCCACAGAGTCCAAAGACTGTTCTATACATCTGTGTCTCTTTTGCCGTCTTGCATACAGGGTTATCATTACCATCTTTCTAGGTTCCATATATTTTGAATCCTGGCTTAAACATAGCTAACATGGTAGGCATGTCATTCTGGAGAACAGTTTTAGCAAAATCATACGAAAAAAAAAAGTTATGTTGGACTGAAGGCAATCAGTGAGCATTGACTATTTCTTCCAAGAACTTTAACAGTGAATTTTTTTTGTAAGATAACCACAGGTTTCTCAGACACTCTCATAACTCTACCAAAATGACCGATATTCACTCCAAAAACTATAGGAGGTGCATCTACCTCCCTAACAGAGGAGGAATGCCTTGGTTGACAAGGTATCAGTGGATTTGGGACGGATGAGAAAAGAATGCAGAATAAAGATGGCATACAACTGTTCCTTCTGAAACTCAGCCACTCTGCCGGGCAGTGGTAGAAGCCACTCTCACTCGGGGAGAATGATGGCAAAGGGACTGGCAGGTGGTAGGGAATCGCGGCTCTATTGTGACATGTGGAATTCCAGCACCAACATGATGGTGAGGTCAAGAAGGGAGCATAATGCCTGGGGTGTGCTCAATGAGTCACTTGTACCATCATGGGACAAAAAGAAAGATGAGCTCAAAAAGTAAATATAGCAACTTCATGAGAAACAGAGAAGGAGCACAAAATGGTGAATTAATTATCAGTAGAAGGAAGGAAGGAAAGGAGGGAGGGAGAATTAATAATCATTATTCAATTACACAGAAGAATAAAATAATACAAGCAATATGGTTGAATTAAAATATTATTATTTATCACAGTCTACATGCAGTCTTAAATATGTGTTAGTATTTATCATACATTATGCCATAAAACTTTAATAAATTCCCCAGAAGTAGAAATTATATATTCAACATTATCTCAACACACACACGCATGCTAGAAATAAATAATAAAACTTTAGACAACCACAGTAAAAGCAATCTCTTAGACCTTGGGCAGAGCAAGACTAGTCTCCCACACAACTGAGCAAAGAAGAATTCAAACCACAATTATGGATCATGTAGGAATTAATGAGGAAGCTGCATGTCTGAATGTGAACAACGCTGTGCTCATATGCTAAGTCAAATTATTAAACACTTTTCATTTTTAAAGTTATACAAACATAGATCAACTAAGAGGTCAAATTAAGAAGTTAGGTAAAGGAAAACAAAATAAACCTGACATGATAAAGAATGAATTATGGATTGAATATAAAATGATTAAAAAAAATCAACTTCTTACATATATAATCAAGACATAAAGAGCTTCACAATTCACATAAAATTAGGATTAAGAAAACACAAAAGCAGATATAGGTGAGATCAATGAGACAAGCGAAAATATATTTAACTTTGTGTTAATTAAGTATATCAGCTAAACATTAATTACCAAAAGACACCAAAGCAGATGTGGAAGGCTTAACTCTTCCCTTAACTATAGAGAATTTCTCAAAGTTTTCAGATAGCAAATTATTTTCCAGTAAAGACATAACCCTCATTAATTGTATTAGCAGTTTCTTTCATACTTCCAATGAATAGATTCTAAACTTGATGCAGAAAATATTCCAGAATAGAGAAACATACAGGAAAGACATGGGGAAATAAGAGAAACAGAAAACAAAAACTGCTGGCGAATCTCAATTTCAAAATAGACAAAACATTTTTGCAAAGCTCAGTAAATTACTTACAGAATTCAGTTCAGTCAGTTCAGTCGCTCAGTCATGTCTGACTCTTTGTGACCCCATGGACTGCAGCACGCCAGGCCTCCCTGTCCATCACCAACTCTGGGAGAGTTTACTCAAACTCATGTCCATCACATTGGTGATGCCATCCAACCATCTCATCCTCTGTCGTCCCCTTCTTCTCCTGCCCTCAATCTTTCCCAGCATCAAGGCCTTTTCAAATGAGTCAGCTCTTCACATCAGCTGGCCAAAGTTTTGGAGTTTCAGCTTCAGCATCAGTCCTTCCAATGAATATTCAGGACTGATTTCCTTTAAGATGGATTGGCCAAAAGCATCAACTCTTCAGTGCTCAGATTTCTTTATAGTCCAACTCTCACATCCATACATGACTACTGGAAAAACCATAGCTTCGACTAGATGGACCTTTGTTGGCAAAGTAATGTCTCTGCTTTTTAATATGCTGCCTAGGTTGGTCATAACTTTTCTTCCAAGGAGCAAGAGTTTTTTAATTTCATGGCTGCAGTCACCATCTGCAGTGATTTTGGAGCCCAAAACAATAGTCTGTCACTGTGTCCACTTATAGACTAATAGAATATAAACAAATGAGATCTGTACTAGAAATTCGAGTGTTTTAAAACCAGAAAATTAATATAAAACATCAATAACTTCCAAGGAGCAAGAGTTTTTTAATTTCATGGCTGCAGTCACCATCTGCAGTGATTTTGGAGCCCAAAACAATAGTCTGTCACTGTGTCCACTTATAGACTAATAGAATATAAACAAATGAGATCTGTACTAGAAATTCGAGTGTTTTAAAACCAGAAAATTAATATAAAACATCAATAGATAAGAGGAGAAAAGCTATAGTTTATTATGATAAATAGCAAAAAGCTGCTAGATAAAGTCTAACATCCAGGCATGGTAAACAACTTAGGACAGGCTGATGTTTCTTTAATATGAAAAAAGAGGTCATTTCAAACCAATAGGCAATAAAATATTTCAGGAGGTAAGATTATAAGAATTTCATTAAAATTAATAATAAAATAATACTGCCTGTTTTATTCTTGATTTTCTGACCAGTGTGACAAAGCATGAGAAAGGAAAATAGTATAAGAATTTAAAGGAATCCAGAATTACTAATTCCTGATAACAGTCTAAGAAGAAAACCAACAGAGTCAGCTGAAAATCAGCAAAAAATATTAAAATCAATAAATAATAGCAATAACCACAAAAATAATTAGAGAATAACAAGGAAATCAAACTATAAAGTCTGAAAATATCCATTCATCTATAAAGACATTTGGAATTGGGAAGCTCTTTTTAAGCAAAAAGAAAAGAATGAAATTATTAAGGAAATGTCCAATTGATTAGACTCTGCCAAAAGGCACAGTTAACACAATTCAAAGTGAAGAGACAAAGTTGTGTTATAGTTGTGACATGTAAAGACATTGCAAATTAATAGAAAATACAAATTCTTCCATTTTAAAAGTGGACAAAATTTATCAACTGACAAATCAAAAAGAAGAAACACTGATGTCCACAAGCACGTAATTAGCAAAAATTTTAGAAACATGCATTCAGTTTGACCTGGTAATTTCCCTTTTGTAATTTGTACCCAGGAGTTAATTAAGAAGGTACCAAAGATTCGGTCATCAGAAATTTACACTCAAAGCTCTTAGCAAAACTGAAAATATGTAAAAGCAAATGTCCACTATTACAGGACCAAATAAAATATATGATGTGTACCTTGTTAGCAAGAAGTGCAATGTATATTGTAAATAACTGTTTACTGAAATAGAAGGTTTCTAAGATTTAGCCAAGTAAAAAGCAGATTACAAAACACCACACACAGTACTAGGGCATCTTTGTGTAACTTAAACACACACATGCACATATTTTTGTATCAGTATAAAATATCAACAGTGATTATTATAGGGCTTCAAAAATTTTTTAAGTTTTTACTCATTTTGCTTTTCTCTGTTTTCTAGTGTTTCTACAACGAACAGTTTCATCATCAATAAAAGGTATTCTTATAATAACAATAATTCATCAATTTCTGTTAATATTGCACAGTTAATTTTGGCATAATTCATCCTTCTATGTTTAAAAAATACAAGTATGTATATTAACATTAAAATAAAGATGTCATAGTTAGTATAAAAGTGAAAAGTGAAAGTGAAGTCGCTCAGTAGTGTCCGACTCTTTGTGATCCCATGGACTGTAGCCCACCAGGCTCCTCCATCCATGGTATTTTCCAGGCAAGAATACTGGAGTGGGTTGCCATTTCCTTCTCCAGGAGATCTTCCTGACCCAGAGATTGAATCCGGGTCTCCCGCATTGTAGGCAGATGCTTTACCGTCTGAGCCATTAATAAACATGTTCCAAACAGAAGTGAAGAAAGAGCAGGGTAAAGCCACTGTGACTGACTCTTAAGGAACAAAAATGAATATAAAAAGTATGTGCCCAGCATATTGCAAGAGCTCAAAACATTGATTGCGTCTTATTATAAGGAATAGTTGATCACCATTTTTCTGGCAACCAAACTTCAAATTTTTGAAACCTCAGGATGTATCTCTTCTAGTCTAAATAAATCTAATCGCATATTTTCTCAACTAATTTTCTTGTGTAAGTGAGTCTCAATATTCCAATCTTTTCAAATTCATTTGATCATGTTATTTTGGATGAACTCCAATGCTTTTCATACAAGGATGCTTAAATCTTATGCAGATGACTTGATGTGAATGAGGGTTACCGCGTGCCTTTTACGTGACCTTTGCACACAGGACCACAGGAGTCAGCCCACTGACCTTTGACCTACAGTGTTGTGGGACTCTTCAGTTTAATGGTAAAAGCACATACTCTAGAATCACCTCCTTGGCTATAGATTTCAGCTCTGTCCTTCTCTTGCTGTGGCATCATGGTGCTCCTGTTTGCTTCGTCTTGCCTTAAACTCAGTTTAAGCACCTGGAACCATACCAAGCTTATCCTCAGTCTTAACAATAATTCATCCAAGTTCATAGTAGCCTTAAGCTACTTCCAAGTAGTTGCTGTCAAATACGTTTTACTATAATTTTCCACATTATATATATATTTTTTTTATCCTGAACCCAAGGTCATTATGAAATTTAAGTCTATCATCCAGGGCACTAAGTCCCCCTTAGAGAATGACATCATCACTACAAGTAATCAGCATTTTTTCATCCTAGCAAGTGTCAATAAATGTTCAGTAGTATCAAATGGGTGTAATGTTTTTGTTATTGTTGGTGATCATTATCAGCAGACTGTATGTCAGTTAGGACACTTCAGCCACAAGAAGGAAAATCCTGATTTGAATTTGCTTAAACAAATGATGGGCCTTCCCAGGTGGCACTAGTGGTAAAGAAACCACCTACCAATTTGGAGATTCAAGAGGCGCAGTTTCGATCCATGGGTGGGGCAGATCCCCAGAATAGGAAATGGCAACCCGCTTCAGTATTCTTAGCTGGAAAATTCCATGGACAAAGGAGCTTGTATGATAAGAAGGGCCCCAGTGCTGGTGACTTTAGCATCTTGGTGAAGTAAGAAGGACCCAGTTCTTTTTATCTCCTGCCCACCCCACCCCCAGGCTGTCCACCAGGCTGACCTTGTCACCCAAGGCCAAGCGTGCACGCTTGCTGGACCCATTCATGGCAGAGTGGCAATTTCCTCTTCTTTTTTAATGTTCAGGTAGCAAATACGCCAATGGGACGAGCTCAAGCCCAGCACTTGGCCGTATCCCTACATTAAGTCAAAGAGAAACTGTATCATCAAGGAAAATAGAACTGCTGTCCACAGTGTTTTCATTTTAAGTCCTAAATTATGCTCTGCTATGAACTTGAAGAGGTAGCTGATAATGAATGCTGTTCGTCTTCAAATTACATACCACGAATCAGGGCCTCGTCGAATAAAGCAAACAGACAGGGTGTCGTCTCTCAGTGAAAAAGAGCAAAAATCCAGCCACTTGTCCCAACACACTTCTGTCCCCAGCACTGCTGGAGAATCTCTAGTCCTAGACACATGGCGTGTAAATACTATCTGCCCCCCACACACCGCACAACTCACACAGTGCAGAAATTCACGTTCTAATAGTTACTTGAGTGATTGGTTTGCAGATTTTTTTGACACAAATTGGTTTTTCTTTAAGGTAAGTTTACAAATTCACAGCAGTCAATCCTGTATTAAACCTGGCTGATCAATTTTAATGAAATGCCCTAAGTCATAATAATAATTTTAAAAAACAACCCTGTTTTATATTACAACAACAAAGAGGTATTTATTTGCCCCTAGGTCCTAGCCTCCACCTGCTCCTATATAAAGCAAATGTGCCGCAATAATAGTGACACTTTTAATTATGCTGTTTTTCTGTAAAACCCTGGCTGGTATATCATGACTCTACGAGGTCGTAACAAGCGTCCTCAGCGATGGGCCAACCTCAGAGCCCAGATCCTGTAGGTGCTCTGTGAAGAGCGTGAGGGTTACGATAGCCTGCAGGTTTGCAATTCTTTATTCTTTAATTATTGATACAAATCTTTTTAGAATCCTCCTTTGATGTGTTTTAGGCTGGAGTGACACACCCGCTTCACCTCCCCACCCCACTTTGGGGAGGGAGTTTGTTCGTGCCCCTTTCCGCCCCTTTGCCTCCCCAGTCCGAGGTCCAAAATCACCTTTTGCCTGGAGCTTCCTTTGTGAGGGTCTTCAGGCCTTCCAGTCATTGTTTCAAGCGCTTCCTTTAGTCCTCATCCAGGCCACTCCTCAGGGGAGTCAGAGCTGTGCTCCGCCCCACCAGCCACATGCACAGGAGCCCCTAAAACTCTCTCTCTGCCTCTGGCCCAGCCACACGGGAGCCCTTCTGTGTCCCCACCTCAACACTCGAAGCCCAGACAGCACACCCTCTGTGGTCCTGAGAGGCGACATTCCAAGTGACAGTGAGGAAGCATGCTTCTGTGTCCTGGGCGCTGTGACGGAGCGACTAGTAGGCACGTCGTGAAATGGTTTCTACAGTGGAGAGCGACACGCTGACTTCTGCATTGGAAGGAAGCCCTGGCAGCCACGCAGAGGCTCTGCAGATGTTACAGACCAGAGGCAGACACTAGAGAGGGGGCTGCAAGATGTTCCACTGGGAACCAGCAACATAGACACCAAAGAGCGTTAGCCACCGAGTTAGGAGGAGCCGACTGAAAGGCACGCGGCTTAGGGGATAGAATCACAGAACCTGTCACTTAATTGGTTTGGGGGATGAGGGATGGAGGGAAAAGAGAAAGAGATACAACCAATGTCCAGTCCTCTCCCTGGGGCCACGTTCACCAAACGAGGGGACAAGGAAGGCATCTTGGATGGTGATGGGCACCAGTGGTATCTCAGTACATTACAGCTGCTATAACAAAATACTGTGGCCGGGGCAGGCCAGGGGGGTTTCAATGACAAATTTTTCTCTCTTGTGGTTCTGGAAGCTGGGGGTCCAAGATCCAGGTACCAGCAGATTCAGGGTCCCGGTTCATAGGCGGTACCTTCTCACTGGGTCTTCTACACGGTGGAAGGGACACCTCTTCCATTAACTCCCAACATGTCCATGTATGACTGTTGACCTCTAGCTCAAGCCACGAAGTTTATAGTTGTTATTTTGGATCTTTACCACAGTTTGTTGTTGTTGTTCAATTGTTAAGCCATGTTCATCTCTTTGCGACCCCATGGACTGCAGCACACCAGGCTTCCTTGTACATCACCATCTCCCAGAGTTTGCTCAAACTCATGTCCATCGACTCAATGAAGCCATCCAACCATCTCATCCTCTGTCACCCTCTTCTCTTCCTGCCTTCAATTTTTCCCAGCATCAGGGTCTTTTCCAATCAGTTAGCTCTTTGTATCAGGTGGTCACAGTATTGGAGCTTCAGCTTCAGCATCAGTCCTTCCAGTGAATAGTCAGTGTTAATTTCCTTTAGGATGGACTGGCTTGATTTCCTTGTCCAAGGGACTATCAAGACTTTTCTCCAGCACCACAGTTCAAAAGCAACAATGGTAATCCTTTAAAATGGCAGGCAGCCTTTGAAAAATGAATGGGAGTCATCTTCAACCTGGGGAAGCTTAACAGAGCTCTGCATTTAGTACATAGTCTTCATTACTTTCCAAACTGTTGAAATCAGGGTGACTGCTATACATGATTTCCCTTGCTGTCCCTCGCACCTCCAATTTATCTGAGACACACAGAGATTCTTAATAATTAAACTCTCCCAAACTTACTAATTATTATTAAAGGGAAACTATTAAAACTTGGTAACAAGAACTAGAGTCCCCATCTTAACTGTATTTCCATAGAGTCGGTGACACCATGGGTTTGCTCCGAGGACGTTAGAGTTCCACGGAGCATGTCGGGGAGCAGTCAGGTGGTGGGTGCAGCGTCCTCTGGTTTGGGTTCAACTAGAGTCTCAGAAGATTTATTCCAGCATTTATTTTCCCCTCTGGGCAGTGAGACCTGCTGCTCTGGATTTTAAAATAAGAGAGATTGATCTTTAGCTCATTTCCATAAATATGCTGTGCACAGAGGAAGCACTGGAATGCGCAGTCTTTCCTGGTTGAAATGTGGCAGCTAAGCCCAGGGACTAGTTCTCGCCCATTGTGAAATTCCCCATGAATACTTAAACCTCAACAAGGGCCAGTTTCTTCCAAACGGACTTTGGTCAACAGCTTTGTACTGAAATAAGCCTCACGAGTTGACGTGAGCTTAATTAAAAAGTGATAAATCTCCCTTGCTTCGTCTATCAGCTATTTTAAAAAGAGAGAGAAACTTCAGGGTGTTGCTATTAAGTCACAGTAGTTGGCACTTATAAATACAGTTTCTGTGATATGTTTTCTTTCTCAAGAATATGGACCCTGTGTACTTTTTTGTTTTCCCTGGAAAATGCTAACTAGGTTTTCATATGCTGTTTTTCATTGTTTGTAATGCTCAATTCTAGGGACGATCTTGATGAATTAACGCTATATTTCCCTAACAGAAGTTGTATGTTCTCCTACCAACCGTGAGTAGGGCAATATGACTGGACCTTAAGTTCCCATGCATGCATGTGAAGTCGCTTCAGTCATGTCCGACTCTTTGTGACCCCATGGACTGTATCCTGCCAGGCTCCTCTGTCCCTGGGATTCTCCAGGCAAGAATATTGGAGTGGGTTGCCATGACCTCCTCCAGAGTGTCTTCCTGACCCAGGGATCGAACCCTTGTCTGCAGTCTCCACCTGCACTGGCAGGCGGGTTCTTTGCTACTAGTGCCACCTGGGAAGACTAAACTCAAGTTCTAGGCATATAACTGTGCCTGCCTCAATGAAAAACTGAAAATATTAGTGTCTTTTATGTCTATAAGTGGATATCTGGGGCTATTTCAAGATTTCAGATTCTCAAGCCATCTGAAATAAATCCACATATTGGGGAAGAAGGGGCTTCCCAGATAGTGCTAGTAAAGAACCTACCTGTTAATGCAGGAGACTCAAGAGATGGGAGTTCGATCTCTGGGTCGGGAAGATCTTCTGGAGGAAGAAATGGCAACCCACTCCAGTATTCTTGCCTAGAGAATCCTATGGACAGAGGAGCCTGGCGGGCTGCAGTCCATAGGGTCGCAAAGTGTCAGACACGACTGAAGCAACTTAGCATACACACACATGAATGTGAGATCTGGCAGAGAACCCTGAGAAAGGGTTCTCCACCATCAAATTAGCATATGACATCAGATTCTATAAAGCACTTTTTAATACACTTCATATTTCAACTGAATTTTCCCTCTCTTTGATATAATAAAAAGTTTCATTAAATCTGATTTTGATAGAGGGAATTCCGGCATTGGTATGTGAAGAAGCAAATCACCTCCCACTTGAATAAGTACAAATGCATATGAGCAAGGATTTCCGGGCTCTAAAGATTGACCAAATTTAAACAACAAGGTGAGAGGTATTTAATCATGAAAATCTACTAACACTGGGGTTGTAACATTAGGTGAAAGGGAAATTCCATCCCCTCACCCCCACCCAGCTCATGACCTTGTAGATTTACCAGGGCGGGAATGGCCCTGAACACCAGTAGTCTTGCTGCCATGGAAAACAGGGCAGACAACGTGGAATGGAGGCTGAAAACTCAAGATGCTTCATCAGTAAATGCAGCAAACTTATTAGGAAATGAACAGGGAAAAGCCACAGCTTGTCTAGCCCAAGTTGCAGCCCCAGTTAGAACAAAGATTAGCCCACAGAAACGTATGGGGGTGATTTTAGAAATGCAGAAGCCGTGGAGGAATAAAGATAAGTACTTGGCACAACTCTGGCTGACTAGGAACAGCACCCAGCGTGGCTGAAAAGGGCTGAGAAGCAGGGGAAGCTGGGACTTACTGGAGGAGTGGCTGAACTCTGGGTGCGCTTCCCGGCGCTCACAGATTAATTGGCCCAGGTGGACATCATACAGATGCAAAGCATCTGATCACAGCCTCTGCCTGAACAGTTGGCTGACCACTCAGCTATGTAGGCACAGGGGTAATCCCTCAAAAGTCGCAATATGGATCCTAGGAATGCAGCAAAAACCCGTACTAAGAAGGAAGGTCACAGTAGTAAATGCCTCCATTAAGAAAATCTCAGAGAAACAGCTCAAGAAGATGAACCCAAAGAGAGTAGAAGAAAAGAAGACATAACCCATCTCTTTATATGGAAGTCAGAGGGTTCAAGTTCTCATGACTGCTCATCATGACCCATTTATCAAGAAATGAGTCTCAAGACAAGCTTCCAAACGTAGTTCTTGATGTGCTTTTCAATTTACTTGCAGATACTGCTTCTCATCTGGAATAAAAAGGTATGCAGCTTGCCTTTTCCATGATATTTACACATAGAGCTAGAAATGGCAGAGTGAACTTTCACTTACCTTAAGGATTTGTTGACCAGTCGGTACAGGTACCAAACACTGCTTATGTATAATTGCTATGGATAAAACCCAATACAATGAACAATTCATATGACTGTCTCAATCAATTACTTCTTTTCACTCCTCCTAATTATGATGTAGATAAAGCAAGTTTGGCAGCTATTATTGATGCTTACTATTTCCAAAATTTTTCTTTTCCATGTTGAACATATCTAACATACTATTTTTACAATAAAGTTTTTAAATTATGACTCAAAATTATACATATACATATAAGGTTTATAATTTTGAGTCCATTTTACACATGAAGAAAGCAGGTCAGAAAATCACACTCGTGACTTGACAATGACATAGAATTAGAAGTAAAAGTTCCTGATTGGCTCACTCTAAGTGCAACCTCCTAAACGTGACAACAATTACTTACACAGTCTTCTGTTATCACTGGGGGAACTGACTAGAAGAGAGGCTTAGGATATAGAATTGTACCTAAAAGCCAAAAGCATGTAACCATGAGACTTGACTGCTTCACCCAGGGTTGTTTGTTTGTTTCCGTCTGGACTCATGAAAATAGTGAAATCCACTTACTTGCTCTCAACCAGCATTTTTTTAATGAGATGGGATGGAAATAGGATACAATTGAATAGCTTAGGATAGACTGTTGGGATATGGATAGAATTGAATAGAATAGGATGGACTGCATCCTATACCTTATATGTTTCCTCATGAACTTATATACATGGTGGGCAATATTGCACAGCATCTTTCTAACTATAAGCTGAAGGAAGATATTTGCCTATTGTACCATTGGTCTCTGACTCTCCACATATTTCAAGTCGTCATGAAACCCTTTGTATCTTTTTAAGATTCAAATCTATTTCATGCAATCAACAATAAGAGAAGAAGAAAGCGTGGTCACTTTCCATGAGATGCTATGAAAAAGCAGAAATGAACTTCTTGGCCAACCCAATACTTAATTATATGTATATACTATAAAATGATTCAATATGGCTGTTTAGAGATAATGTAACTAGATTGAAAACATACTAAATTTAGTGTAGTAGAGGGTGGTATAAGACCAAATTTTGGTCAAACATTTGGTCAGATACATTATTTGTATTTCTACCTCTTTATTCATACTTTGGGTGGTCAAATAGTGTGATGGATTTGCTTTATTTTATTTGCATGAATCATATTTGCCACACCCATATAACTCAAAATAGAAGCTCCAGAATCCAGAACTTATATTTAGGACAAATAAAACATTTTCTCCTGGGGTTATCTAACCATTCCCTTCCAGTATCTGTGAATTGATGATAAGTTTTCTGCAAGTCACAAAGGAAAAATCTTCCTCTTCCTTATGTTCCATGCACTTTTCCCTGTGTGTGTCCACACCCGTGTGTGTGTGGACACATGTGGCAGTGAGATTTTTAAAGGGAGAAAAAGAATGACAGCCACGGCAAGAGAAGGGCCTCAACCACTGTGGATAAATCAATCCATCAAAAAAAAGAAAACAATTCTGCCATGAAACTTAATCACTAAAGGTCATGTCGGAGAGTAAGGAACAGATTAAATTAGCATAGTATTAGATATGGAAAATGATTTCTGTCAAAATCATCTTTACCACAATTATAATATGTTAATTACATATTTCATTAAGGAAGTTGATTATGGTTCACGGATGAAATCATGCCTGCAAGACACCTGGAAGGGGCGGCGGAGCCTGACTCATCCTCCCGTTCCTCCCGGGCTTCCCCTCCGTCCTCCCCACTCCCCTCCTCCCTCTCACTCCAGCCCCCCAGCCCTCCTTTTCCCCTTTTCCCATCCTCCTTCTCATCACCCTGCCCTTGTTTGATGCCATCAGCAGTGGCCAGATGTTTCCATCTTTAAGCTGATCTCATGTCGGGACGCCTGGTCTCAAGGCTACAGTGTGGTCCAAGTGAGCAGATAGTGGCCGCTCAAAGGCCATTGTGGGGAATCTTCATTTTTCTTCTTTTTGGTTTTGCTTTTTTTAATTTAAATTGTATTGCATATTATAGTTGATTTTCATTGTGATGTTCGTTTCAGTTGTGCAGAACCTGGTTCAGTGATACATATACACATATCCATCCCTTTTCAGACTCTTTTCCCATATAGGTTATGACAAAATATTGAGTAGAGCTCCCATGTGTTAATTCCAAACTGCTTATTTATCCCTCCTCCCACCTTTTAGTAGCCATCGGCTTGTTTTCAAGGGCTCCCAGGTAACACTAGTGGTAAAGAACCTGTCTGCCAATGCAGGGGATGCTGGAGACGTGATTCAATCCCTGGGTCGGGATGATCCCCTGGAGGAGGGTATGGGCAGCCCGGAACCTGGGGGCTACAGTCCATGGGGCTGCAAAGAGTCGGACACGACTGAGGGACGCATCACAGCACCCAGCACTGTTTGTTTCCTAAGCCTGTGCGTCTGCTTCTGCCTCGCGCTCACGCTCAGCTCATCTCTTTGTCTGGGATGCTCTGTTCTCCTTTCCTCTCCCAGATCCTCTCCACGCCCAGCCAGGGACCCTTGCAGCGCCCTGGCTTCTGCCCTGACCCTGTCTCTTATACACATCTTGAATCATATTTGCCACACCCATATAACTCAAAATAGAAGCTCCAGAATCCAGAACTTATATTTAGGACAAATAAAACATTTTCTCCTGGGGTTATCTAACCATTCCCTTCCAGTATCTGTGAATTGATGATAAGTTTTCTGCAAGTCACAAAGGAAAAATCTTCCTCTTCCTTATGTTCCATGCACTTTTCCCTGTGTGTGTCCACACCCGTGTGTGTGTGGACACATGTGGCAGTGAGATTTTTAAAGGGAGAAAAAGAATGACAGCCACGGCAAGAGAAGGGCCTCAACCACTGTGGATAAATCAATCCATCAAAAAAAAGAAAACAATTCTGCCATGAAACTTAATCACTAAAGGTCATGTCGGAGAGTAAGGAACAGATTAAATTAGCATAGTATTAGATATGGAAAATGATTTCTGTCAAAATCATCTTTACCACAATTATAATATGTTAATTACATATTTCATTAAGGAAGTTGATTATGGTTCACGGATGAAATCATGCCTGCAAGACACCTGGAAGGGGCGGCGGAGCCTGACTCATCCTCCCGTTCCTCCCGGGCTTCCCCTCCGTCCTCCCCACTCCCCTCCTCCCTCTCACTCCAGCCCCCCAGCCCTCCTTTTCCCCTTTTCCCATCCTCCTTCTCATCACCCTGCCCTTGTTTGATGCCATCAGCAGTGGCCAGATGTTTCCATCTTTAAGCTGATCTCATGTCGGGACGCCTGGTCTCAAGGCTACAGTGTGGTCCAAGTGAGCAGATAGTGGCCGCTCAAAGGCCATTGTGGGGAATCTTCATTTTTCTTCTTTTTGGTTTTGCTTTTTTTAATTTAAATTGTATTGCATATTATAGTTGATTTTCATTGTGATGTTCGTTTCAGTTGTGCAGAACCTGGTTCAGTGATACATATACACATATCCATCCCTTTTCAGACTCTTTTCCCATATAGGTTATGACAAAATATTGAGTAGAGCTCCCTGTGCTATACAGCAACGGTCCCCAACCTTTCTGACACTAGGGACCAGTACCTATGTCTTTGTTGAAGACCTATTTTATATATAGTAGCATGTATGTGTTAATTCCAAACTGCTTATTTATCCCTCCTCCCACCTTTTAGTAGCCATCGGCTTGTTTTCAAGGGCTCCCAGGTAACACTAGTGGTAAAGAACCTGTCTGCCAATGCAGGGGATGCTGGAGACGTGATTCAATCCCTGGGTCGGGATGATCCCCTGGAGGAGGGTATGGGCAGCCCGGAACCTGGGGGCTACAGTCCATGGGGCTGCAAAGAGTCGGACACGACTGAGGGACGCATCACAGCACCCAGCACTGTTTGTTTCCTAAGCCTGTGCGTCTGCTTCTGCCTCGCGCTCACGCTCAGCTCATCTCTTTGTCTGGGATGCTCTGTTCTCCTTTCCTCTCCCAGATCCTCTCCACGCCCAGCCAGGGACCCTTGCAGCGCCCTGGCTTCTGCCCTGACCTGCCCGACCCGGGGGCGGGGGAGGGGGACTGCGTGATGGAGCCAGGCTGTCTCTGTCGCGGCGGGCTGTGACAGCCTGCGGGGTTGATGTCGCCCTCTTCCAGAAGGCCCGCTCCGTCATCCGCCTGCGGGCCTGAGGCTGATGTTAACAGCGTGTCGTAACCCTGCCCCGGGGAAGCGGCCGCGGTGCAGGCAGCAGTGAGGATGGACTCAAAGGTGCTCCAGGGATAGCTGAGATCTGAGAGCCAATTATTTTAGTCAATAATCTGTGAGCCTTTTCCTTGGGATCATCCTTTTTTTTTTTTTTTTATGATGGTCCAGCATTAATTCATGGGAAATGTACAGCTGTTTTGAATTCCAGACTTTTATTACGGGCTCCTGTGTCGTTCGTTCGTCTATCTTACGGACCTGAGTCACAGGGATCCTGGACCTCATCAGTGCCCTCTGCAGTGATATCCTTCACACTTAGATACTTGGAGCACAGTTTAAGGAGGGGGCAGAATCAGGAAGGCCTCACATTACGCTTGCGCGTTCATTTCTATGCAGAGTGGTAAGTCAGCCCAGGCTCAGCCCCGCAAGCACAGGAAACAGGAAGCAGGCAGGTGACCCAAGAGGGGGTTTATCTGTGCCCCCTGGGGAAGGTCCCTGGGGAGACCCCTGGGGACGAGACTGCGGCACCTCTGTCCAGTATCTCTTGCTAATATTCCCCCGTGGGTGGGATGCCTCAGTGGGCTTGTGCCAGCAGATTTGGCCCCTCAGAATAATTGTCATTGGAATTAAGCATAATTGTCAAGAAATACTTGGTCATCACAAGTAAAACCGTCTCATTCAACTGCCCCTTTGCTTCCCAACAGTAATTGCCTCAGTAATTAATCTCTGTCATTTAACTGTGTTACATTTTGAAAAGGGAAAATGGAAGAAAGACCGGTTTCAAACTCATTTACATCACAGTTTAAAATCCCGGAGTACGGTGAATCAAATGTCAAATATAGCCCTTTCACATTTTCTAAAACAGTCTCGTTCTAACACCCGGTCCAGTGGAATCAAAGGCAGGACGCTGAAGTTACCTCTTCCTGAAAGGCCGGGCTTCAAAGGCAATACTGCTGAAAATTCTTCATGGAAATCCTCCTGGCTTGTTCCAAGGTGCTCAGAAACACAATTAATAAGCCCATTGAGAGAGCAGTAGGAAATCTCTCTGTCCAAAGACCATTTAGGCTGCTGGTAATGTCAATTGCCCATAATGCAGCTCCTGCATTTGTTAATGACATCATCATACAGTAAGTGAATAAATCTGCTCCAGCAATCTCCTTTAATTCCTTTTCACCTCATTTCATCGTTTCAAATTAACTTGTTTGACCTTGTTTATTGTACACCTCATTATACTTAATTTTCAAAGAAGTGTTTTTAATATACTGAAATTTTCCTAATTTCTTATTCATTTTTTAATATTAGTAAGAGCTCATATATTACCTTTCTTTTTAATAGCCACCTTATTAATGAAATGCGTCCCATCACAGGTTACACAAAAATTTACACTTAAAAAAAAAATCAGATTTACTTCACTCATCAGTAAGGTGTGCCACTGGCTTGTTTAAATAGAAATTCTTCAGACTTAATAATCCATAATAAGCTTTAAACAAAAGCTTCCTCATTAAGAACTCTCCTGAAAATATAAGAATCTATTGCTCTCAGTGCAGGAAGGGTAATAGCAGATCTGTGATCAGATTGAGGACTCATTCAGGCGTTTTCTATTAGATAGTTGGATAATACTTAGGTGAGTAGATGAGTGTGCATTTATTTGTCCAATAAGGTAGATGTTTGTCTTTTCCACTAATGTACAATTCAGATATACATTATGATTCTAGTATTCAATATTCAATTAACTTGTGTCTTCAATGAGTACAAACCATTATTATTTCAATTGCTTTGTTAGACACACAGAAAAGAGCAGAATTTAAGTGTGTGCAATAGGAGGCGGTTTGAAATGCCTGAGTGTGGAAAGCCGAGATCGCAGGGAGCAGGGGCAACGGTGAGGTGGGGAGGAAAAGGGGAACGGCACTCACAGGGGAACCTCTAACCGGCACACCGTGTCCTATGGTCTGAGTAGAAAGACACTTCTGTCCCCAGACTTCCTCAAGGGCTGCGTGAGCCACCCCTGAGACCAATGGATGTGCAAGGACAGTGGGCAGGTGGTGGGTGCAGCTTCCCTGCCTTGCTGACTGACCCTGGTTTATCCTGGATGAAGAAAATCTGCAGCGCTTTATGGTATTGACTTCACCTACACCTCTGTTTGGATTTGCCTTTGCTTTTTTGGCTTGATGAAATAAAACTTTATTGAAACAGTGGAGACCCTCCCCCTGTAATTTACTGCATGACCTTATGGCTCTGATAGTTTCGGGTTCCTTAGCAAGTCTTCATTGCTTTCTGGCAAAAAGCAAAGCTAGTATTTACATAGGCCCAGAACCTTCTGATGAGAGAAGGCTTAGCGTTCACATATACAAATATACGGGAGATTAAGGAAAACAAAAAAGCCTCTTGCCAATTGACCCGCAATGTGAATACACATCAGGGCCCAGCGAATAAAAAGGCTATAAGTGTTTTGTTAAGGAGAACTGACTGATGCTGCAAAGCGGGTTCTCCCCCCATGCCTCCTCCACAGTGAGCTTGTTATCTTCGTGGGCTGGACACTGCACCAGCAGGTCTGTCTCTCCCCCTCTCCTCCCCAAATCAAAGATCAAAGGCTGCATTTGTAAAGCAAATAGTTGGAGAGTTACAGCCGGGTTTGATGAAAACCCACTCCAGGCCTCTTGGGAGATATTACCTTCCTCATTATTCCACTGATTGGCCTTATTTCATCCAAGGATTACTGCACATTCTCCTGACGGCTGATGAGCGACTTCATGAATATACAAAATAATCCGGCGGCACTGGGCCAGCACTGATTATTATTGTGGAACTCGGAGGAGCTGCTTCAAATGAGCTGCTGGAGACGGTGGAACTCTTCCTCCCTGTTTTCCATCTGATTTTACCACAAGGATCCTTATTAGGCTATTTTTCACGTGTCTGTAAGAGAAAGAGAAAGAGAGAGAGATTGCATCTAGTTAAAAATGATCAGGGAATTCTGGGTACCAGATGTTTTTTGCTTAATATTGCAAAATGCCTTTTATTAGATTACGCTGAGCACTTACTAACTACAGTTAAACTGCTTTGCAGAGAAACCCGATGGGAACGGTGCCCTAAATAGCTTTCCTGGATTTGTTTTTTTCCTTTCCATTCTTTTTTTGTGCATACTCTCCAGTGTGTATGTGCTTATTCATGGTTCTGTTTCTCTCTCTCTCTCTGTAGCTGGATAAGTCACTTGGGAGACAGGGACTGCGGATATGAAATTATCAAGGACTATTACACACTGGCCTGGAATAATTTAGCATCACACTGAAATCCAGTCTCTTCGGCCAAACTACTTGGCCAAGGTGTTAATGAAACAGTAATGGTAGAGAGCAGAGGTGTTTATTTTCGGATTCAGTCAGGCAGAAACGGCTTTGACATAAACTGCCACGGATGGCTCCAATCTCCTCTGATGGGTTCAGACTTGGATTGAAGCAACTCTGGGGACAGAACCTTCCTTTCCTTTCTGCTTATTGTGAAAAACCCACAGGAGACGTGGAGACCCTCTCCCCACCCCCAGGAAGCAGCTTCTCTGGGAGACATGCTTTGAAAAGAAGCAGGGCCTTCCATTTCCCTCTTAAAAGCGTATTTATCCCCTCTCTGCTGAATCAGAAAGTACCTTTCCCTTTCTGATTGGCTCTCTCTACTCTCTGAACCAATCAGAATCCCTTGATTTATAGCTGAGAAACGAGGTTCTGTGACTGTCATTTGCAGCTGGACATACTTGTTTTTACTGATTGTGAACTGCCGAGCTTTTCTGGGCAATAAATGTCTTTTCTGGCACCATGCAATATGTCACATAATGTAAATGGCCCACTTGAATGACTCTGGGAGGCTCCCTCACCACACTGGCCAGAGAACCATCCAGTAGGTCTGTTTCTAGACCAGGAGGAGTCTTCTCTGCCATCTTTGACACGACAGTGGTTTGCTTTGTTATGACCAGGAAGGGGCTTTGTTGCAGGGGAGACGCCAGTCGTGAGCAAAGTGGGTAGAATTCAGCTCTGGGTGAGTCCGAGGTTGGCATAGACTTCCACCTGAAGGTTGCCTATTCTATTCCCGGGGCTGTGTCTCTCCCAGTCCATTCAACTCCAGGGATAAAGGGGGGTATATCGGGAAACCTTTCAAACACGTAAATGACGTGCACACGTGCAAGGTGTTAACACTGATTATACACCACCAGACTCATTGGAGAAAAGCTCCTCATTGTCATTTCATTTCAAGAACCAATTCCAATGCGAGTTTTCAAGGGCATTTGTTAGGGTCTGATGTCTGTAGGGGGTCCAGTAAAATTCTAGAGCCCCAGACACTTTCTGGTCCAGTCAGAAAATGCCCTTGCTCTTTAAACAGGAACGTCCTTCAAGTTGGTACAGGAAGAGCCTGTCAGGCAGACTCTTGATGATGGAAACTCAGCTTCATCTTCCCCCGCCGCTCCGCAGAACCACCCGGCAGAGTCATTTAATGAATCTACATTTCATGACTGAAGTGATAAGGATGAAACCGTTTAAAATAACCAAAAGGTAGATACACCAAAAAAGCCTGATGAAACATTAAATGAATGTAGTGTAACACATTATCTCTGCTTCCGCACATCCAAAAAGCGCAATGAACTAAAACATTGCATTAGGCCAAGAATAAAGCTAAAAATTAAATTGGCTCAGAAAGATCTAGGGTAGTGGTTTATGCACTTTGAATGCAGTAAATTTGGTCATTTACTCTCATTCTCCCTACCTGTGATGTGCACATTTAAAAGAACACAGGGCTCACGGGGAAAAGGTGAGAGAAAGAGGCACAGCGACAGTCCTGCCCTTAACTATTTACCTGACACCAGAAGGCAGGGGTGAGTCATATTAACGCTGGCTCTTTTTTTTTTTTTACTGTAAAATTGCTTCCATTTTCCAATATTTAAGTGCAACGAGTGTCAACAAACATAAAATATGAGTGACTTTGAAAAAGATGGGAAACAGACCCAATAAAGAAGACACGTATTCAAAAATATAATACTGCCCCTTCAAATCAATAAATAAAGACAAGCATTTCATACACTAATGCATTTATCTATGACCATTATAAATTAGTTGCTTGCCAGAAAATACACTTCTTAGCACAAGTGCCATTATTTAAAGTTGTCTATTTAATGCACACTTAGTATATTTCCTCATCCAGAGCTTCTCTGCATAATTAGAAAGCATCCATTCTTAAAAACTAAAGTAGATGCCAAACCTGCAATACATAAAGCATGACGTTTTACAAATTTACATCTTCAAAAGTTATGTGTGGTTTCAGATAAAAGAAATTGCAAAAAGATCACTCTATTATGATGGCCCTAGATTCGCCGCCTGTACTCCCACAGTGAGCTGGCAGAAGCATGAGCTTAGGGCAGTTTTTCTTATTCAACCTCAGTGAATGAATATTTCCCAGGGTGATCCGCTGAACAGGACAAGTGGAAGGTAGTCTTTTACTAACATGCTGATTCGTGCATGACCATCCTGTCACGGGTCCCAGATTGTCTGAGGTCAGCACTAAGGGCTCTCAAGTCGCATCAAGGTCTTGGTTGTCTTACCTGCTCTAACTGATGACTCTAGATCAGCACTCTTCTTATTTGCAAGGACCCAAAAGAGCCCACCTGGGCTTCCCAGGTGGAACAGTGGTAAACAATCTACCTGCCAATGCAGGAGATGTGGGTTCAATCCCTCTGTCCCGAAGATCCACTGGAGTAGGAAATAGCAACCCACTCCAGTACTCTTGCCTGGGAAATCCCACGGACAGAGGAGCCTGGTGGGCGATAGTCCACTGGGTTTCAAATAGTCACGACTTAGCGACTGAGGACAAACACAAGATAGGCCTTCGGCGGAAAAGTTCAAGGACTGATCCTTGAGTCTACACATCCCACTGGCTCCTTCCTTAAGCTCCCTGTTTCCCTTTACCAACATCCCCATTCTTCTCCACCTTTCCTCTATTATCCTGTCTCCAAAGCTCACCACTAGCCTCTGACATTGTCAGTTTCTGAACTAACAAGCTGACTCCAGTAATGTTTGACTTTTCGTCAGATTATGGCAATAGATATGACCATTATCTAGAGTGAACTGGAGAATATTTTAACACTTAGTTACCCAAACAGCTCAGACAGCAGGCATGGCACCTAAATAGAAGCCAGCGTGGTCCTAAAGTCATCAGAATTGGTGCAGCTCAAGATAATCTTTGAAGAAACACTGTTTTTGCCTCTCACGTATTAATAATTCAACTCACTGTCACGCCCCTCTTTATCTCAAGGGAATCTGTTACCTATCTGGAAATAGCAGATGGGAGAAGCCCTGAAAGATCAGGAAAGATTCTTAGTGTGGTATCTATTGAGTCCATCATTTGGGCAAGATAGATCTGAAGAGGACTCCTGGTGTGTCCTGACGGAAGTCCTGGCAGTAATATGATGACCTACGCAATGAGCAGTCATACCAAGCCTCATAAATATACACCTTATGCTGTGTTACACCATGACTTAAAGATTAAGAGAGTTTACCAAAAAGATAATTTTTCTTTTCACCTCTCTTTTCCAGATATTTTTACAATATGAGAATTGAGTAATTATCTAAGAACTCCCTGAGTTATCTTTATCACTGATGGCATCAGGAGATGGATAAAGAAGATGTGGCACATATGTACAGAAGAATATTACTCAGTCATAAAAGGGTAGAAATCATGGCATCTGCAGAAACATGGATGGACCTAGAGATGATCACATTAAGTGAAGTAAGTCGAACAGAAAAAGATAATTATTATGTGATATCATATATATGGAATCTAATTAAAAGTGATACAGATTAACTTATTTACAAATAGAAACAGACTCACAGATCTTGCAATCAAATTTATGATTACCAAAGGGGAAACATGGAGAGAATGACAAATTAGAAGATTGGTATTGATGTACACACACTGCTATATATAAAATGCATAACTAATAAGGACCTAGTGTATAGCACAAGGAACTCTACTCAATGTTGGGTAATAACCTATATGGATAAATAATCCAAAAAAAGAATATATATATGTATATGTGTGTGTGTGTGTATATATATATATATATATATATAGTCCATGGGGTTGTAAAGAGTTGGACATGACTTAGTGACTAAACAATATATATATATCTGACTCACTTTGCTGTATACCTGAAACTACTAATAACACAGCATTGTAAATCAAGTATACTCCAATATACTTAAAAAACATTATACAAACAGAAAATAGTGACACTGAAGCCGAGGAGAGATTCTTAGTGTGGCATCTATTGAGTCCATCACTTGGGCAAGATAGATCTGAAGAGGACACCTGGTGTGTCCTGACGGGAGTCCTGGCAGTAATATGAGGACCTACGCAATGAGCAGCCATACCAAGCCTCATCTTCCTGGCTAACACACAAGATTTGTTCACCTTCCAAGGGTCTGGTCCTTCCAGATTGAGAGAGCAGCATGATCTTTTTCTGAAGCAAAGCTAATTGTCATGATCTTATTGCATTTGTTGTGGTTAGTTTAAGCCCAAGCATGTGATGTAATCCTGACCATGACAAGTCTGCTGCCGAAGCACGGCTGGGAAGATTTACTCTGCCCTCAATGATGTCACACACGTAGGGGACTTCCACTCTTACGTCTTTGGATGTATTTGTTCCTTTGATCTACAAGAACTGTCCTGAGACCAAGTCCACAAACAGAGCATATAAGAGCAGAAATATGGGAGGAATCTGGGCTCTCAACCCTGCACTGAAGTCACCCCATTCTTCAACTTCTTGTTCTTCCTGAGAGTAAATATCATCATTACTGAAGATACTTTTAGTTGCATCTTCTTTTATTTGTAGCCAAAAGCATCCTAAATGATATAAGCTTGGAGATATACTAGGAAAAATGGGGGAAACAAGATGTTCCTTGTTTATTTTAATTAATAAAACAAATAAAATAAAAATGATATAAGCTTGGAGATATACTAGGAAAAATGGGGGAAACAAGGAAACAAGATGTTCCTTGTTTATTTTAATTAATAAAACAAATAAAATAAAAATCATTGATTTTATTAATAAATAATTAAAGAGAAAGATTTCAAGTTAGGCAGTACAAATTGACAGCGGCTCTTGAGTAACCGATAGGATGATGAGAGTGAATGTAACATAGGGAAAGATCCTGAAATTTCCATATGGTGCCCTTGAAACAGCTCTGTAGTCTGCAGGGTTGAAACTCCCTCCAAGTTGCTGCCAAGGGTCTACAGAAGAAAAACAAGAAGGAGTCAGAATCTTGTCTGGAAGACAGTGATACACACAGACGTGTGTGCGCAAGTATGTCATGTTGAAAACAAATTACATACTTCTAATTTGTAAGAGTATCAGTGCAAGTAATTTCCACATAATGAAAAAAGCGCGTTAGAATAAAATGGCAGATTGGAACTAGAAAAATAACTCTTTATTTGTAATTGGTTCAGGCAAACTGTGTGAAGAAGGTAAATTTCCAAAGCTCCCTGGGAAAAAAAAAAGACACCTTTTCCCCCATTCACCACCTATTCATCTGTTCTAGATTGTAAATTTCTAGAAGGTGTGCAGGTGTTTTTGTTATTAGTTTTAGGTAGCACCCAACATAAACATTAGAAAAGAGGCCACTTTTCCTAAGTACCATCCTTCTATTCTGTTTAATGATGATGACTTGAACAAATTCCCATAGATTTCTGGCTTTTGCACTTACCCTGTTCTGACAAGAACTGGCTGCTCTCAGACAAGGTAAACAATGAATGGTAACTAAAAAAAAATGCATGTAAGACACTGGTTCTGCCTTGCTGTGCACCACTTGTGGTCTATTTATGGACATTAAATCTTAAAGCAAACATTATTTATTGAGAAAACCCCTGGGGTTCCCCAAGAGGCGTAGGCAGCAAGAATTCAGCAGGAGACAGAGAGGGAGGGTTTGCCTCTGGCTCTTCTGAGAGGTGTAGGTACAGAATGAAAGGGATTCATGAGTGAAGATAATCTATGGGCTTCCCAGTCCTGCCCTCCTCCTAGTGGGTGGGTGGGCAGCATGGCAGAAATGTACTTTACCATCCTCTAGTTTTTATTTAAAAAAAAAAAAAGAGAAAGAGAGAGAGAGAATCTGAACTTAAGATCCACAACCACTGGAAGAGAAGCACTTGCTTTTTCATTTATTTTTTAAATTAATTTTTGGGGCGTACAGAAGGCAGTGGCAACCCACTCCAGTATTCTTGCCTGGAGAATCCCATGGATGGAGGAGCCCGGTAGGCTGCAGTCCATGAGGTTGCTAAGAGTTGGACACGACTGAGCGACTTCATTTTCACTTTTCACTTTCCTGCATTGGAGAAGGAAATGGCAACCCACTCCAGTATTCTTGCCTGGAGAATCCCAGGGATGGGGGAGCCTGGTGGGCTGCTGTCTATGGGGTCGCACAGAGTCAGACACAACTGAAGTGACTTAGCAGCAGCAGCAGCAGCAGCATAGTTGCTTTACAATGTTCTGTTTGTTAGTTTCTACTGTATAGCAAAGTGAATCAGCCATATGTGTACGTATATAACCCTCTTCCTTGGCTTTCCTATCTATTTAGGTCACCACAGAGCACCAAGTGGAGTTCCCTGAGCTATACAGTAAGTTCTCATTGGTTATCTCTTGTATACATAATATCAGTAGTGGTCAGAAGTCAGTTTGACTGGGGCCAAGCACTGTATACATGGGAAGTGTCTTTACTGTTGTGTTACTTCCATCTTTTGTAATTTTGCCTACCCCTCCTTGGTGAAACTACTGCCTTCTTTCCCATAATTTTGTGTGAGAACCTGATTATGGTGCAGCTGAGATTTCTAGCTATGTTATATCTTCTAAGATGGGAATACCAGACCACCTAACCTGCCTCTTGAGAAATCTGTATGCAGGTCAGGAAGCAACAGTTAGAACTGGACATGGAACAACAGACTGGTTCCAAATAGAAAAAGGAGTACGTCAAGGCTGTATATTGTCACCCTGCTTATTTAACTTCTATGCAGAGTACATCATGAGAAACGCTGGACTGGAAGAAACACAAGCTGGAATCAAGATTGCCGGGAGAAATATCAATAACCTCAGATA
>SJYT01026163.1:121202-183942 GCA_006410635.1 Cephalophus harveyi
GTACATCATGAGAAACGCTGGACTGGAAGAAACACAAGCTGGAATCAAGATTGCCAGGAGAAATATCAATAACCTCAGATATGCAGATGACACCACCCTTATGGCAGAAAGTGAAGAGGAGCTAAAAAGCCTCTTGATGAAAGTGAAAGAGGAGAGTGAAAAAAGTTGGCTTAAATTCAATTATATGTGGGGTTTTATCCAATAGCAAATTCTTTAGTACTACACAATCCATTGCGGATACAGAGGAACTGATATTTGGGAGCCAGCTACAAATTATATTTCGATTCTCAGTTGTGTGGAGAGAAAAAAGCACCTAGGCACGACATTGTTTCAGGGTTAACTGTGTTTTTATTATTCTGTTTTTATGCTAGTGCCACACAGTGTTGATTACTAAAGCTTTGTAATAAAGTTTGAAATCAGAAAGTGTGATGCCTACATTTTTTTCTTTCTTTCTCAAAATCATTTTGTGATTTTAGAGTCTCTATTGATTCCATATGAATTTTAGGTTTTTTTTTTTTTTTTTCTGTTTCTGTGAAAAATGTCTGGGATTTTGATTAAGGAGTATGTTGAATCTGCAGATGTTTTGGGGTAGTATAAACTTAACAAGATTAATTCTTCCATGAATATGATATATTTTTCAATATATTGAGGTCTTCAGTTTCTTTCATTGTCTTATAATCTTCAATGTACAGATCTTTCACCTTCCTGGTTATATTTATTCCTCAGTATTTATTCCTTTTAATGCTACTAAAAATTGGATTATTTTAATCTCAGATGACATTGTTACACATTAAAATGCAACAGTTTTGTACATTTATTTTGTATCCTTCAAATTACTGAATTTATTTATTTGTTCTAACTCATTTGTTGGATTTTTAAGATTTTCTGTTTATAAGATTGTATCTACAAACCAGTAATTTTACATCTTCCTTTTGAATTTAGATATCTTTATTTACATTTCTTGCCTGATTACTCTGGCTAAGAGTTTGAGTACTGTATTCAGTAGAATTGGCAAGAATGAGCATCTTTGCCTTATTGCTAATATAGAGGAAAAGCTTTTAGCTTTTCACAGTTGAGTGTTATCTGTGAGTTGTCATATGTCTTTTATTATGTTGAGATGCACTGCTTTTGAACCAATTTATTGAGAGATTTTATCATTCAAAGATGGTGAATTTTGTGAAATAGTTTTCTTTATTATTTGAGATGATCATAGGATTTCTATCCTTTATTCTCTTAATGTGGTGGATCACATTGTTGATTTGCATTATATTGATTCATCCTTGTGTCCAGGGATAATAACACTTGATCATGATGTATGATCCTTTTAATGTTCTGTTGAATTCAGTTGCTTAGTATTTTATTGAAAATTTTTGTATCTATATAAAACAGGGATATTAATACTTTTATTTTCTTTAGTGTTTTAGGCTGACTTTGATATCAGTATATTCCTTGCTTTAAATTTTTTGGAAGAGTTTGAAAAGAATTGATATTACTTCCTACTTAAATATTTGGTAGACCTCACCAGTGAAGCCAACTAGTCCTAGGCTTTTCTTTTTAACTTTGTTAGGAGAATTATGATTACAGATTTAATTTCCATACTCCCTAATGGAGTGTCCATAGTCTCAATTTTTCTTGATTCAATCTTTGTGGATGTATGTTCCTAGGAACCTATCTGTTTTTCTCTAGGTTATACAATTTGTGTCATATAATTTTTCATAGTAGTCTCTTATAATCCTTGGAATTTCTACACTGTCAGTTATAGTAACTCTTGTTTCATTTTTATTTTGATTCTTCTCTCTTTTCCCCCTTAATTAGTTTCAATAAAGTTTTGCCCAAGCAGTAATGCTGAAGAAGCTGAAGTTCAATGGTTCTATGAAGATTTACAAGACCTTCTAGAACAAACATCTAAAAAAGATGTCCTTTTCATCAGATGGGACTGGAAAGCAAAAGTAGGAAGAGATACCTCGAGAAACAGGCAAATATGGCCTTGGAGTACCAAATGAAGCAGGGCAAAAGCTAGCAGAGTTTTGCCAAGAAAACACACTGGTCATAGCAAATACCCTCTTGTAACAACACAAGAAAAAAACTCTACACATGTATATCACCAGATGGTCAATACTGAAATCAGACTGATTATACTCTTTGTAGCCAAAGATGGAGAAGCTCTATACAATCAGAAAAAGACAAGATGTGGAGCTGACTGTGACTCAGATCATGAACTCCTTATTGCAAAATTCAGACTGAAATTGAAAAAAGTAGGGGAAAACCATTAGAACATTCAGGTATAACCTAAATCAAATCCCTTACAATTATACACTGGAAGTGATAAATAGACTGAAGGGATTAGATCTGATAGAGTACCTGAAGAACTATGGATGTAGATTGGTCACATTGTACAGGAGGCAGGGATCAAGACAATCCCCAAGGAAAAGAAATGCAAAAAGGCAAAAGGATTGTCTGAGGAGGCCTTACAAATAGCTTAGAAAAGAAGAGAAGATAAAGGCAAAGGAGAAAAGGAAGGATATACCCATTTGAATGCAGAGTTCCAAAGAATAGTAAGGAGAGATAAGAAAGCCTTCCTCAATGATCAATGCAAACAAATAGAGGAAAACAGCAGAATGGGAAACATTAGAGATCTCTTCAAGAAAATTAGGGATACCAAAGGAACATTTCTTGCAAAGATGGGCACAATAAAGGACAGATGTGGTATGGACCTAACAGAAGCTGAAGATATTAAGATAAGGTGGCGATAATACACAGAAGAATTATACAAAAAAAGATCTTCATGACCCAAATAACCATGATGGTGTTATCATTCACCTAGAGCCATACATCCTGAAATGCAAAGTCAAGTGGGCCTTAGGAAGCATCACTACAAACAAAGCTAGTGGAGGTGATGGAATTCCAGTTGAGCTATTTCGACTTCTAAAAGATGATGCCGTGAAAGTGCTACACTCAAAATGCCAGCAAATTTGGAAAACTCAGCAGTGGCCACAGGGCTTGAAAAGGTCAGTTTTCATTCCAGTCCCAAAGAAAAGCAATGCCAAAGAATGTTCAAACTACTGCACAATTGCACTCTTCTCACACACTAGAAAGTAATGCTCAAAAGTCTCCAAGCCAGGCTTCAGCAGTACCTGAACTATGAATTTCCAGATGTCCAAGTTGAATTTAGAAAAAGCTGAGGAACCAGAGATCAAATTACCAACATATGTTGGATTATCATAAAGCAAGAGAGTTCCGAAAAACATCTACTTCTGCATTATTGAATGCACCAAAGCCTTTGACTGTGTGAATCACAATAAACTGTGGAAAATTCTTAAAGAGATGGGAATACGAGACCACCTTCCCTGCCTCCTGAGAAGTCTGTATGCAGGTCAAGAAGCAACACTTAAAACTGGACATGAAACAACAGACTTGTTCCAAATTGGGAAAGGAGTATGTCAAAGCTCTATATTGTCACCTTGCTTATTTAACTTATATGCAGAGTACATCATGCAAAATGCCAGAGTGGGTGAAACACAAGCTGGAATCAAGATTACCTGGAGAAATATCAATAATCTCAGATATGCAGATGGCACCATCCTTATGCCAGAAAGAGAAGAATTAAAGAGCCTCTTGATGAAAGTGAAAGAGGAGAATGAAAAGACTGGCTTCAAACTCAACATTCAAAAAAACAAAGATCATGGCATCTGCATCACTTCATGACAAATAGATGAGTAGCTACGGGAACAGTGACAGACTTTATTATGGGGGGCTCCAAAATCACTGCAGATGCTGACTGCAGCCTTGAAATTAAATAAACTCTTGCTCCTGGGAAGAAAAACTGTGACCAACCTAGAAAGCATATTAAAAAGCAGAGACATTACTTTGCCAACAACGGTCCATCTAGTCAAAGCTATGATTTTTCTAGTAGTCATGTATGGATTTGAAAGCTGGACTATAAAGAAAGCTGAGCACTGAAGAATAGATTCTTTTGAACTGTGGTGTTGGAGAAGACTGTTGAGAGTCCTGTGGACTGCAAGGAGATCCAACCAGTCAATCCTAACGGAAATCAGTTCTGAATATTCATTGGAAGGACTCATGCTGAAGCTGAATCTCCAGTACTTTGGCCACCTGATGCCAAGAACTGACTCATTGGAAAAGACCTTGATGCTGGGAAAGATTGAAATCAAGAGAAGAAGGGGACAACAGAGAATGAGATGGTTGGATGGCATCATCGACTTGATGGACATGAGTTTGAACAAGTTCTGGGAGTGGTGGTGCACCGGAAGCCTGGTGTACTGGAGTCCATGGGGTCACAAAGAGTTGGACATGATTGAATGACTGAATTGAACTGAAAGTTTTGCCAATTTTGTTTATATCTTCAAAAAACAAGTTCTTAATTTTGTTAATCATTTACATTAATTTTTAGCCTCTATTTAATTTGTTTCTGCTCTGATTCTTGTTGTCTTCTTTCTGCTGTTTGGAATTAGTATGTTCTTTTCATAGGTCCTTTAGGAGTAAAGATAAGTTTTTTATTTGGCATCATTTTGGTGTTATTAATGTAGATATTTATTACTGTAATCTTCTCTCTTAGGATACTCTTTAATGTATACCTTAACTTTTGGTATATTGTGTTTCTATTTTGTTTATGTTTTTTTCCATTTTGGTTGTTTCTAGATATTTTTAAAATTTCCTTTTGACTTTATCTTTGATCTTTTTTTTTTTTTTTGAGGATTGTACTGTTTAATGTCTACATACTTGTGAATTTTCTAGTTTTCCTTTTGCTATTTATTCTACTGTCACACCAATGTTTTTGGGAAACAAACATGATATTAATTCAATCTTCTTGAATTTCTTAAGATTTGTTGTGAACTAACATATGATCTATCATAGAGAAAGTTCCATGTAAAGTTGAGACAAATTTGCATATTGCTGCTTTTGGATGCAATACTCTATAATTGTAGGTTAGATTCATTTGGTCTAAAGTTTAAAGCCCAGTGTTTCCTAATTGATTTTCTGTCTGGAATATCCATTCATTGTTAAATATAGGTTATTGAAACCCCCTACTTTTATTACATTTATGTCTCCATCTTCCTTCAGAAATGCTAATGTTCCTTCAAACAGTCTCTTCATAAGTGGTGCTGGGAAAACTTGACAGCTACAAATAAAAGAATGAAATTAGAGCACTTCCCAACACCATACACAAAAGTAAACTCAAAATGGATTAAAGGCTTAAATTTAAGGCTGGACACTATAAACTTAGCAAAAAACATAGGTAGAACAGTCTTTGACATAAATCGCAGTAAGATCCTTTCTGATCCACCTCCTAGAATAATAAAAATAAGCAAATGTGACCTAATAAATATTAAAAGCTTTTGTACAGCAAAGGAAACCCTAAACAAGATGAAAAGACAACCCTCAGAAAGGGAGAAAATATTTGCAAATGAAAAAACTGACAAGGGTTTAACCTCTGAAATACATTAACAGTTCATGGAACCCAATATCAAAAAATAAATGAACAAAAAATGGGTTAAAAAGCTATATAGACATTTCTCAAAAGAAGAGTTACAAATGGTCAAGAGGTACATGAGAAGTGCTCAACATCCCTAATTATTAGAGATATGCAAATCAAATATCACCTCACACATGTCATAATGGCCATCATCAAAAAATCTGCGAACAATGAATGCTGGAAGGGAGTGGAGAAAGGGAACCCTCTTACAGAGAATAGAAATGTTGATTGGTGCTGCCACTATAAAGAACAGTATGGAGCTTCCTTAAAAAACTAAAAACAGAACTCCCATATGATGAAGCAATCCCACTCTTGGCCATATATCCAGAGAAAACCATAATTCCAAAAGATACATATATCCCAATATTTATTGCAGCACTATTTACAATCACCAGGACATGGAAGAAACCTAAATGTTCATTGACAGACGAATGAATACAGAAGATGTAGCACATATATGTGCATATATATATATATATATACAGTAGAATATTACTCAGTCATATAAAGGAACAAAATTAGGTCATTTGTAGAGACATGGATGGACCTATAGACTGTCACACAGACTGAAGTAAGTCAGAAAGTAAAAACAGATATCATGTGTTAATGAATATATATGAAATCTAGAAAAATGGTACAGATGAGCTTATTTGCAAGGCAGAAATAGAGACAGATGTAGAAAACAAACGTGGACACCAGGGAGGACGGGAGGGTGGGATGAACTGGGAAATTGGAATTGACATATATACATTTTGTGTGCTCAGTCACTCAATCATGTCCAACTCTTTGTGACTGCATGGTTTGCATGTAGCCTGCCAGGCTCCTCTGTCTATGGAATTTTCCACTCAAAGAATACTGGAGTGGGTTTCCATTTCCACTCCATGGGATCTTCCCGACCCACGGATAAAACTGACATCTCTCACATCTGCTGCATTGGCAGGTGGATTCTTTACCACTGTGCCACCTGGGAAGACCAATATAGATACACTATATACACTACTATGTACAAAAAATAGATACCTAGTGAGAACCTACTGTGCAGCACAGGAAACGGTACTCAATGCTCTGTGGTGACCTAGATGAGAAGGAAATTAAAAAAGGAGGGACTGTGTATATACTTATGAGGGACTCACTTTGCTGTATAGCAGAAACTTAACACAACATTGTAAAGCAAAAGAAAGCTGTTATTGTTTCTTTAATACATTTAGATATCACAATGTTGGATGCATATATATTTACAACTTTTATATTCTCTTGATGAATCGACTGTTTTATCATTATATAATGATCTTCTTTGTCTCTTGTTATAATGCTTATTTTAAAGTCTATTTTGCCTGATATAAATAGAGTTATACCTGTTTTCCTTTGGATTTCATTTGTATGAAAAATCTTCTTCCATCCCTACACTTTCAGGCTATGTGTCCTTAAAACTAAAGTGAGTTTCTTATAGGCAGCATAATGTTGAATCTTTTAAAAAGAATTTTATTCATCCACTTCATCATTTGATTGGAGAATTTAATATATCTATGTTTAAAGCTTTTATTATTTATTATTTACCTATTTATCAACAGATGATTATTTGTTATTACTATCTTGTTAATTATTTTATTTCTGTTTTATAGTTACTTTCTTTGTCTATGCTATCACTGTGGTTTGATGATTTTCTATAGTGGTGTGCTTTGATTCTTTTATCTTTATCTTGTGTATATCTAGTGTTGGCTTTTGCTTTGTGGTTACCATGAAGTTTACATAAAACATTGGATTGTTACACTACTCTATTTTAATCCAATCACAACTTAACTTTTCTTGCAAACAAAATCTCTACCCTTTTACTCCCCCCATTCCATGTTATGTTTTGATTTTATATTTGCATCATTTTATATTGTGTATTCATTAATAAACTATCATAGCTATTGTTACTTTCAATACTTTTATATTTAACCTGTTACAAGAGTTAAGTAATTACATACTACTGTCATGTTATTAACTTGAATTTGACCATTTACTTTTACTAGTATATATTATATTTTCAAATGCTCATGTGTTATGATTTTGCCTTGAAGAACTCGTTTTAGCATTTCTTATAAGGTGGCTATAGTGGTGATGAACTCCCACAGATTTTGTTTGTCTGGGAAAATTTTATCTTGGATTTATTTTTGAAAGTCAGATTTGCCAGATAAAATATGTTTGTTTGGCAAATTTTTCTTTCAGTTCTTCAAATCTGTTAGCCCACTCTCCCCTTGCCTGCAAGGTTTCTGTAGAGAAACTCATCAGTAGCCTTAGGGAGGTTCCCTTGTACATGCTGTTTCTTTTTCCCTGCTGTTTTCAAAATTCTCTATTTTTCTGATTTTTGGTATTTTTATTATAATGTGTCTCTGTGAAGTCTTCCTTAGATTGAGTCTGCTTTGGACCTAGGAGCTTCAGTTGCCTGGACAACCATATCTCTCTCCAGATTTGGGAAGTTTCCAGCCATCATTTTTTTACATAATCTTTCTGTTCATTTCTATCTCCTCCTCACCTTTTGAGGTTTCTGTGATATATATATAAAACTTGGATATATGTATACATATATCCAAGTTTTATCCCTGGGTTGGGAAGATTGCCTGGAAAAGGGAATGGCTACCCATTCCAGTATTCTTGCCTGGAGAATTTCAGGGACAGTGGAGCCTGGTGGGATACAGTCCATGGGATCACAGAGTTGGACACAACTGAGCAACTAATACTAAAAGTCTTCTGTGATGGTCTATTTTATTTTTCATTGCTTACAGTGTTTGCTTCAGCTTCGGAATTTCTTTCTGCTTATTTTTTTTTAAGATTTCTGTCTCTTTGTTCAACCTCTCATCTTGTTCATGTATTGTTTTCCTGATTTTATTGTGTCATCTGTGTTATCTTATAGCTCACAGATCTTCCTTAAAGCAATTAATTTAATTTTTCCTCAGGCAGTTAGTAGATCTCCATTTCTTTGAGGTCAGTTATTGTAAAGTTATTTTGTTCCTTTGGTGATGTCATGTTTCTTTGATTCTTCATGTTCATTGGAGTCTTGCATTGTCTTTGTGATTAAAGAAGCAGTCATGTCCTCCAGTCTTTACCAACTGGCTTTAGAAGAGAAATACTTGCAACAGGCGGTTCACTTAGTGATTCTGAGGCTTTATTTGGCCTTATTGATGGATATGGCTGCTTCAACACCACTTGTTCTCTCTTGGGCCTTCCCTTGATCCTGCAAAGTGAGAGGATTTTAGAACTTCCAGTTTGTTTTCCCTAGAGCAGTGCCCCAAAATGTTCAAGTTTGTGAATCTTCTTCCAGTTTCACAGAGTTGGGGGGCTTTCTGTGTGTGTTAACCAGCTGCCTGGAAAACATTATACGCGCTGCCCTCAGGAGTGTGTGCTGGGACCTGACCATGGTAGAAGAGGTGTGCAGAGCACTGAGGTGTGCAGAGCACTGAAGCATTGTGGATGCATGTATGCCACTGTAGAGAAGATGACCCCAGGAGCTTGTGGCCTGGCTCTTGGAAGCAATCCATGAGGAGACTGATAGAAAAGAATTGTGAATTGGTGAGGAGCATCACTTTCAGTTCAGTTCAATTCAGTCGCTCAGTCATGTCCGACTCTTTGCAACCCCATGAATCGCAGCACGCCAGGCCTCCCTGTCCATCACCAACTCCAGGAGTTCACTCAGACTCGCGTCCATCGAGTCAGTGATGCCATCCAGCCATCTCATCCTCTGTCGTCCCCTTCTCCTCCTGCCCCCAATCCCTCCCAGCATCAGAGTCTTTTCCAATGAGTCAACTCTTTGCATGAGGTGGCCAAAGTACTGGAGTTTCAGCTTTAGCTGAAAACTATTCCTTATTGATGGATATGGCTGCCATTCCATCAATGGAATTGAAAACCATTCCTTCCAAAGAAATCCCAGGGTTGATCTCCTTCAGAATGGACTGGTTGGATCTCCTTGCAGTCCAAGGGACTCTCAAGAGTCTTCTCCAACACCACAATTCAAAAGCATCAATTCTTCAGCGCTCAGCCTTCTTCACAGTCCAACTCTCACATCCATACATGACCACAGGAAAAACCATAGCCTTGACTAGACGGACCTTAGTTGGCAAAGTAATGTCTCTGCTTGTGAATATGCTATCTAGGTTGGTCATAACTTTCCTTTCAAGGAGTAAACGTCTTTTAATTTCATGGCTGCAGTCACCATCTGCAGTGATTTTGGAGTCCCAAAAAATAAAGTCTGACACTGTTTCCACTGTTTCCCCATCTATTTCCCATGGAGTGATGGGATCGGATGCCATGATCTTAGTTTCCTGAATGTTCAGCTTTAAGCCCACTTTTTCACTCTACTCTTTTACTTTCAACAAGAGGCTTTTTAGTTCCTCTTCACTTTCTGCCATAAGGGTGGTGTCATCTGCATATCTGAGGTTATTGATATTTCTCCTGACAATCTTGATTCCAGCTTGTGTTTCTTCCAGTCCAGCGTTTCTCATGATGTACTCTGGATATAAGTTAAATAAGCAGGGTGACAATATACAGCCTTGACGTACTCCTTTTCCTGTTTGGAACCAGTCTGTTGTCCCATGTCCAGTTCTAACTGTTGCTTCCTGACCTGCATACAGATTTTTCAAGAGGCACGTCAGGTGGTCTGGTATTCCCATCTTTCTCAGCATCACTTTAATGAGTCCTGAACTCTGGTTGCTCTGCTCTAACTTCTCCTGATCCCTCAGCTTTTCAGATCACCTCAGTATTCTGAGTAGGGCAAGAAAGAATGGTGTCTTTGTGCAGCATGCTGCAACAGGCACTCACTCAAATATTCTCATTTTTCTCCACGGGAGAAATCATGGGCAGAGGGCTTCTCTTTTGGTACTGACCTAGGACACTTGGAGAAAGAACTGATGTGGGTAAAGTGAACTGTTTTCTTACCATACTCTAATCATCTGTCTCAGACTTTTTGCTTCAGTGATGCATTGGGACTTCTCCACTGGACTCTTGCACTCCCACAAAGACATTCTCATCTGTGAATGATTGTCAAAACTGATGCTCTGCTGAGGGGCAGGGAAGTGATGGTAGAAAACTGTTCTGTCATCTTGCTAATGTCCCATTCTTAATCCTTGTTATGACATTTGAAACTTTTGTCTAACAACTTTTTAAAAAAAAAATATGTTTGGCTGCTTTTAGAAAACATTATCTTCATGATTACATTTAATGACAATGTAATATTACATTATATGAGTGCTCCATAATCCATTTAAACTTTCTCTTATTGATGATAATTTTGAAAGTTTCCAGTATTTTGATACTATAAACCATATAGCCATGACCAAACTTTTTGCACATTTCTAGCAACATTTTGGAGAAGGCAATGGCACCCCACTCCAGTACTCTTGCCTGGAAAATCCCATGGGCAGAGGAGCCTAGTAGGCTGCAGTCCATGAGGTCGCTAAGAGTCAGACATGACAGAGCGACTTCACTTTCACTTCTCACTTACATGCATTGGAGAAGGAAATGGCAACCCACTCCAGTGTTCTTGCCTGGAGAATCCCAGGGACGGGGGAGCTTGGTGGGCTGCCGTCTATGGGATCACACAGAGTTGGACACGACTGAAGTGACAGCAGTAGCAGCAGCAACATTTTAAGATAAATCCCTTCTGAGTGAAACAGATGAAAATTTGTAATGATTTCTGTACATATTGCCAAATTATCAAATGTCATAAATGAATTTGTTTACTTTGTATACCAAATAACAATTGCAAAAAGTGAACAATAAGCCATCTCTCACTGCAGTATTTGTTTCTAAAAACATTTTTCTATTGATAAACAAGTAGGATATATCATGGTTTCTTTAAGAAATTTTACTTTTGGTCATTAGTAAGAATTATTTTTAATATGTATTGACTATATATCTTCAGTGTAGTAGAATGATTAAGGATACAGCCTGCCTCAAAGTGAGAGATGAGTTTGAGACCAGGCTTTGATATCATTGGTTATATTTCCTTTGACATGTTATTAACCTAAGTCAATATTTTCTTTTATGTATTACTTTGTTGAAAGTGAAAGTGTTAGTCACTCTGTGGTGTCTGACTCTTTGCAACCCCATGGACTATATAGCCTGCCAGGCTCCTCTGTTGATGGAATTCTCTAGGCAAGACTTACTTTGTTCAGGCTGCTGTAACAGAGTACCACAAATTGGATGGCCTATAAACAGAAAGTTATCTTTTCACAATTCTGAAGTTAGAGATTTGAAATCAAAATGTTAGAGATTTGAAATCAATCAAAAGTTTATTGATTCCTTTTGAAGGTTGTGAGGGAGATTCATTTGAGGCCTCTCTTCTGGATTATATATGGCTGTCTTCTCAATGTCTCTTCACATATTCTTTCTTCTATGTATATCTACCTCTATATCAAGCTTTTCCATTTTGTAATGCCACTGGACATATTGGATTAGGGCTCACATTAATGTCTTCATTTTAACCTAATTACCTTTCTAAGAACCCTAACTCCAGATAAGCTTACATTCCAAAGTACCGGGGTTAGCACTCTAGCATATTTTTGGAAGGGATGCAAGCAACTCATAACAGGAATAATATTATCTTATGATAAGCTCATTGTGACGATTAATTGCTGGCATATACTTGGCACAGAATGTGGCTGAGTAAAATCAATATCAATATCAGCTAGTATTATGAGTTAAGGTTCTTGCTCATAAAATCATTCCATTTTTCCACTAAGGTTATTTTTTTGGATTAATTTGTAATTGATGTTTCCATATGAACAATTAAATTATAAATGTAAACATGTTTTCCTCAGTTTTCAAGTTTTTCTAGTCTCAATTTACATAATTCAAATGTATTTTATAAACAAATCTATTGTCCTCTTTTTGTGTGTGTGATTTCTGTCTCTCATTTTTTTCCTTTTTACATTCAGGGAATGTTTTCCCCATAGTAGGATGAATTTTAAATGTGCATCTTTATTTTAATCTAATTATTTAATTATTTGATTTTCTCCTCCCATGCATATCTCCTCCATGTACCTATAAGATAATCCAAATCTTTGATTGTGGGTGATACCTGTGGTTATAATAAGAAAGTACTTCAATGATTAGATTAGGTAATGGGGCAAGATGAAAGTATTAATATCTTGAAGATGAAATTTGGATTTCTAATCAACTAAGTTAATCAGAAAGATATTATCCTGGATAAATTGGACACAAGTGAGCCCTTTGAAAGAGAGTGTAGAGGCCAGAGATGGAAGAAGTCTGAGAGAGTCCAACAGGAAGAGACACTGTTGTCCTTGAGTGAACGGTCTGGTGTCTTGTGGAGGTCACGTATCAGGAGCCACAAGTGAGATCCAAGAGTGCAGACCTCAGTCCTACAGCCGCAAGGCATTGAATTCTGTAACAACCAGTTAGTTTGGATGAGCACCATGAACATCAGATAAGGTAGCAGCCTGGGTTACAGTTATAGTACAGCTTCCTGAGATCCTGAACAGAGTAACCAATGTGTATACAGCCTTCACATTCAAAGAAACTGAGATGATACATTTGTGTTTTGTAAAGCCACCAAACTTGTGGTAATTTGTTACTTCATAGTGGATAATTAATACTCCTTATCGTATACTTTCAGCACTATTCATGAATTCCTAATAGATAACCAAAACCCCACATTTTCAATTTCTGAATATTTATATATCCTTGAGTCTCTAGGAAGAATCAATGTGTTTAAGTTGGTTAACCTTATAATTATGACTTTATACAGATATAAATCATATTATATGATTTAAACTGGTGATTCAAATTACACTTTTTTCTAAAATGTCTAGGCAATTTTCAACAGTTTATTCAGTTCAGTTCAGTCACTCAGTCGTGTCTGACTCTTTGCAACCCCATGGATCTCAGCACACAAGGCCTCCCTGTCCATCACCAACTCCTGGAGTTCACTCAGATTCATGTCCATTGAGTCAGTGATGCCATCCAGCCATCTCATCCTCTGTCGTCCCCTTCTCCTGCCCCCAATCCCTCCCAGCATCAGGGTCTTTTCCAGTGAGTCACCTCTTCGCGTGAGGTGGCCAAAGTACTGGAGTTTCAGCTTCAGCATCAGTCCTTCCAATGAACACCCAGGGCTGATCTCCTTTAGGATGAACTGGTTGGATCTCCTTGCAGTCCAAGGAACTCTCAAGAGTCTTCACCAACACCACAGTTCAAAAGCATCAATTCTTCGGCACTCAACTTTCTTCACAGTCCAACTCTTACATCCATACATGACCACTGGAAAAACCATTGGTATTAGGTATAGATAAAAGAGTAGATAAATTATTCTTAACAATTAACAATAGCAGTAAGAAAATGAAAATGCAAGCCATGAGCAGGGAGAAATGATTCACAATATACATGGGAACAGTATTTACTAGCAGAAGTAAGTATAACATACAAAGACTTTTAAATGTTTGTACTAACAACCTTCCCCGGTGGTTCAGTGGTAAAATCTGCCTAAAATGCAGGCTACACAGGAAATGCAGGCTAAGTCCCTGGGTTGGGAAGATCCCCTGGGAAAGGAAATGGCAACCAACTCTAATATTCTTGCCTGAAGAATCCCATGGACAGTGAGCCTGGTGGACTACAATCTATAGGGTTGCAAAGAGTTGGAAACAACTGAAGCAACTTAGCATGAACTAGAGAGTTCCAGAAAAACATCTACTTCTGCTTTATTGACTATGCCAAAGTTCATGCGAAGAGTTGACTCATTGGAAAAGACTCTGATGCTGGGAGGGATTGGGGGCAGGAGGAGAAGGGGACGACCGAGGATGAGATGGCTGGATGGCATCACTGACTCGATGGATGTGAGTCTGAGTGAACTCCGAGAGATGGTAATGAACAGGGAGGCCTGGCGTGCTGCGATTCATGGGGTCACAAAGAGTCGGACACGACTGAGCGACTGAACTGAACTGAACTGAAAAGGCTAACATCAATAATTGCCTAGCTAATTGAACTTTGGAGCTTCTCTGGTGGCTTAGATGGTAAAGAATCTGCCTGCAGTGCAGGAGACCCAGGTTCAATGCCTCGAACTTTTTCAATGATTTAAGAAAGAATCTGATTAAAATAATTAGCATAGTGCCTTATTTTTGATATCAAGTTCCTTTAAAAGCAACTTTTAGAACTTTTGTAAAAAGTTGAGAAAAAAATCAGGTGTGACTATTGTTGAGGTCCTTTAATGGACTGGAACCTGGTGGTCCAGAGTCGACCAATAAGAAAGTAAAGGTGACAGAAAGAGGCTGATATTCCTTGGTTTTTGCAGAAAACCAATAAAGTCCCTGACAATGCTTGCTCTGTTCATGGAGGCCTCACGCGCCCTCTCAATGGGTTGAAAGTGCAGAGCGCCTTTTCGAGAGGGTCTTAGAAGCTTGGGCAGGAAAGTGAACTCAGAGAGCCTCCGCACTCCTAAGAAATAGCCTGAGAGAGAGAGAAAGACACGGGGACCAAAACTCTGATGGAGCAAAGGTGTTTTATTCAACATTGTGTAGGTATTTATACTGTGTTACAAGATAGCTATTTTTATCAGAGATAAAATCAAAATTTACAAGTTATCAAGGAAACATCAGGTCATCCATATGAAAGAGAGAGGGTTGTAAATAGTCACTTTTACCATATGGTTCATAAGAAGGAAGAGGGTACTTATCACCATATAGAAAAACTAATGAAGGAAATGCCTGGATTCCTCAGCCCCTGGGAGAGGCTTGCCTCTCTTTTAATTCCTGAATATGCAGGAATTAATATGGAACAGAGAATTACTGAGAAATCCAAAACAGCACACAGGAAGCCTCCTGATAAATGCTTCCTGGCAGACTATGAAAACTTTGACATGAGTAAAGGAAGAAATGACCAGGGTCTCACCTTTACAAGGGACCTAGTGTTATTAAAATAACTCAGTCACACAACCTCTGACCATACAGACAAAAGAGAAACTGGCAAAGGAACTTCTTGAGGCCAGGAGAAGATTGATATATTAGGAGAGATGGTTTTCTGGATTATGCAATAGCTTCCAGTAGGCCTCCAGTATACTCTCCTCCAATCAAGATCTCTTGTTGGTAAACTGCTGTTAAGAATTATATTTAGAATGTTATTTCCCAATTCATAGAAGTTTAACCACATCAAATGTATAACAGGAAACCACAAAATTCTATAAAGCAAATATCCTTCAATTAAAAAATAAAGTGACAAAAAAAGAAAAAAATTGTACACTTTTCTGCTACTCCTTTAAGATGTTCAGAATCTTTCTTCACCCTATCTTCCCAGGCACAGTTATGTTTCTCTTGAGTGAGACTATTCGTTTTATAGCCCATAACTGCATTATGATAATTTCTGTCTCCATTTCTTTTTTTCTGGCTATTTCTTAGCCATAAATTAAATTGAGTGTAATAAATATATTCAGTGAGCTCCTCTTCTATAGAGGAAACTGTGAGAGAAGCTAAAATGAATTCAAATATTGTCTTCATTGCTGCAGAGTCTTTTACATGCTGGCTACTGAGAAGATGTACAAGATAAAGAATGAATAAATTGATAATGCTAATATAAATATCTTTCTACCTTTCCATCTGCTCCTTCACTTTGAAAAAGAGTTATCAAGATTCATTTCCTCTCCAAAATCTTCTTTAGTTAATCTAATTCTAATTTAGTTATACTCCAATTTATTTATTCTAATTAAAAAAAATACATTTTATGCCTAAATACTGCCATTGAGCTCAAATAATTTATACAACTACAAACATTAAAATATTACCCACGGATGTAATTCAAGCAAGTGTAGGAGATGCTGTTTGTTTAAAAGTTCTTACCTTTTAACAAATGCAAACTGTGAGTAATGGAAGCCAAAATGCTTTCCGTTTTTCAAATAGTTGTACTGTATTGGCAAAGAATTTTAAAGAAATTGAATTAATCTGTTAGCTTTAATTATAATTTGTTTTCAAGAGACCCAATGATAGTTCCTCTAATTCCTGAAGATTTCTTTCTTCTATAACTTACATCCTATACCGACTACTTCAATTGTGATACAAGGACCAGAACTAATTAGAAATGAAGACTATCAGGCCCTACTACAGGTCTTTGCAACCTGAGTGTGCCTTTTTAGGAGATCCTTGGTAATTAATAGGTATATAAAAATTTTAAGAAGGTCTATACCATGAAACTTGATGTTTTGGGAGTTATATCACCTGTGTATAATTGTTTATTGTTTCCAACCTAGTTAACCTTTTAGCTGTCAGTCACAGAGATTGTCACAATGCCTATGTGGCAATTGTTGACCTGGTACATAATGGGCTCTGAATAATTGCTTGTTTACTGATCATATTCAGACATTGCCAAGATGTTTATAATTCATAAAACTTGTCTTACTTGATATACAATACTTGGCAACAATGGGAATTGTAGTTATGAAACTCTATCACAATAACCAGAAGAAATATTTAACATTGACACACTCATCTAACATATAATTCATTTTGAAAATTTTTCATTTTTCTATCAGTATTCTTTTAGCTTCAAAAATATCCACAATCCAATTAAATTGAAAACACTGCCTTTAGTTGTAAAGTCTCATTTTATTTAGAAGAGCTATCATCCCCCTTTTTTAATGCCTTTCATAATGTTGGCATTAAAAAAATAACATTTCAGGCCAGTTGTTTTATAGAATGCCCCTCAATTTGAATTTGTCTGATTAGTACCTTATTAGGACATTTGGATTAAATATTGGTTTGAAAATAACATTAAATATGTAGTGTCCTTCTCAGTGTATCACAGCAAGAAGCACACAATATTTGTGTGTTCTTTCTGTATTGAAAATCTTTAATTTTGAAGGCTTTCCATTACAAAGGTGTCCTTTTCACTTTTTAATTAACAAGTAATATATATAAATATAAAAACTTTCAGACCTATGTGAAAATCTTATCCCCAGTACTCATTCACTTAATGGTTTTAGTATCAACTGATGAATCCTGTGTACATCATTTGTAATTTTTGTGGTTTCTAAAGGTAATTTTTGCATGCTAGCAAGGTAATGCTCAAAATCCTTCAAGTTAGGCTTCAGCAATATGTGAAATGAGAACTTCAGATGTATAAGCAGGATTTAGAAAAGGCAAAGGAACCAGGGATCAAATTGCCACATCTGTTGGAACATAGAAAAAGCAAGGGAATTCCAGAAAAAACATCTACCACTGCTTTGTTGACTATACTAAAGCCTTTAACTGTGTGGATAACAACAAAGTGTGGAAAAGTCTTAAAGAGTTGGGGATACCAGACCACCTTACATGTCTCCTGAGAAACCTGTATGCAGGTCAAGAAACAACAGTTAGAACCATCCATGGAACAATGGACTGGTTTAAAACTGGGAAAGGAATATGTCAAGTCTGTATATTGTCACCCTGTTTTTTTAACGTCTATGTAGAGTACATCATGCAAAACTCCTGGCTAGATGAAGCACAAGCTAGAATCAAGATTGTCAGGAGAAATATCAGCAACCTCACATATGCAGATGACATCACCCTAAGGGTAGAAAGCTAAAAGGAACTAAAGAACCTCTTGATAACAGTGAAAGAGGAGAGTGAAAAAGCTGGCTTAAAACTCAGCATTCAAAAAATGAAGATCATGGCATCCAGTCCTATCAGTTAATGGCAAATAGAAGGGGGAAAAAGTGAAAATGGTGAGAGACTTTATTTTCATGGGCTCCAAAATCACAGATGGTGACTGCAGTCATGAAATTAAATGATGCTTGCTCCTCAGAAGAAAAGCTATTACAAAACTAGACAGTGCATTAAAAAAACAGAGACATCACTTTGCCAACAAAAGTTCATATAGTTAAAGCTATGGTTTTACCAGTAGTCACATACAGATGCGAGAACTGGTCCATAAGGAAGACTGAGTGCTGAAGAATTGATGGTTTTGAACTGTGGTGCTGGAGAAGACTCTTAAGAGTTCCTTGGAAAACAAAGAGATCAAATTAGTCAATCTTAATTCCTGAATGCATTTTGGAAGGACTGATGCTGAAGCCAAAGCTCCAATACTTTGGACACCTGATGCGAAGAGCCTACTCATTGGAAAAGACCCTGATGCTGGGAAAGATTGAGGGCAGGAGGAGAAGAGGACAGAGAATGAGACAGTTGGATGGCATCATCAACTCAATGGACATGAGTCTGAGCAAATTCTGGGAGATAGTGAAGGGCAGGGAAGCCTGGAATGCTGCAGTCCATGGGGTCGCAAAGAGTCAGACAAGAGTGAGCAACTGACCAATAACAAAATGTAATTGTTAATCCATCTTCCTTCTACAATTATGATTCACCATTCTTCTATTAGGAACTCTTCTCTTACCCATTCCATTGCATTTTTAAGTATCACTAATGACTCAGTTCACACACACACATTCCATGTTTGATGCTTCATTACTGTCAATATTATTTGCCATGTTCAAAGTGTTTTGGATAGAAACTCCTTCAAGCTGGCTTCTGTCTTACTACATATCCTCTCACTCTCGGCATAGTAGCATGATATTCTGGCTTATCTTACTTTGCACCATTCACAGTTCAGTCCTGGAATCTGCCTTTTCTCCAGCATTCCTTCCCCACTCCTTTTTTTCTGATGAAAGGAATATAGAAAGCAAACATGGGCCCTGGATGTGTGCATTACAATTGCGATATGACTGCTTGAGGCCTTTCCAGGGATTAGAGCGTGGGAAGTCATGTTCATGTTCATATTTCCAAGTTCATTGCCAAAGTGATGGTATTTGGACGATAATTAGGTTTAGATGAGGTGATGATCTTCAGTCCTCATGATGGGATTAATGCCCTTTCAAGAAGAGAAAGAGATGAGAGTTTGATTCATCTGTTTCATGTGAGGACACAGAGAAAGAGCAGTCATCCCCAAGTCAGGGTGAGGGCTCTCAGCAGGACTCGACAATGCTGGGTTATTATCTCAGACTTCCAACCTGGAGAACTGTGAGAAAATGAATTTCTGTTGTTTAAGCCACCCCGTTTATAGTATTTTATCATGGCAGCCTGAGCAGCTTGAAACAAGGACCTTCTACATAATTACCATGCTCCTTATCTTATGTTAAAGAACCATGTTGCATGTTATAAATTACTAGTAATAAAAATGTGTTTTCTTTTCCCAATTGCTTAACCATGCAAGAATGTAAGAATAAAATCTCTGAGTACCTGTTTCAAAAAAATCTATACTAGTTAATAAATAAATAAACTATGAGGACATATTATTGTACAACACATAGACTATAACCAGTATTTTGTTGTAACTGTAAATGGAATATAAGCTTTAAAAATCATGATTAACTATGTTGTACCTGTAACTCATGTAGTGCTGGTTGTGGTTTAGTTGTGAAGTGAGCTGCTAGGAAAGCCCCAATTGATGTAGTATTGTACATCAATTATACTCTAATAAAAATATATATAATCAGTTCAGTTCAGTTCAATTGCTCAGTCATGTCCGAATCTTTGTGACCTCATGGACTGCAGCATGCCAGGCCTCCCTGTCCATCACCAACACCCAGAGTTTACTCAAACTCATGTCCATTGAGTTGGTGATGTCATCCAACCATTTCATCCTCTGTCGTCCCCTTCTCCTCCTGCCTTCAGTCCTTCCCAGGGTCAGGGTCTTTTCCAACGAGTCAGTTCTTCTCATCAGGTGGCCAAAGTATTGGAGCTTCAGTTTTGTCACCAGTCCCTCTCATGAATATTCAGAACTGATTTCCTTTAGGATGCACTGGTTTGATCTCGTTGCTGTCCAAGGGGCTCTCAACAGTCTTCTCCAAGACCACAGTTCAAAAGCATCAATTTTTCAGTGCTCAGTCTTCTTTATGGTCCAACTGTCACATCTATACATGACTACTGGAAAAACCATAGCTTTGGCTAGATGAACCTTTGTCGGCAAAGCTATGTCTCTGCTTTCTAATATGCTGTCTAGGTTTGTCATAGCTTTTCATCCAAGAAGCTGGCACCTTTTAATTTCATGGCTGCAGTCATTATCTGCAGTGATTTTGGAGCACAAGGAAATAAAGTCTGTCATGGTTTTCATTGTTTCCCCATGTATTTGCCATGAAGTGATGGGATGAGATGCCATAATCTTAGCTTTCTGAATGTTGAGCTTTAAGCCAACTTTTCCACTCTCCTGTTTCATTTTCATCAAGAGGCTCTTCAGTTCTTCTTTACTTTCTGTTATATGGGTGGTGTCATCTCCATATTTGAGGTTATTGATATTTCTCCCGGCAATCTTGATTTCAGCTTGTGCTTCCTCCAGTCCAGTGTTTCTCATGATGTACTCTGCATATAAGTTAAATAAGCAGGGTGACAATATACTGCCTTTAGATACTCTCCCAATTTGGAACCAGTCCACTGTTCCATGTCCAGTTCTAACTGTTGCTTCTTGACCTGCATACAGATTTCTCAGGAGGCAGGTCAGGTGGTCTGGCATCTCTTTAAGAATTTCTATAATAGTTTGGATTATTCAGAAGATTTTGACTCTCTTCTGTTCCCCCTTTGGGTAGAATGTGCTTCCTGTCTCAGTATGTACTGCATTTGGCCATGTGTTTTTTCTTGGCCTCATGGTAGGCTGAATGTAACCCTTGACTCTAGGTTTGGCCATCTGACTTTCTGTAACCATTGGATCGGATTAGTCATGATGCATGTGAAATTTAGATTGTGTTCTCACAGTAGGGCTTGCTGTTCCACCACTGTCCCACTTCATCACAGGCCTCTGAATGAGAACATGTTGAGTGGAGGAGACATCAACAAGCCATAAGGAGACCCCTATCTGGAGTCAGTTTAACACAGATCCTCGGTGCAACTAGAGATTATCATATCAAACAAAGGCAGTCAGAGAGACAAATGTAATGCTATCACTTACATGTGGAATCTAAAATTTGCACAAATGAACTTATCCAGAAAACAGAAACAGACTCATAGACACAGGGAATAGACGTGTGGTTGCAAATGATGCCGAGCAAGGACCTGTGGAGCTCTTGGGCACAAAGCCCTTCTATGTCCCCCTTTTCTTTGATTCTAGAAAACAGGCTTTATTCAGCCTCCATGACCTTCTCTAAGTTCCAACAGAGAGTTTCAGGCAGTTGTTAATTAGTGAAGACCAGGTTAATAGGAGACCAGGGAGGAGCAGTCAGGAAACAATAGCACAGCCTTGAGGCAGGGTCCTGGATATACACAACAATATCTTTGACCTGATTTGCAGATATTGAAACCTACTCCAGGTGGGAGAAGTTAATGATTAGTGATAGTATGCTGCCACAGTCATTCAGAACCCAGACCAGCTGGAACATGAAGGTTGATGATGCTGACTCCTACTTACCTCACCATCAACCCATCAGAACATCCATGAACTGATCATGCCTTATTTGAACGATCACTTCTCACTCTCCTCTCCAACTGAGGACATATAATATTTTTTTGAAGCAGGAGCTTGCCGTGACCCCTTTTGCCTGGCAAAAAAACCCCCAAAATGATCTTTTCGACTTCACCTAAAACTCTGCCTCTGATATTTGATTTGACACCAGTGCACAGAAAAGCTGAGCTTTCTGCTGCATCAAGGGAGAGGTGGGGAGGAAGAGAGATGGACTGGGAGTTTGATTGATGCAAACTGTCACATTTAGAATAGATAGGGAACAGGATCCTAATGGACAATACAGGGGAATATATTCAATATCCCATGATAAGCAATATGGAAAGAGCATTTAAAAAGAATAGATATGCATATATAACTGAATCACTTTGCTTATAACAGAGATTGGCACAACATTGTGAATCAACCACACTTCATGAAAAACTTAAAAAATGAAGTGGATGGAAGTTGAGCATATTAATAAATAGATCTTCAGATGTATGGGAAAATAAATGCTTGCTTTTTATGCCATCTAAAATTTGTGGTTGTGTGTATATAGCATTGCTGCTGCTGCTAAGTCGCTTCAGTCGTGTCTGACTCTGTGCTACCCCAAGGACGGCAGCCCACCAGGCTCCCCATTAGCTCCTTTTATTCTGAAGCAATTTAAGTTGTTTTTAGGTGTCAATGTTGAAAGCTTAATATGATGAGATATATAATCTATTACCTTTAGAGATAAGCTGATATTCATCCATTATTCCAACCTCTAATAATAAAACTAATACACAGAAACCTAAATTATAATTGGGAAACCAGCAGGGGGAGCTCTCACACCCTGTGATGATAGCTAAACCCAACAGGAAGGAGAAAGGCTCTTCTTCTTTCCTGGCAAGGGCTCAGCCAATGAAAAACCATGGGCTCTTTGTTTACTCCATTCTCCCAGCTTCTTTTCCCATCTATAAAGTTATTCTCTTCTCTATTTTTGCTGGGGACTTGCTTGTGATTCTCCATGTTTGCAAATTAGGAGCTTCCCTTGTGGCTCAGCTGGTAAAGAATCTGCCTGCAATATGGGAGACCTGGGTTCGATCCCTAGGTTGGGAAGATCCCCCTGAGAAGGGACCATCTACCCACCCCAGTATTCTGGCCTGGAGAATTCCACCGACTGTATAGTCCTTGGGGTCACAGAGTCAGGTACATCTGAGTGACTTGCACTTTCACTTTCACTCCATGTTTGCAGACCCTGAACTGCAATTCTCTGCTGATCCTGAATGAATAAACACATCCCTAATGGAGAAATATCTGGTAGTCTGTTGGTTTCAGGTCAACATATTTAACAATTTTTAAAATCTATTTTTGTTCAGTGTTAGGAGAAAGCTTTGAAAAGCAAATTGCCATACGGGAATATATATATAGTGTTATTAATTTCTCTTTTATACTAAGTGTACATGTCAGTTAAAAGCTGTGAGATAGGAAAGCCTAGTGGAAGGGGAAGCATAGTGTTTGAGTTCCTTGCTAGTACCAAGAAATATACATGTAACTCTAATGAACAGCCGGCTTTCTGTGGAATATTGTCACATGATACTGGTTGAAATCTGTTTGAATTCATATATAGTTCTTTGCAAAGTGTCTTTATCCTTGTATTTGTTTTAGAATGCATCTGCCAAAATCTGAAAATAAACTTTCTTTAGAAGGTGAATTTGTTAAAAATTATTCTCTCACCAACTTGTTTTCCCATCATGAGTATATTTTATTGTCAGTCACTTTCTTAATGTTGCATTCCCATTTTTATACCTGTCCACTCTTTTGAGAAAATTGTATACACTGTATGTTATAGGAAAAATTATTTGTAAAAAGACTCTGGATAGTTTAAAGATCTATAATGCAATATTTGTGGTCAATATATGGGAAAATATTTAAAAATCTTCAGAAGCATACATTATATAAAAAAAAAGACCATTGGAATTATGTAAAAAATAAGAATTTTTTTTGATGTGAAAGAGATCACACAGATCATAGAATGGAAGAAGACACTGTCATAACAAAACATAATGTTATTTTTATATACAACATAACATTATATTGTATATCTGAAATATACAATTGATTCTTATATTAAAATGAAAAAAGCATGCAAAACAGAAAATGAACAAATGATTATGAAAAAGTAATGACCAGAAAGTAAACCGCAAACTTCACTAGTCTATGAAGAGATTTTAAAGTTATTGTAATCATATAAATCCAAGTTAAAAAAAAGCCTTTTAATTTCATTACAACTCTCTCAGCCTAACCCCAAATGAAAACTTTCGGTGTCTGTGTGCTCTGATGGAGTTGTAGTTTGGTGCAGTTGTTTTTGAGGCAAATGTGCTACTGCTTAGTCATCATTTACCTTCCTGAATATAAGATCCAGACTAACTTTTATACAGTTCTGTGGCGGATAGTGTATGTGTACCAAGTTAACTGTGGAAATGAGCAGTTGGAAGCATCTTGTATCTACATTTTAATGGAGTAAAAAAGATGTACTTGATGCATAGTTAGATACAACTGAAGTCCTCATGACGATAAGGGTGAAAAAGCTGAGAAAGACTTAGCTATACAACACACAAGCTAGTCTCTTATGAAAGTGAAAAACAGCAGCACACAAAATGATTATATACATTTTGAGAAACCATAGTCAGATAGATTAAAGGATTGCCTTGGCAGAGAGACTGAGGAAGAGTAAGGGATAGAACGTTTCACTTTCATGCATTGGAGACGGAAATGGCAACCCACTCCATTGTTCTTGCCTGGAGAATCCCAGGGACAGGGGAGCCTGGTGGGCTGCTGTCTATGGGGTCGCACAGAGTCAGACACAACTAAAGTGACTTAGCAGCAGCAGCAGCAAGGGATAGAAGGGAATCAATAAAGCATAAAAAGTTGGTAAAATTAATTAAAATTACAAGCCCTGCTCACACATACCAACTGTGTGATTGAACCTCAATAACTGATGTGAAACCACCAAATAAGAGAAAGCTCCTCTGTTGTTACAGTAACAAAATGTGGCATGAACACAATCTTTACATTAAATGGCTGTGACTAGGTGATTGTCTGATAGCTTTTATAAAACAGAATGGATCCTTAAATATAAAAATTTTTAAAATATGAATTATTCTGCTTGGAAGAATTGTTAAACAAGCTACAATCTTTCAAAATCATTTACATGCAATCTATGTTTTTGTGCTCTAAAATCACTAAAGGCTCACATATGGAACATCAATTTCTGAAATGTATATGCTGGGGAATGTACTGCACAAAGGCAATTGAGATACTGTTATTAAGCATAGGTTTTGAATTGGTCTCCAATAGGAAGTTAAAGAAGGGATTTGTGATTAATATTAAATTATATTTCCCCCCAAAAGAAGTATGAAACAAAGTGGACTGTTACTTCTATGCTGAGCATTCTGTACATAAATTATTTGAAATTTTCATGTCCCAGTTGAAAGAATGACAGTATTATTACTTAAGTAAAGGGGGAATTTCCTCCATGGATAGGCAATATCCACTAATAGCTGTTAGCATTTGCCTTTCTTCAGTGATGAACACTGTTTAAAGGAGAATTTGATGGACAAATGTTATTAGTAATTTCTTGGCCACAGAAAAAATTACTGAGCTTTCATCATAGAGTACCAAGCAGCTTGTGTCTTTTTGTCCAGGTGCTCTACTTTGGATGTTGTTAGACTCAATTTAGAACAATTAATGCTTTCCTCATTTTATCCAAGCAACTGAAGGAGTTAATAATTGTTGCCTCATTTGAAATGATTTTTCCTACTGGTTTATGGAAATTATCAAAATATATAATGATATTTACTTCAGAACTGCAAAGCAATTAGCAACATGTGTCAGATATTTCACAGGATAAAGTGTGTCTTGGTGATGGAAACAACTACATCATTAAATAGTGGTTCCAGTAAGCTGTTCTTATTAAGAGTCAATTTGGTCTTTAGCAAGGCCAAAATACACTCAATAGTTTGACCATAGAATGTCAGAAAAACGAAAAGAGTAATTACCCAAGTCCGTGACCACGGGTAGGTAAGATCCTGTGCTGAAACTAATTGGACAGAGATGAATATTCTCTGTTGACCTAATGTATTATTTTTTCTATCTCATAGCTAGATATGATTCTTTAACAAACACTACTACACCAGTATAAGCACAGTTTCATATAGAATTCCTGTTGTTTTCTGCTTGCTGATTTCAAACTAAACCAAAGGAATAGGTCTAGGCTAATGTGCAGTGCTATTCTCCCCTCAAACCAGGATGAGCATGGGGTCTGGAAAGCTAGTAGCAGAAAAAGAGACTTTAATATCACCAGAATATTTTTATGCTATTCTTAGAATTTAGCAAACAAATGTAACTGCAATCTTAAATCCTCCCTCTCAAGTATGGATGAGGAGAGCAGAAAAAGGATAAATTCTGAGAGTTAGTAAAAAAAAAAATTGTTTCTCATCGCAGATATGTGACTTTTTAAATTTTGAACAAATGCTTGATTTAGAAGAACCATTTCTTTGGAATGTAGCATAAGCTTTTAAATATTTTAAGATCGTTGTAGAACAATTATCTTTCACAGAATTAGTCCCTTTGTTGCAATATTTGGCCTTACTCCAGTGGGAATTCAACCAACTAAAATGTTGTGACAAAATGATTATTTAAGCTCACTGAAAGCTTCTTTTTCTTTTTTCCTTTCTTTCATTAAAGCTGAGATATGTGTTGCACTGCAGTTTGACTCATAGCCATAAAATTTAAGATGGCAGGCACTTAGGATATCTGTAGCCATTTGCATTATCACATGGTCGCCCACTGCTGGGTCCAGTTCAGAAAATGGAAAACAATAGGGAAACTGCATATTCTTCAAGTGCCAATTGCTATGTGTGTGTGAAAAATATTTTCTTCTACTACCAGCTATATTATATTCAGATATTTGGTTACTACTTTTGTTAATTTTTTTAAGCCAAAACATATATTTTACCTTGATAAAATAAGATATGGTTGCTTTAGATTACTTTTTAATAGAATACTGCATTTAAATTAAAATGTCTTGTGAATGTGACAATTTGAACATTGTGGGGAATATAGTCAATAATCAATAAGTCTAGATATTAACTAGACTTGTTATGGTGATCATTTTGTAATATATAAAAGTATGGAATCACGTTCTAACACAATGTTATAGATCAATTATATTACAAGAAACAAACTCTTAGAAAATGAGATCAAATTTGTGGTTATCAGAGGTTGGGGTCAGTGGGTGGGAAATGAGTTTAGATAGTCAAAACGTACAAATGCTCAGCTATAACTAGAACTTAATCCTCTACTTGAGAAATTAAGCAGGCACTATTGCACTATCTAACTTAGCCTTTGAAATCTATAATTCAGTGTCATGAGGGAATTTATACTAGGCATGCATTGTAAAGATGCTAGTTTTATTCATTCAAAAGTCTCAGAATATATTCTTTAACCTTTGAAGAAAAGCTTTTATTGGTATCCATATTTTATAGCCCAAAACTGTGAATACAAATTCCATTTACAATTTTAATTGAGGTCACAGGAAATTGAAACAGTAGAATGTGAAGATTTTCTTCAGGAAAATAAAGTTAAATGGCACCATCAAACTATGCTACTTAGGCAGGAAATGATGCACTTACCTCAAAAAGAGGGAGGGAAAGTTATTAAGAAAGTTCAGCACAAGCTTTGGGCCTCTGTGGGTAACTGACATTAAAGTGGCATTAAACCCCAGGAGATAAAAGTATAGAGTTTTGCTGTCATTAGCTTGGATAAGATATTGGCTGATATAGACCTCAGTCTGGAGTCATATTATTTTGTAATTTTAAAACCTGATAGATAGTAGCTGTAAGGGCTTTTTGCAATGGTCACCTGGAAATAACTGTCCCTGACAAGAGATTACCTGGTCTTTTCCATATGATGTTGATGATTATAATAACACCTTATAGTATCTTGCAACATTCAAACACTGTATCTCTTGCAGATAGAACCCAACCAACCTTGGGGAAAAAGTACTATTTTGGCCTTTAATTTTTCAGTGGAAGAGACTAAAGTTTCAGCATGAATTGTCTATGATAATATAGATAATAAGTGACAAAAAAATATAGATCATGAATCTGTTCCTTTGAGTCTAGGTGCTTTGCCCCTTTATTTCACTAGAGTTATTGCAAAGTGTTGTATGAAAAGATGAATTTGACATGTTTAGACAACAGAACATATTTTTTCAATAGCATGGTTAGGGAACATGCTTTAAAAAATTTTTATTGTATTTTAAGTGGAGTAAAATTGCTTTAAAATGTGTTAGTTTCTGCTGTACAACAAAGTGATTCAGCTTTATGTGTACATATAGCCCCTCGTTCTGGAGCCTCCCTCCCCTCACCATCCCACCATCACAGACAGCAGGCTGAGCTCCCTGTGTTACATGCAGCTTTCCACTAGCTGTCAGTTTTACTCATACTAGTGTATATACAGCAAAGCTACTCTCTCAGTTCATTCCACACTCTTCTCCCCTGCTCTGTCCACAAGTTCATTCTTTACATTTGCTTCTCTGTTCCTGCCCCACAAATAGGTTCATCAGTAGCTGAAACTGGCTTTGAAATGGAAGTTGTGGCCATGTGAGGTCAGGTTTTGAAAGCAACACTTAAGAGTTGAGTGACCAGCATTTGTCAATGTCTTTTCTAAATCTTGGTTTGCCTCTTTATGAAATAATAATGAATACTAGCTCCATTTGTTTCTCAGGATCATTAGGAAATTCAAGAATAATATCTGTTTTATTAAGAGATATAATATCTGTAACTGTATGCAGATATATGCTAAAAACTACTCCATGAAGATATGTCTGCAGACTTCACCTTTTGTTTGGATATCTAGATATTCAGTAAACAGCATTGTTGTATTGATGAGGAATCAGGGTTAAAATCTGTAAAAATGCCTTCAGGGATACAGAAAAGATGCTGGTTCTCCCTCACCCATGCTCTCCTTTACTTCCAAGTCTCTCAAAACTTATATCACTTTAATTTTTTAGAGATTTATATAAGAATCCATTTTGATAACATTTTAGATGATTTTGATAATGGGTCTCAATGACACTATTGGTGTCTAACCTAGGATTCTTGAGGATCTCTTTAAACTGCAGCTGCAGGGGCTGCTAAGGGCTCTACTTTCTGCAACCTTCTCTGGAGCTGCCTTACTTACTAGGGGGAAGATCCCCTAGAGGAAGGCACAACACCCCACTCCAGTATTCTTGCCAGGTGAATCCCATGGACAGAGGAGCCTGGTGGGCTATGGTCCATAGGGTTGCAAAGAGTCAGAGACGACTGAAGCAACATGGCACACACACACGCACTTGTTAGGAGACCAGAAGTTTTCTGACTGTGCTGGGCTGCAAAAGCCCTTGCTTTAGGGAGAGAGACTCTGTAGTGAAACGTGTGGGATTGGCCTCCCCTGAAATCACACCCTCAACTGCTTTTCTTTCCTTTCCTAACGCAGCTGCATTCACACTCCTCCTGAGAACACGTCCTTGATGCATCCATCTTTGGCATAGGAATCTCAGTCTTGGGCTCTTCTTCTAGAAACTTGAAGTAAAACAGACTCTGAGCCCTACTACTTAACTCAAAGCTGCTTAAGGAGTGACATTTTAGGTGGTTTACAGCAATATTTATTGATCACAAGGCCAAACTTTGGTAGGAAGTAAAAAGAAGAACTGATTATTCAGATGCAGATTAAGAAGGAAAACTTTGGCCCATTTTTTGATTGGGTTGTTTATTTTTCTGGAATTGAGCTGCATAAGTTGCTTGTATATTTTTGAGATTAGTTCTTTGTCAGTTGCTTCATTTGCTATTATTTTCTCCCATTCTGAAGGCTGTCTTTTCATGTTGCTTATAGTTTCCTTTGCTGTGCAGAAGCTTTTAAGTTTAATTAGGTCCCATTTGTTTATTTTTGCTTTTATTTCCAATATTCTGGGAGGTGGGTCATAGATGATCCTGCTGTGATGTATGTCGGAGAGTGTTTTGCCTATATTCTCCTCTAGGAGTTGTATAGTTTCTGGTCTTACATTTAGATCTTTAATCCATTTTGAATTTATTTTTGTGTATGGTGTTAGAAAGTGTTTTAGTTTCATTTTTTTACAAGTGGTTGACAAGTTTTCCCAGCACCACTTGTTAAAGAGATTGTCTTTAATCCATTGTATATTCTTGCCTCCTTTGTCAAAGATTTGGAGTATTACCCAGCCATTAAAAAGAATACATTTGAATCAGTTCTAATGAGGTGGGTGAAACTGGAGCCTGTTGTACAGAGTGAAGTAAGCCAGAAAGAAAAACCCCACTACAGTATACTAATGCATATATATGGAATTTAGAAAAGTGGTAATGATAACCCTGTGTGCGAGACAGCAAAAGAGACACAGATGTATAGAACAGTCTTTTGGACTCTGTGGGAGAGGCAAAGGGTGGGATGATTTGGAAGAATGGCATTGAAACATGTAAAATATCATATATGAAACGAATCGCCAGTCCAGGTTTGATGCATGATACTGGATGCTTGGGGCTCATGCACTGAGACAAGACAGAGGGATGGTACAGGGAGGGAGGAGGGAGGGGGGTTCAGGATGGGGAACATGTGTATACCTGTGGTGGATTCATGTTGATGTATGGCAAAACCAATACAATATTGTAAAGTAATTAACTTCCAGTTAAAATAAATACATTTATATTAAAAAAAACTCATAAAAATTATCATTTAAAATGCATTCTCCTGTATGCATTTTTCATTTCTACCTTTTCTTGTCTTTTTCTGTTCTAATGTCTGGTAACCATAGATATGCATGACCTTGTTTTCAGTGTAGAAATAGTTCATTCATGCACACATTTTGGCTTTTGGCCTGGGAGCAATGATGGATGTTTGTCCACCCCAAGAAACAATATCCACCTTTGGAGGGAGTACTGGTATGTATAATTCTATAATTGCAGTGTTGCCACATATTATAACAATAACAATAAAACACTCATTTCTGACTTTGTTTCCATGACCCCAGACTACTTGTGGCTATGCTTCCTGTTTTGCCTAATCCTCAACTTGTCTCCAAGTCATCCACTCAGCAGTATCTCAAACCTCCTGCTTAACATTACCATCAGAACTGCACCTGGTCACCTGCTTGCATTGTCCTCACATATTGCAGCAAGTCATGTTAGGAGATCTCCCTTGAATCCTAATAGTTACAATGACTCAAGTGTATCAGATAGATTTACTCTAATACTTCTCACTCCTTCTATTTATTTATTCTGTGCAGATGAGTGGATACTGGCTAAAGTCCTATGAGAAGGCAGAGTAAATCAGAGTTGATATCTTATCATAGGGGATGTAAATGAAGGGAAAAAAATCTTTAGCAAGGATGGATTGGTTGTCTCATGGGGAGCAAGATGGTGAGGGATCCTAGCTTTGCTTCATTGTTCCTTTGTACTATAATTTCCTTGGCACTTTCTATTTAATCATTCAATCTGCAACATTATTCTGGAGGCAGATATTATCATCTCCATTTTAAGATAAGAAAATTGGTTTCAGAAGGCTTAAATAATTTATGGGATAGTGTTGTCAACATTTAAAACCCAGATTTGTCTCACTCAAAAACATGGTTATTATTATGATGTACCTGACTTTACAAATGTTTCTGATCCAGACATTTGAGTTGCATATTCTCTTGACATAGCAAGAATTAGTAGATGAAAAATATAGGCTTCATACAAAGGCTCCTTAATCACCCCAACAACCTCTCATGCCTTTTTTCTTTTTTTCTACACTTTTTTTGGATCTTAATGTAGGGCTAAGGAAGTAGTATGAATGTTCTACTAATAATTTATTCACTTTCCGAGAGTATCTTTTCTTCTCTCATCCATTCTTCTATAGACTTACTCCCTCCCACCCCAGTTTTAATTAATTTTTTCTGCTTTCTTTTTTTCGAAGTGACAGTACAAGAATTTGTTTCAGTAAAGCACTTTTAGTTTTGAACTAGTCATCTTTTTTGTCATTTGTTTCAAGCATTGTCAGTGCCTTTATATTTTTAACTCTGCAAAGACTAACGTTAGTCTTTGAGTAATTAGTTTAGTCACTCAGTCATGTCCGACTCTTTGCGACCCCATGGACTGCAGCATGCCAGGCTTCCCTGTCCATCACCAACTCCCAGAGCTTGCTCAAACTCACGCCCGTCAAATCTGCGATGCCATCCAGCCACTCCATCCTCTGTTGTCCCCTTCTTCTCCTGCCTTCAATCTTTCCCAGCATCAAGATTTTTTCAATGAGTCAGTTCTTTGCATCAGGTGGCCAAAGTATTGGAGTTTCAGCTTCAGCATCAATCCTTCCAATGAATATTCAGGGCTGACTCTACAAAAACAGAGATATACTGTAATATTCCCACTTGCTTGGAATTGTTCTGGCTCATAAAGAAATGCTGTATGTCGTGTTCTTCTTCTAGTCTGCAATTTTTTGATATATACAATATATGACTGCAATCCACCTCATGGGAGAGTGAAAGATTAGTTTGATCACAGATATTATAGCTACCAAGATAACTCTTAGAAAATAAATAATTAAAAGCAAAATGTGGTGTTTGAAAACAAGAAGAAATATTGCAGTTATTGGATACAGTAATTTTAAAATAAAGCACTAAATTATAATTGCTAGTGGGAGAAAGAAATCAGATTTTCCCTGGATATGCAGAAAACATCCACTGTGGAGTTTGTCATGTAAGTGTTTTCAGCTAAACTCTCATAAAATAAAGATGATTCACTACTCATAAGTCAAAATATTTTGTAATTTTAAAAGGTGGCAATTCTTGTTGTATAAGGAATAAGTCCATGCTAATGATCAGACTCGCTTCAAGTAGAATAAAGTTACAATGAAGGCATTAAAAAGTGATATAAAGACATTATACAATTCAAAATAAGATTTCACCAGGAGGAATACTTTGAGTCAATCTGGAGCAAGACATTTAAACATCTTAATGTTATAGATTATCTAAAATCGAGATACTATAGAGAATCTAACCTTGCTGGCTTGTTTGGGGGGACAGGGGTTGAAATATGTATAAAACACATTGCATAGTGCTAGTGAGACTTTTTAAGTGTTCAGTTCAGTTCAGTTCAGTCACTCAGTCATGTTCGTTAAACTAGTGCTATTATGATCATCATCTGAAAATTTTATGATTGGAATAAACACTGATTTGTTTATCATCACCCAGTGTTTAGATTTGAATAGTTTTGCATACAAAGTGTTACACTGAAAAGTTTTTTTTTTAATATAAAATTTCAATATTCTTAGTTTCTTTTGAATGAAAACTAAAGAATATTCATTGAGAGACAGTTTTTACTCTATAATAGAAAAAGTATATCATTTGTGAACATCAAGAGATATGGGTTGAAGTGTGATCTCTAGTTTTCTAGCCCGTTGGAGCAGTTTCACACCATTGTCTTCAAGGGTTATGAGTCTATCACATATCTGTTAGTGCCCTTACTAAAGACAAAACAAGAATTTATTTCCACAGTTTATTCAGTAAATGATGAAAACTCACAGGAATTTCCAGATGGAATATCAAGACTCTGCTGGGGAAAGGAAAGTTTTTATTTGGGGCATTTAGAAAACCTTGAAGAATAAAAAACAACTGAGAAACTCATGATCTGGATTGAATCCCTAGTTCTAGAAAATGCGAATAAACTACATGAGTTATGGTCTGTCAAGATGGAGATGTTACTAAAACCCTTTTTTTTTACATTTTTTTGTATTTAAATTTATTTATTTTTTATTGAAGGACATTCAGAAAACAAAGATCATGGCATTCGGTCCCATCACTTCATGGGAAATAGATGGGGAAACAGTGGAAACAGTGTCAGACTTTACTTTTTTAGGCTCCAAAATCACTGCAGATGGCGACTGCAGCCATGAAATTAAAAGACGCTTACTCCTTGGAAGAAAAGTTATGACCAACCTAGACAGCATATTCAAAAGCAGAGACATTACTTTGCCGACTAAGGTCCATCTAGTCAAGGCTATGGTTTTTCCTGTGGTCATGTATGGATGTGAGAGTTGGACTGTGAAGAAGGATGAGCACCGAAGAATTGATGCTTGTGAACTGTGGTGTTGGAGAAGACTCTTGAGAGTTCCTTGGACTGCAAGGAGATCCAACCAGTCCATTCTGAAGGAGATCAGCCCTGGGATTGCTTTGGAAGGAATGATGCTAAAGCTGAAACTCCAGTACTTTGGCCACCTCATGAGAAGAGTTGATTTATTGGAAAAGACTCTCATGCTGGGAGGGATTGGGGGCAGGAGGAGAAGGGGACGACCGAGGATGAGATGGCTGGATGGCATCACGGACTCGATGGACGTGAATCTGAGTGAACTCCAGGAGGTGGTAATGAACGGGGAGGCCTGGTGAGCTGTGATTCATGGGATCGCAAAGAATCGGAAACGACTGAGCGACTAAACTGAACTGAACTGAACTGAATTGCTTTATAGAAGTTTACTGTTTTCTGTCAAACCTCAGAAACTTTTAAGAATTTTACACAATGGAAGATCTGTTGCAATTCTTAATTTATATTGTAATTTTTTTTGTTTCTATTTTGTTATAGATCTATAAAACCAAATTTCCAATTTGAAGTAATAGATGTGTACAAACATAAATCAAGAAAGTAAATAACTGTTCATGAAGCACAGATACATAGCTGACCTATTAAAAGGTGTAGTCTTTAGACAGGTAAATTCTGTAACTGAATCCACTAATTTCTTTTTGACAAAATTCAAATAAGACTTCAAATTCGAAAAACACTTTTTTTTTAAAGAGTCCCCTGTGCTATATTGTAGGTTCTCATTGTTATGTATTTTATACATAATAGTGTATACATGTCAATCCCAATATCCCAAATCATCTAAGCCTTCATCACTTCCTTAATAGCCATACATCTGTTCTGTAGTCTGTGTCTCTATTTCTACTTGTAAATAAGATAATCTATACCATTTTTTTTTCAGATTCTGCATATATGCAACAATATACACATTAATTAGTATGTATATTATTTGTATTTGCTTTTCTCTTTCTGACACTGTATGACAGTCTCTAGGTCCATCCACATCTCCACAAATGACCCAATTTCACTCCTTTTTATGGTTGAGTCATATTCTATGGTGTATATGTTATCACATCTTCTTATGTTTCCATTCCTCTGTTGATTGCATATACTTTCAACACACCTCAAATGGCAGTTGTCCATTTAGTTAATTACTGCTTTTATGTATAAGCATGTAACATCAGTGGGTGTCCCTGATGGCTCTGTGGTTAAAAGTCCACCTGCAATGCAGGACAGATGGAGTTGATCCCTAGTTAAGATCTCCTGGAAAAGAAAATGGCAACCCACTCTGGTTTTCTCGCCTGGGAAAGTCCAAGGACAGAGGAGCCTGGGAAGCTACAGTCCATGGGGTCACAAAAGAGCCAAACATGACTTATCCAATAAACAATAGCAAACATGTGACATCTATATACTGTCTAGTTTCTGTTGTCGTTGTTGTCATTGTTTAGTTAGCAGTGACCAAAGGGCTCATGTATTCATAATTTCTCTGCTTGTATATTTGTGTGTGCTTTCCTGCTGTAAGGAAGCTGCAATATATGCACTGTGTTACTACATAGAGAGTACTGTATTGTGTGATATTGTAAGATGCAGGAATGTCCACAAGAATGGTTCTGAGCCAAGAGACAGGCTCTCACAAACAGTTTGTGAGAGGTCTCAGCTCATGGGGGTTTTGTCACTGTGAGATTTCACCACTTTTATGAACAGTATTTTGTGGACTTCTTGAGCCTACCCTCTGAAGAAAGTCATCTGAAGGCAGGAATGACCATGGTCAGAATCATAAGGTAACACTGGGCAAGGCATTGTCCTATCAATAGATCTTGCTCCTAGAGAGACAGGAGATGTAGGACTGAATCCCTGAGTGTTGGTCAAGTTTGTGTGGGCACCTCAATCAAAGCACAGTGAAGGATCAGGATAAAAGTGGAAATCAACCATATCTGTGGATCCTTCCCCTAACAAATGTTAGTGGAGAGCAATGATTAGAAATGAAACAATTAAATTAAAATGACACATAAAAGAATGAAACTAGAACTCTTCTAGCATCATACACAAAAATAAACTCAAAATATATTAAAGATCTAACTGTAAGACCAAAAATAATAAAACTCTTAGAGGAAAACTTAGGCAGAACACTCTTTTACATAAACCCCAGGAAGATCCTCTATGACTTACCTTGTAGAGTAATGGAAATAAAATAAAAAATAAACAAATAGGACCTAAAGCTTTTGCACAATGAAAACTATAAACAAGGTGAAAGAAGACCCTCAGAATGGGAGAAAATAATAGCAAATGAAACAACTGACAAAGGGTTAATCTCCAAAATATTCTAGCAGCTCATGCAGCTCAATACAAGAAAAACAAACAATCGAATCAAAAAGTAGGCAGAAGAACTAAATAGGCATTTCTCCAAAGAAGATATACAGATGGCTAACACATGAAAAGATGCTCAACATTATTCATTATTAAAGAAATGGAAATCAAAACTACTGTAAGCTATCACCTTACATGGGTCAGAATGACCATCATCAAGAAATCTACAAACAATAAATGCTGAAGATGTTGTGGAGAAAAGTGAACCCTCTTGCACTGTTGGTGGGAATGCAAATTGTTACAGCCACTATGGAGAACAGCATGGAGATGTCTTAAAAGACTGGGAATAAAACTACCATATGACCACCCAACAATACCACTACTTGGCATACACCCTGAGAAAACCATAATTGAAAAAGACATGTACCCCTGTGTTCATCTTGGCACTATTTACAATAGCTAGGACATGGAAGCAACCTCTATGTCTATCAACAGATGAATGGATAAAGAAGTTGTGGTACAAATATACAATGGAATGTTACTTAGCCATTAAAAATAACACATTTGAGTCAGTTTTAATAAGGTGGATGAAACTGGAGCCTATTATATAGGGTGAAGTAAGTCAAAAAGTGAACAATGAACATTGTATACTAACACGTATTTATGGAATCTTGAAGCATGGTATTGATGAACCTATCTGCAGGGTAGCAATGGAGACATTGACATAGAGAAGGCTCGTGGACACGGCAGGGGAAGGAGAGGGTGTGAACAACATTGAAGCATATACATTACCATATGTGAAATTACATAGCCAGTGGGAATTTGTTGTGTGATGCAGGGAGCTCAAATCCAGTGCTCTGTGACAACCTAGAGGGGTGGGATGGGGTGGGAGGTGGGGAGGAGGTTCAAGAGGGAGGGGACATATGTATTCCTATCACTGATTCCTGTTGGTCTGTGTCAGGAGCCAATACAATATTGTGGAGCGATTATCCTCCAATTAAAAATAAATAAATTTAAAAATGACAATCAAGTGAGAAAGAGATCAATTTTCCTTTTTTTTTTTTTTTCTGGCCTACTTTTGTAGGTGAAGATTAGTTTTCTCTTCATTTTTTTATCTTTTATTTTCTCTTCTCTCTTTAAGAATTCCAGCTCTTAAACATCTACCCCACATGTGCAGACTACCTGTGCCATTTCCTTTTCCATTCTCTCAATAAAATACCCATTTTCTTATGCCTAGAACTGTTACATTCTCAGCAGAGCTCTAAAATCTTATAATTGGGATTATGTTTTTAGAAAGTAAATACATGTTTGCAAGTCTTGTCACACTGTTGCCTTGTAGAGATTACTTGTGGTGACAGATTGTCTGCATCTAATGGGCTTAGAGTTACTTTAAGGTTTAAATTTTGAACAGTTCTTAGCATAATGCCTTGTGTTCAGTGTATCAACTGGCGGGTGATATGTAACTGCATGGATTAATTGATACTTTTCTTTTTCCAAGAATTAGTAAATATCACCCAGAAAATAAAACTTTGTAGCTATTATGAATATCTTCATTCTTACAACTTCTTAAAAAATTAAAAATATTAACTTTTAAGAGGCAAAGATCAAAGTATTTTCATATATATTAAAGGTATGAAATAGAAACCATGTTTTATGGTTAGAAAGACACAATTTTTAAAAATTTGTCTTAGAGCTAACTAAATAGAGATTTTGCTTTACAATTTTTTAAAATAATTTCAATGTGAAAAGAATATAATAATTCAATTATAAAAGACAAAAGCTCATTTTATGATTGCTCTGAAATACCAGTGCCTTCTTTTCTTATAATAAATGCCAGTAAACATGTAAGATGTTCCTTAGTACAAAGTGCTGGTATCTGTTTATTATGCAATGGCAGGAAGTGCCAAGAAAACACAAATTAACAGTGTTTTCCATGAGTGAACAAACGATTATACCTCCACTGACTCATCAGAGGTGAACAAAATATGTATTAAAAAGGTGCCCCTTCCTTTCAGGCCAACACAGCCCCATGCCTTCAAGAGCTGAGCGAGGGTGGACTTCAGCCCACAGTCAACCCCTCAGCTACTAGTGCTTACCAGTTAAAAGCATCCCCGATGACTTTTGTGGATCACCTATGCATGTCTTAGGAGTTACAGAACATCAGAAGTATTCCCCCCTCTACCTGCACTTTCCAGCTTTATATTCATTTTCAGATTTTCTAGGCAAAATGTGGAATGGTATGGATTGTAATTATTTCTTTTTACACAGTCTAACACTATCTTCACAAGCCTGAGGATTCAACCTATTGGTATTTTCCTAAATTGGTTTCTTCTGTGGGCTGGTAGCTGTAATATTTGTGAACAAATTTATTATTTTTCCTAAATAAATTGTGACACCTTTTAGTTCTTCAAAATTTAACTTCTTTTGGAGATTTGGGAGAGAGGCTTTAAGAGATTCTCAGAACAAGAGCCAAAAATTAGGAATCAGCTCTTTAGAAAGTAGCTACTACTACTACTACTACTAAGTCACTTCAGTCGTGTCCGACTCTGTGCGACCCCATAGATGGCAGCCCACCAGGCTCCGCCGTCCCTGGGATGCTCCAGGCAAGAGCACTGGAGTGGGTTGCCATTTCCTTCTCCAATGCATGAAAGTGAAAAGTGAAAGTGAAGTCGCTCAGTCATGTCCAACTCTTCGAGACCCCAGGGACTGCAGCCTACTAGGCTCCTCCGCCCATGGGATTTTCCAGGCAAGAGCACACGTTGCTAAAACCTATTGGCATTGGTTTTACTCATTTCTTGCGTCCTGGCCTCCAGGTCTGACTTTAACTATTGCATACTAAACTGTCTCAGTTTCTTAGTTTGATATTTGCTACAACTTGTCTCATGATTGCTACAGAATAACTCTGTGCTACACTTCCATTTACAAAGCTCAAATTAAAGAACTGATTCTAGTGAAATACTTTTCTGTCCTTCTTGGGCTAATGTGTTAGTACTTATTTCCGAGACTATCCCATTTCTAACGTCAGAGGAAACTGTTTCAGGTAACCAGACTTCCCATTTATTTTGCTAGTGTTAGTGACCAGACAGAATCAACATATGGCATCTTTGATTCTCCTGCATTAGGAAGCCTGTCATTCCATCATAAAATGGAATTTGATCAATTTGAAAAATATTATGAAGAAATTCTGTTCTGCTCTTCTTGCTATTACAAAATTCTACATGCTGATTTTACTTGACATATTCTTATCTAATATTTTCAACCAAAATTTGTAACAGATGGGTAGGTATCTTTCATGTTGTTATGGGAGTAAAGATCAGGTTAAGAACTGGGTCATGAAAAAAAAAAACAAAAAAGAACTGGGTCATGTATTCATTATTGTGAAGTTCAAGCTATAGAGTGATCATCTAACAAGTTTCTGTGGAATTGAATTTCTTTTCCACGTTCTAGATTATAGTTTCATGTACAGATATGGTGTACACTGAGGAACAGAAAATAGGAATCTTGCCTTAAAATACCTAGACATTCCCCCAGAAAACTCTTAGGCCTTAAATTCTGAATAGGTTATACTGTGACATTCAGGCAAGGATAATCTGCCCAAACTCAAAAAGTTATGTGTGAATGTATGTGTGCCTGTGGGGGTGTATAATATTTTGCAATTATATACCATATTTTTAAAATATATGATTAGGAAATATATCAAAGAAACAGAAATTATTTTCATGCTGGCATATACAAAAATGTGTAATAATGATGAAAATATTACTACTCAGTCTTCAAGAATATGGGAAAGCCTTATGTATTTATTTGTTCTTAGGTGTGATCTTCATTCCCTCATCAGGATTGAACTTGTGTCCCCTGCAGTGAAAATGGGGGACCTTAACCAGCTGATGGCCATGGAAGTCCCAAGCCTTATCTGGATAAACAACTTAGAATTTAATTAGGAAATAGTGACAGATCTGTAGGACTGGGTCTAGGAAGGTTTTGTATTGCCTTGTTACAGAGAGAATGAGATGGAGAGTGATTTGGATGGCAACTTGGAAGGGATCGGGTGAACAGGAATGGGCAGGAGTGCAGTACATTTAATGGTGTACATTTACTTTGGGATGCAGCCTACTGACTAATTAGCCCAGAGAGGAAAATCTTAATGCCATGCTATTTTTTTTTTTTTCCTGGAAAACCATAGAAACAAAAACATTTGCCTTAATTTTAAATATCAGTTTAATTTTAGCTTTTGCTTGTTTTAGATATTCATTTTCTCTGAATTCATTTTATTGACATTTTGCTTCTTTGCCTCATAGAGTTTAGGAAAAGATTTGAAGACACTAAATCAGCTATCAACAACCATCCAGGACTTTGGAATGAAACAGGAAGCAAAGAAACACTCGACAAGTTATATTTAAGCTTGAGTGAAGTCTATAGTATGGGCCACTCTTTAAGAGGCAGCTAAATTTTTACATGAAATAGGATGGCGTCACTATTCTGTAAACCAGAACTATAATATTTAATATTGTTATCACAACAAGGAATAAACAATTGCTTAAGGAAATGGGTGATCCTGGTTCTCTGAGCTACAGTGCTGACTCAGTCATGCAGAACTAATTTCCTGGCGGTCTCTGAATGCACATAAAGCTGCTCTGTAGCTGCCGCTGACAATGAACTAGTGACTGGAAAAAGGAATCTTAAACACAGTCACATCTCCTCACTGTTAAAATCCTGTTCACAAAGCGGCCTGATGTAATATGCTGCACGACAGGAATAGCATTTTTTAAAAATGGCTAAACAGTATACAAAATTTCTCATCTTCCTTTTTTTGGGAAGTGTTGCTAGGCAACTATATCATTTATATATATTTATTCCTCAGATCACCAAAAGTCTGTTCTGGCTATTTTTTTCCAATGAATACTTAAATGTTGAAAAGTTTGTTGGATACATGATTTTATAGTAAATATTTGCCATGACATATTAAATGAGACAATTGTTTAAATTTAGAATGACTTTTTTTTAAAGTCCTAAAACAATTTCAGTAGAGAATTTTATAGGAAGAGTGCTAATATCTGATATGTAAAAGAAATACATCACTTTAACCAACTTGTAACCTAATTGCAAAGGCTGACTTGCTAATTAGTGTTTATCGATTGGGATGCATCACATGACTGAGTTTGTTTAAATTGCAAATATTAGAGCCACACTGATTTCTCAGACTTTACTATTTGGCAGAAAACAAAGCTGAAAGTTGCATCATACAGTCACCCCATGTGAGTTTTGCAAGGGACTGATTGTACTGGCGATCCTTCTGGGCACATAACAAGACTTTACTGCCCTCTAGTAGTTACAGGATTTGCCATGTTCATTTGACAAATAGGTTGTATTTAGAAATTTAGAGATATCTGAGAGAAACATAGCTTCAATATCTAAGAGGAAAGATTAAATGTGTTAGAAGTGAAGATAAGACTAGATAACTTTTTTTTATCATTCTCATCTGAGTTAAGCATTAATGTAAAATTCAGTTAGGATATAGTCATATTGGTTACTTCTTCTTATCTTATTTGATTCACCTTTTCATCATGTGTGATACCTTCTAGTCAACATCAATTTTTGAAACAAATTTAATATGAGGAAATAGGCTCTTTTACATATTAGAAAATATGGTATAGAATAAAACAAGTTGGGGTTATAAAATACACAATTGATTACAGCAGATTTATTAAATCTGTTTTTATTTGTATTCTTGTTTATAACCATTTTTCTGATAATGTTTTGTGGAAAAATTAAAGACATATTTTCTTTTTGGGAAGATCAATATATATATATTTTGACATTTTCCCTTATTTGTTATGTTGTATAGGGCTACAGTCCATGGCATCACAGAGAGTCAGACACCACTGAGTGACTCTCGCTTTGCTTATAGTCCTATTTTTCTTCGTATTTCTACTAGATCTTTCATAGACTGATTACTGGATTTTTAGTTTTTATACATTAAGGGCATTCCTCTCAAATTTCGTATTTTTTTTCTAACAGTTTTCTATCTATATTTTGTTATGTTGTTCAATGAGTAGAGGACTATCTATGTTATGCTTTTATTATGCATTTAGCTTTCATTAACATGTTTGTTACAATTTTGCTTTTTGTGTAAATTCTTTTCTTGATATAATATTCCAATGTTTACTTGTTTTCTTTGTAAACTTTCATTTCTCTTTTCTTTAAACATTTTAATATCGTGGTCCTTTTGTGAGTGGTAGTAGTGGACTCTGTTACTGTTTTGTGTTTTAATTAATTAATTAATGTACTTTTTATTTCTTGGTCATGCTGCCAGCATATGGGATCTTAGTTCCCTGAACAGGGATCAAACTCACAACCCTACAGTGAAAGCTCAGTGTTAACCACTGGACCAGGTGGGAAGTCCCACCTCTGTTACTCTTCATCTCTCTTTTTCCTAAAGTCTTCCTCTCCTGCTTGTGAGGCTATGATGAACTCGACCTTTACTTTGTGAATCCCACATACCCAGCTACAGTGTTCAGTTCAAAACAGATTTGTAGCCATCATTGGGCTGATCAGAGATCTGCTGTTGTTAATTATTTATTCATATGAAAATAGAATCACTGCAGTTCAGTCACTCAGTTGGGCCAGACTCTTTGTGACCCCATGGACTGCAGCATGCCAGGCCTCCTTGACCATCATCAACTCTCGGAGTTTACTCAAACTCATGTCCACTGAGTTGGTGATGTCATCCAACCATCTCATCCTCTGTCGTCCCCTTCTCCCGCCTTCAATCTTTCTCCCATGGACTGCAGCATGCCAGGCCTCCTTGACCATCATCAACTCTCGGAGTTTACTCAAACTCATGTCCACTGAGTTGGTGATGTCATCCAACCATCTCATCCTCTGTCGTCCCCTTCTCCCGCCTTCAATCTTTCCCAGCATCAGGGTCTTTTCAAATGAGTCAGGTCTTCGCATCAGGTGGCCAAATTATTGAAATTTCAGCTTCAGCATTAGTTCTTCCAATGAATGTTTAGGACTGATTTCCTTTAGGATGGACTGGTTGGATCTCCTTGAAGTGCAAGGGATTCTGAAGAGTCTTCTCCAACACCACAAAAAGCATCAGTTCTTCAGCACTCAGCTTTCTTTATAGTCCACCTCTCACATCCATACATGACTACTGGAAAAACCATAGCCTTGACTAGATGGACCTTTGTTAGCAAAGTAATTCTGCTTTTTAATATGCTGTCTAGGTTGGCCATAAATTTTCTTCGAAGAGGCAAGCATCTTTTAATTTCATGGCTGCAGTCACCATCTGCACTGATTTTGGAGCCCCACCCCCCCAAAAAAAGGTCTCTCACTGTTTCCATTGTTTTCCCATCTATTTGCATTGAAGTGATGAGACCAGATGCCATGATCTTAGTTTTCTGAATGTTGAGTTTTAAGCCAACTTTTTCACTCTCCTCTTTCACTTTCATCAAGAGGTTTTTTAGTTCTTTGCTTTCTGCCATAAGTGTGTTGTCATCTGCATTACTGACGTTATTGGTATTTCTCCAAACAATCTTCATTCCACCTTCATCCAGTCCAGCATTTCTTATGATGTACTCTGCATATAAGTTGAAAAAGCAGGCTGACAATATATAGCCTTGAGGTACTCCTTTTCCTATTTGGAACTGGTCTATTGTACCATGTCTAGTACTAACTGTTGCTTCTTGAGCTGCATACAGATTACCGAGGAAGCAGATCAGGTGGTCTGGTATTCCCATCTCTTTCAGAATTTTCCAGTTTATTGTGATCCACACAGTCAAAGGCTTTGGCGTAGTCAATAAAGCAGAAATAGATGTTTTTCTGGAACTCTGTCTTTTTCGATAATCCAATGGATGTTGGCAATTTGATCTCTGGTTCCTCTGCCTTTTGTAAATCCAGCTTGAACATCTGGAAGTTCATGGTTCACATACTGTTGATGCCTGGTTTGGAGAATTTTGAGCATTACTTTGCTAGCGTGTGAGATGAGTGCAATTGTGTGTGGTAGTTTGAGCATTCTTTGGCATTGCCTTTCTTTGGGATTGGGATGAAAACTGATCTTTTCCAGTACAGTAGCCATTGCTGAGTTTTCCAAATTTGCTGACATATTTAGTGCAACACTTTTACAACATCATCTCTTAAGTTTTGAAATAGCTCAATTGGAATTCCATTACCTCCACTAGCTTTGTTCATAGTGATGCTTCCTAAGGCCCACTTGACTTTGTATTTCTGGATGTCTGGCTCTAGGTGAGTGATCACACCATTGTGATTATCTGGGTCATGATGATCTTTTTTGTAAAGTTCTTCTGTGTATTCTTCCCACCTCTTTTTAATATCTTCTGCTTCTGTTAGGTCCATCCCATTTCTGTCCTTTATTGTGCCCATTTTTGTATGAAAAGTTCACTTGGTATCTAATTTTCTTTAAGAGATCTCTAGCGTTTCCCATTGTATTTCTTGCCTCTATTTCTTTGCATTGATCACTGAGGAAAGCTTTCTTATCTCTCCTCACTATTCTTTGGAACTCTGCGTTCAAATGGGTATATCATTCCTTTTCTCCTTTGCCTTTCACTTGTCTTCTTTTCTCAGCTATTTGTAAGGCCTCCTCAGACAACCATTTTGCCTTTTTGCATTTCTTTTTCTTGGGGATGGTCTTGATTCCTGCCTCCTGTACAATGTCATGAAACTCTGTCCATAGTTCTCCAAGCACTCTATCAGATCTAATCCCTTGAATCTATTTGTCACATCCACTGTATAATCGTAAGGGATTTGATTTAAGTCATACTTGACTGGTCTAGTGGTTTTCCTTACTTTCTTCAATTTAAGTCTGAATTTGGTAATAAGGAATTCATGATCTGGGCCACAGTTAGCTTCCAGTCTTCTTTTTGATGATATAGAGCGTCTCCATCTTTGACTGCAAAGAATAGACTCAGTCTGACTTCTGTATTGACCATCTAGTAATGTCCATGTATAGAGTCTTCTCTTGTGTTGTTGGAAGAGGGTGTTTACTATGACTATTGCATTTTCTTGGCAAAACTCTTAGCCTTTGCCCTGCTTCATTTTGTACTCCAAGGCCAGATTTGCCTGTTACTCCAGGTATCTCTTGACCTCCTACTTTTGCATTCCAGTCCCCTATGATGAAAATGACATCTTTTTGGGGTGTTAGTTCTAGAAGGTCTTGTAGGTCTTCATAGAACCATTCAACTTCAGCTTCTTCAGCATTACTGGTCAGGGCACAAATTTGGATTACTGTGATATTGAATGGTTTGGCTTGGAAATGAACAGAGATCATTCTATCGTTTTTGAGAGTGCATTCATCTACTGAATTTCAGACTCTTTTGTTGACCATAATGGCTACTACATTTCTTCTGAGGGATTCCTGCCCACAATAGTAGATATAATGGTCATCTGAGTTAAATTCACCCATTCCAGTCCATTTTAGTTCTCTGATTCCTAACACGTCTTTATTCACACTTGCCACCTCCTGTTCGACCACTTCCGGTTTGCCTTAATCATGGATGGAACGTTCCAGGTTCCTATGCAATATTACTCTTTACTTTCATCACCAGTCACATCCACAACTGGGTGTTAATTTTGCTTTGGCCCTGTCTCTTCACTCTTTTTTGGAGTTATTTCTCCACTGATCTCCAGTAGCATATTGGACACCTACCGACTTGGGGAGTTCATCTTTCAGTGTCCTATCTTTTTGCCTTTGCATACTGTTCATGGGGGTTTCAAGGCAAGAATACTGAAGTGGTTTGCCATTCCCTTCTCAAGTGGACCATGTTTTGTCAGAACTCTCCACCATGACCTGTGTCCGTTTTGTGTGGCTCTACATGGCATAGCTCATAGTTTCATTGAGTTAGACAAGGCTGTGGTCCATGTAATTGGATTGGTTCGTTTTCTGTGATTGTAGTTTTCCGTCTGTCTGCCCTCTGATGGAGAAGGATAAGAAGCTTCCTGATGGGAGAGACTGACTCTGGGGGAAACTGAGTCTTGTTCTGATAGGTGGGGCCATTCTCAGTAAACCTTTAATCCAATTTTCTGTTGTAGGGTGGGGCTGTCTTCCCTCCTTGTTATTTTGACCTGAGGCCAAACTATTTTGGTCCCATCACTTCATGGGAAATAGATGGGGAAACAGTGGAAACAAGTGTCAGACTTTATTTTTGGGGGCTCCAAAATCACTGCTGATGGTGACTGCAGCCATGAAATTAGAAGACGCTTACTCCTTGGAAGAAGAGTTATGACCAACCTAGATAGTGTATTCAAAAGCAGAGACATTACTTTGCCTAACTGAACTGAACCACCTATAAATGACACAAGCACATTCACCGTATTTTCTAATAATACAGTCAGTAGTTTTCCAATCAGTGCTTCACACCTTTTTCTACAAGCACCACAGTGCTAAGAAAAGAACATGTGCATGACATAGTGAAGGCAAAGCAAGTGCCACTGACCTAGAGCTCCAGTGAGTGCTTCCAGGCCACAGGGCTGAGGAGGTGACCATTTCAGCCAACAGCAGGACCTCAATGGCAGCTCCTAAGAAACCAGATCTGACTTCTCCTTACAGAGTTTGCTTAGAATAATACCATTAGCAGTTCAGTTCAGTTGCTCAGTTGTGTCTGCCTCTTTGCGACCCCATGGACTGCAGCACTCCAGGCTTCCTTGTCCATCACCAACTCCTGGAGCTTGATCAAACTCATGTCCATCGAGTTGGTGGATACCATCCAATCATCCCATCCTCTGTCATCCCCTTCTCCTATGCCCAGTAAGCTGGAGACACATGAGGGACTCAGAGTTCTCAGCGCATCTGCCTCCCGCTCCATGCTGGGGCAGAGGTGTGCTGACGGCCATGGCTGCCACTGCTCTGCATCCATTTGGAACCTTCTCAAGGCAGGTGTGCAGCTGGAATTCCCACTGTTAGGGACGGCCATCGGAGGACGGCACTGTGGACGGAAGGGATTTCCTTGGATAGTGTTTCCTGTTTTCTTGGAGGTTAAAATATTGTTAACTTAGCTGATTCCCAATCATTGGACCACCAGGGAGCATCCATTTGGAACCTTCTCAAGGCAGGTGTGCAGCTGGAATTCCCACTGTTAGGGACGGCCATCGGAGGACGGCACTGTGGACGGAAGGGATTTCCTTGGATAGTGTTTCCTGTTTTCTTGGAGGTTAAAATATTGTTAACTTAGCTGATTCCCAATCATTGGACCACCAGGGAAGTCTGCATACTTGTATTTTTAAAGCTATTTTTTTTTTAACTTGTTCTCTCGGCCTTAGCAAGGCTAGGTTTAGAGAATAGATTGGTCGCTTTTAGAAAGTTCTGGTGTCAGGAGCAAGGAGGTTATACTTAAAATAGAAAAGAAAAGAAAAGAAAAAAAAACCAAACCCTTAGTGTAGAAAAACTGAAACAGAAAAGCAGAAAAAATTAAAAAATCACTGATGATTTTAGCACTATGAATTAATTACCAGTGATGTTCTGGAGAGTGTGTATTATAAATTATATACACATGTGCTTTACTGAAATAATAGTTTATTAGACACATTACATATTGCCTGATTAAAAGGAGAAGAAAAAGCCCTTAAACTATTAGTGTTCGTTCTAATGTTAGTAGTCCTTTGTGGTGTGTTTTCTTGGTGGTAGTGTGGTATTCCCGATATGGGTGTGCCATAATTTTTATAACTCATCTAACACAGGTATCTTTCTTTAGATAACTTTCTTTGTGTAGTCTTTAACTTCCTAAAGGACGGATGCTCAGGGTTGGAGTTACTCGCTTAGCCATTGGGACATTTTGAGGTGTTCTCCAGGTGTCGCCCTCTGGAAACTGGGCCAGCTAATATTCATTCACAGCAGCGCATTGTTTGTCCTTTTGCTTGTCCGTGTTCGTCTGTTGACTGAAGAGGTGTTGAGGATTTATGTGTCTGGTGTAATTCTTAGGCCACTGAGGCACGTGAGAAGTAGTTTCTGCATTGCTGGAGCTGAGGCGGGTAAGGGACACCATCTGACTACACGCAGCTGTGAAAGTACAGCTGTGGTAGAGTCCCTTGCGTATCATACCTTTGTGAACTTTGATATTAGGGCTCTCTATTTATGTGTGGTATTTAAGGCAAAAATTGAATTTTATTTTTTTGCATGACTAGAAGAATTTGAAATTTTTTTCATGTTAATTAATGGCTTATTTCTATTCTATTGTATTCTTTTTTTTGTTAATTACCTGTTCATGCCGTTTGTGTATTTTCTAATGGGGATATTTGCTGTCATTGATTGGTAAGGCCCTCATACCATACCCTCTCCTGGTGTGTCATTGCAGAAGGTAGTGCCTTTACCTGAGGCTCTGCAGTTCAGACAGAGGGCTTCCCTCTTTGCCTCTCGGTGACCCTGGGGTCCTCACAGCAGAACTTGGGTCTGTGGAGGTCCAAAGCCAAGATTCTGTCTGCCTGGTTGTGTGGACAGGCTTCTCAAGTCCTGTAAATTTTAGTAGAGCCTGGACATTTGTGCTGTACTGCTGATCCCAGTAGGGTCTTCCTGAACTGGCTGGCTTTCTGGGTATTTTTGAGGAGTTTGGACTAATCAGGATTTGGCCAGTTTAGTTGGAGGAGTTACAGTTCTTTGCAGTTCTGTGGAGTTTTCCTTTCTTCTTTTTTTTAAACATTTTAATTAAAAAATTTTAAGCCTATTATTATTTTTCTACATTTATTCCTTAGTTTCCTTTTCTGACTATTCTTTCCCCTTTGCAGTTAATCTTTAATGTATATAAACCTTCTTTATATAGCTCTATTTAACTTGGCATGTCTAATCTTTCTTTTCTTTCTTTCCTTTCCTCTCACAATATTGTTAGTTTCATTTTCATTGCTTTATTTCCTCTGAACTGGCTGGCTTTCTGGGTATTTTTGAGGAGTTTGGACTAATCAGGATTTGGCCAGTTTAGTTGGAGGAGTTACAGTTCTTTGCAGTTCTGTGGAGTTTTCCTTTCTTCTTTTTTTTAAACATTTTAATTAAAAAATTTTAAGCCTATTATTATTTTTCTACATTTATTCCTTAGTTTCCTTTTCTGACTATTCTTTCCCCTTTGCAGTTAATCTTTAATGTATATAAACCTTCTTTATATAGCTCTATTTAACTTGGCATGTCTAATCTTTCTTTTCTTTCTTTCCTTTCCTCTCACAATATTGTTAGTTTCATTTTCATTGCTTTATTTCCCACTTTGCACCTTGCCTTAGTTTTGTTTTCCACTTTATACTTTAGTTAGTTTTGTTCTGGTAGATATAATTTTTGGTCTCCTTTGTTCACCTGGTAAATCAATAGTACTTTTTTGTTGTTGGACTGTTTTGATTTTGCTTATGGTGCATTGGAAAAGGTCAGTTTTCATTCAAATCCCAAAGAAAGGCAATGCCAAAGAATGCTCCAACTACCGCACAATTGCACTCATAGATGGGGAAACAGTGGAAACAGTGTCAGACTTTATTTTTCTGGGCTCCAAAGTCACTGCAGATGGTGACTGCAGCCATGAAATTAAAAGACACTTACTCCTTGGAAGGAATGTTATGACCAACCTAGATAGCCTATTGAAAAGCAGAGATATTTCTTTGCCAATAAAGGTCCGTTTAGTCAAGGCCATGGTTTTTCCAGTGGCCATGTATGGATGTGGGAGTTGGACTGTGAAGAAGGCTGAGTGCTGAAGAATTGATGCTTTTGAACTGTGGTGTTGGAGAAGACTCTTGAGAGTCCCTTGGACTGCAAGGAGATTCAACTAGTCCATCCTAAAGGAGATCAGTCCTGGCTGTACACTGAAAGGACTGATGCGAAAGCTGAAACTCCAATACTTTGGCCATCTAATGTGAAGTCTTGACTCACTGGAAAAGACCCTGATGCTGGGAGGGATTGGGGCAGGAAGAGAAACGGATGAAAGAGGATGAAATGGTTGGATGGCATCACTGACTCAATGGACATGAGTTTGAGTGAACTCCAGGAGTTGGTGATGGACAGGGAGGTCTGGCATGTTGTGATTCATGGGGTCGCAAAGAGTCGGCCATGACTGAGCAATTTAACTGAACTGAACTTATGGGTGTATATATGTATATTCCATTCCAAGACCCAACATCAACCAACCACTAGTAGAACACCGTGTGCAGGATGCCTCATCCAAACAACAAGCAAAACATAAATACAGACTCAATCATCCAGATGCAGGATTACCACCTCACTCAGTCCTGCCCATCAGAGGAAAAAAAAAAAAAAAAAAAACTCAGCACAAATCTCACCCTATATGAAGGTTATATGAACCACTGGACCTATGTTATGAGGGCAGGAACCAAAAGGAAGAAAGAATTCAACGTGGAGCTTGGGAAAAGTAGACCTCAAACACAATAATTTTTTTTTTTTTTTTTAATGAAAAAGCAGAGATATATGGCACAAATGAAGGAACAAATTAGAAACATAGAAGCCCAAATAAATGAAGAGGAAATAGGCAAGCTACCTGAAAAAGAATTCTAAATAATCATAGATGATCAAAAAGCTTGAAAACAGAATGGAGAAAATGCAGCAATCAATTAACAAAGACCTAGACATATTAAAGAATAAGCACACAGAGACAAACAACACAGTTACTGAAATTAAAAATACTCTAGAAGGAATCAATAGCAGAATATCTGAAGCAGAAGAACGGATCAATGAGCTGGAAGATAAAATGGTGGAAATAACTGCTGAAGAGCAGAATAAAGTAAAAAGAATGAAAAAAAAAACTCAGGATAGTTTCAGAGACTTCTTGGACAATATTAAATACACAAACATTTGAATTATCAGGGTTCTACAAGAAGAGAAAAAGAAAAGGTATGAGAAAATTTTTGAAGAGATTATAGTTGAAAAATTCACCAACATGGAAAAGGAAATAGTCAAGAGCAAGAGGTGCAAAGAGTCCCATAGAGGATAAAACCAAGGAGAAGCATGCCAATACACAAACTAACAAAGATTAAACACAAAGAAAAAATATTAATAATAGCAAGGGAAAAGCAACAAGTAACATACAAGGGAAACTCCATATATTTGACAGCTGATTTTTCAGCAGAAACTCTGCAGGCCGGGAAAGAATGGCAGGATATATTGAAAGTACTGACATGGAAAAATCTACAACCAAGAAACTCTACCCAGCAAGGATCTCATTCAAAATTAATGGAAAAATAAAAAGATTTTCAGAGAAGCACAAAAACAAACCTCAAACAATTAAGAAAATGGCAATAGGAACAAATATATCAATAATTATTTTAAATGTAAATGGATTAAATGTTGCAACCAAAAGACATAGACTGGTTGAATGGATAGAAAAACAAGAACCTTATATATGCTCTCTACAAAAATTCTACTCTAGGTCTAAAGACACTTATAGACTGAAAGTGAGAGAATGGAAAAATATATTCCATGCAAATGGAAAGCAAAAGAAAGCTAGGGTAGCAATCCTCATATCAGAAAATGTAGACCTTAAAATAGAGAATATTACAAGAGATAAGGAAGGAAACCTCAAAATGATCAAGGGATCAATCCAAGAGAAAGACATAACAATTGTAAATATCTAAGCACCCAACATAAAAGCACCTCAATACATAAGACAAACACTAACAGACATAAATGGAGAAATTGACAGTAACACAATAGTAGGAGACTTTAACACCCCACTTACACCAATGGACAGATCTTCAAAACAGAAAATTAATAAGGAGCCACAAGCCTTAAATGATACATTAGATGAGATGGATCTCATGGGTATCTTAAGGACATTCCATCCAAATGCAGAAGCATTCATCTTTGTCTCAAGTGCACATGGAACATTATCCAGGATAGACCACATGTTGGGTCACAGATAAAAAATCAGTAAATTTAAGAAAACTGAAATTGCATTAAGCATCATTTCCAACCACAATGCTATGAGACAAGGTATCAATAAAAATTAAAAAAAAAGGACAGATACCGCTAAGATGGCAGAGGAATAGGATGGGGAGACCACTTTCTCCCCCACAAATTCATCAAAAGAACATTTAAACATTGAGTAAATTCCACAAAACAACTTCTGAATGCTGGCAGAGGACATCAGGCACCCAGAAAAGCAGCCCACTGTCTTCAAAAGGAGGTAGGAAAAAATTATAAAAGACAAAAAAAGAGACAAAAGAGGAAGGGACGGAGCTCCATCCCAGAGGGGAGTCTTAAAAAGAGGAAAGTTTACAAGCACCAGGAGGCAATCTCACTGCTGAGTCTGTGGCGAGCCTTGGAAGCACAGAGGGCAACATAACAGGGAGGAAAAATAATAAATAATTAAAACCCACAGATTACGAGGCCAACGATGGCTCCCCCAGTGGCGAAGCAGCGCAGATGCCTGCACCCACATAGGAAAGCGGGGGCTGGGCAGGGAGGCACGGGCTGCATTGCTTAGAGTGGGGATCTGGCCTGAGCGCCCCGAGCGCAGTCTGGGCGAACTAACTTGGGCTAGCAAGCCAGACTGTGGGATAACTAACACGCAAAAAACCAGCCCTAACCTAAGACACCGCCAGGCCCATGCACAGAACAAAGGACTGAACAGAGACAGCCGGCTGCAGACCATCCCCCTCCAGTGACAGGCAGCCAGAGCCAGAAGAGGGCAATCGCAGCCCCAGAGAGACATTATCTACCAAACTGTAAGCAGGCTTCTTTGCTAACTAAGACTTCTTGGGGTTCTGGACGGTCAACATTGGCCTGAGAAGGTGCGCCGGTTGTACACCCAGAAAACGGAGTGGCAGGAATGGGGGAGGCGATAAGTCACAGTGACCACGCTCGCCAAACACCTCATCACCTAAGCTGCTCAGACCTGGGAAAGGCACAAAACGTAGGCCCAACTGAGTCTGCGCCTCTGAGGACTATCCGAGTGCCTGAACCTGAGCAGCTTAGACCTGGGAGGTGCATGCAGCCCAGGGCCAGCCTTGGACGGTTCCTGGTGGAGCAACCTAGAGCCTGAGCAGTGTGGGCAGGGAGGGTGCATGCACCGTGAGCAGGGGCAGGCCCAGTGTGGCTGAGGCACTGCGAGTACACGCCAGTGTTATTTGTTTGCAGCATCCCTCCCTCCCTACAGCACAATTGAATAATTGAGCCTAAAAAAAGTATCCACCACCACCCCCTTTGTGTCAGGGTGGAAATCAGACACTGAAGAGACCAGCAAACAGAAGAAGCTAAAACAGAGGGAACTGCCTTGGAAGTGACAGGTGCAATAGATTAAAACCCTGTCGTTGGTACCAACTACATAGGAAGGGGCCTCTAGATCTTGAGAAATATAAGCTGGACCAAGGAACTATCTGAAAATGAACTGACCCCACAATACCCACAAAAACACCAGAGAAAGCCCTAGTTATATCTTTACTATTTTCATGATCATTCTTAAAAAAAATTTTTTTTTTAATTTTAAGTCCTCTATTACTCCTTTAATTTTCACTTTTATAACCTACTATTACTTTGAAAAAAAAAAAAAGACCCTATTTTTTAAAAGCATGTCCATCAGCAGTTGAATGGATAAGAAAGCTGTGGTACATATACACAATGGAGTATTACTCAGCCATTAAAAAGAATTTATTTGAAGCAGTTCTAATGAGATGGATGAAACTGAAGCCGATTATACAGAGTGAAGCAAGCCAGAAAGAAAAACACCAACACAGTATACTGACATATATATGGAATTTAGAAAGATGGTAATGATAACCCTGTATGCGAGACAGCAAAACAGACACAGATGTAGAGAATGGACTTTTGGACTCTGAGGGAGAGGGAGAAGGTGGGATGATTTGGGAGAATGGCATTGAAACATGTATACTATTATGTAAGAAACAAAGCGCCAGTCTATGTTCGATACAGGATACAGGATGCTTGGGGCTGGTGCACGGGGATGTTTCAGAGAGAGGATATGGGGTGGAGGGTGGGAGGGGGATTTAGGATTGGGAGCTCATATACACCTGTGGCGGATTCATGTCAATGTATGGCAAAGCCAATACGGTATTGTAAAGTAAAATAAAATAAAAATAAAATTAAAAAAAACATTAATAAACAAAAAAAAGCAAACTTCACATATATATATATATTATAATTTTTGTGACTTTTTTTCCTCTCTCTCTCTTTTTTTCTTCTTATCTTTAATATCGTATTTTTGAAATTCCAAACTCTACTCTAGATTTTAAATCTTTGCTTTTTGGTATTTGCTATCCATTTTGTACCTTTAAGAACCCAATCTTCAGTACCCATTTTTACTTGGGACCGAGATTACTGGCTTGACTGCTCTCTCCCACTTTGGACTCTCTTTTTTCTCCACCAGGTCACCTCTATATCCTTCTTCTCCCTTCTCTTCTCTACCTAACTCTGTGAATCTCATTGTGTGTTCAAGATGGTGGTGAACACTTAGCGAACTGATTACTGTCTGGATCTGTCTCGCTCCTTTTGATTCCCCACTTTTATCCTCCTGGCCACCTCTGTCTCTTTCCTCCCTCTTGTCTGCTCTGTATAACTCCGTGAACATCTCTGAGCAGTCCAGTTGTGGAGTGCACATAAGGAAGTGATTACTAGCTAGCTTGTTCTCTCCTCTATTGATTCCACCTCATCTCATTCGGGTCACCTCTAAACCCTTACTCCCCTTTCTATTCTCCATGTAACCCTGTAAACCTCTCTGTGGCGGTTCCTGTCCCTCACTGTGGAGAAACTTTTCATCTTTAACCTAGATGTTTTATCAATGGTGTTGTATAGAAGGAGAAGTCTTGAGACTACTGTAAAAATAAGACTGAAAACCAGAAGCAGGAGGCTTAAGTCCAAACCCTGAGAACACTAGAGAACTCCTGACTCCAGGGAACATTGACAGGAGCTCATCAAATACCTCCATACCTACACTGAAACCAAGCACCACACAAGGGCCAACAAGTTCCAGAGCAAGACATACCACACAAATTCTCCAGCAACACAGGAACACAGCCCTGAGCTCCAATATACAGGCTGCCAAAGTTACTCCAAAACCACTGACATCTCATAACTCATTACTGGACATTTCATTGCACTCCCGAGAGAAGAAATCCAACTCCGCCCACCAGAACACGGACACAAGCTTCCCTAACCAAGAAACCTTGACAAGCCACCTGTACAACCCCACCCACAGCAAGGAAACTCCACATTAAGGAGAACTCCAATGCAGCAATATAAAAAAGATGAAGAGACAGAGGAATACCCAGCAGGTAAAGGAACCAGTCCATTCTGAAGGAGATCAACCCTGGGATTTCTTTGGAAGGAATGATGCTAAAGCTGAAACTCCAGTACTTTGGCCACCTCATGCGAAGAGTTGACTCATTGGAAAAGACTGTGATGCTGGGAGGGATTGGGGGCAGGAGGAGAAGGGGACGACTGAGGATGAGATGGCTGGATGGCATCACTGACTCGATGGATGTGAGTCTGAGTGAACTCCGAGAGATGGTGATGAACAGGGAGGCCTGGCGTGCTGCGATTCATGGGGTCGCAAAGAGTCGGACACGACTGAGCGACTGAACTGAACTGAACTGAAAGGAACAGGACTTCCCTGGTGGCTCAGAGGTTAAAGTGTCTGCCTGCAATGCAGGAGACCTGGGTTCAATCCCTGGGTTGGGAAGATCCCCTAGAGAAGGAAATGGCAGCCCACTCCAGTACTTTTGCCTGGAGAATCCCATGGAGGGAGGAGCCTGGTAGGCTATAGTCCATGGGGTTGCAAAGAGTCGGACAGGACTGAGTGACTACAATTTCAAAGGAATAGGATAAATCCCCCAAACCAAAGAGGATGAGATAAAGAATCTACCTGATAAAGAATTCCAAATAATGATAGTGAAAATGACCCAAAATCTTGAAATCAAAATGGAATCACAGATAAATAGCCTGGAGACAAGGATTGAGAAGATGCCAGAAAGGTTTAACAAGGACCTAGAAGAAATAAAAAAAGAGTCAATATATAATGAACAATGCAATAAATGAGATCAAAAAAACACTCTGGAGGCAACAAATAGTAGAATAAGGGAGGCAGAAGATCGGATTAGTGGATTAGAAGATAGAATAGTAGAAATAAATGAATCAGAGAGGAAAAAAGAAAAACGAATTAAAAGAAATGAGGACAATCTCAGAGACCTCCAGGACAGTGTTAAATGACTCAACATTCGAATCATAGGAGTCCCAGAAGAAGACAGAAAGAAAGACCATGAGAAAATACTTGAGGAGATAATAGTTGAAAATTTCCCTAAAATGGGGAAGGAAGTAATCACCCAAGTCCAAGAAACCCAGAGAGTCCCAAACAGGATAAACCCAAGACAAAACACCCCAAGACACATATTAATCAAATTAACAAAGATCAGATACAAAGAACAAATACTAAAAGCAGCAAGGGAAAAGCAACAAATAACACACAAGGGGATTCCCATAAGGATAACAGCTGATCTTTCAATAGAAACTCTTCAGGCCAGGAGGGAATGGCAAGACATACTTAAAGTGATGAAAGAAAATAACCTACAGCCCAGATTACTGTACCCAGCAAGGATCTCATTCAAATATGAAGGAGAAATCAAAAGCTTTACAGACAAGCAAAAACTGAGAGAATTCAGCACCACCAAACCAGCTCTCCAACAAATGCTAAAGGATATTCTTTAGACAGGAAACACAAAAAGGGCATATAAACTCGAACTCAAAACAATAAAGTAAATGGCAATGGGATCATACTTATCAATAATTACCTTAAACGTAAATGGGTTGAATGCCCCAACCAAAAGGCAAAGACTGGCTGAATGGATACAAAAACAAGACCCCTATATATGCTGCCTACAAGAGACCCACCTCAAAACAAGGGACACATACAGACTGAAAGTGAAGGGCTGGAAAAAGATATTCCATGCAAATAGAGACCAAAAGAAAGCAGGAGTAGCTATACTCATATCCGATAAAATAGACTTTAAAACAAAGGCTGTGAAAAGAGACAAAGAAGGCCACTACATAATGATCAAAGGATCAATCCAAGAAGAAGATATAACAATTATAAATATATATGCACCCAACATAGGAGCACCGCAATATGTAAGACAAATGCTAACAAGTATGAAAGGGGAAATTAACAATAACACAATAATAGTGGGAGACTTTAATACCCCACTCACATCTATGGACAGATCAACTAAACAGAAAATTAACAAAGAAACGCAAACTTTAAATGATACAATAGACCAATTAGACCTAATTGATATCTATAGGACATTTCACCCCAAAACAATGAATTTCACCTTTTTTTCCAAGTGCTCATGGAAGCTTCTCCAGGATAGATCACATCCTGGGCCATAAATCTAACCTTGATAAATTCAAAAAAATCGAAATCATTCCAAGTATCTTTTCTGACCATAATACATTAAGATTAGATCTCAATTACAAGAGAAAAACTATTAAAAATTCCAACATATGGAGGCTGAACAACACGCTTCTGAATAACCAACAAATCACAGAAGAAATCAAAAAAGAAATCAAAATATGCATAGAAACGAATGAAAATGAAAACACAACAACCCAAAACCTGTGGGACACTATAAAAGCAGTCTTAAGAGGAAAGTTCATATCAATACAGGCATACCTCAAGAAACAAGAAAAAAGTCAAATAAATAACCTAACTCTACACCTAAAGCAACTAGAAAAGGAAGAAATGGAGAACCCCAGAGTTAGTAGAAGGAAAGAAATCTTAAAAATTAGGGCAGAAATAAATGCAAAAGAAACGAAAGAGACCATAGCAAAAATCAAGAAAGCAAAAAGCTGGTTCTTTGAAAGGATAAATAAAATTGCCAAACCATTAGCCAGACTCATCAAGAAACAAAGAGAGAAAAATCAAATCAATAAAATTAGAAATGAAAATGGAGAGATCACAACAGACAACTCAGAAATACAAAGGATCATAAGAGACTACTATCAGCAATTATATGCCAATAAAATGGACAACGTGGAAGAAATGGACAAATTCTTAGAAAAGTACAACTTTCCAAAACTGAACCAAGAAGAAATAGAAAACCTTAACAGACCCATCACAAGCACGGAAATTGAAACTGTAATCAGAAATCTTCCAGCAAACAAAAGCCCAGGTCCAGACGGCTTCACAGCTGAATTCTACCAACAATTTCGAGAAGAGCTAACACCTATCCTACTGAGACTCTTCCAGAAAATTTCAGAGGAAGGTAAACTTCCAAACCCATTCTATGAGGCCACCATCACCCTAATACCAAAACCTGACAAAGATGTCACCAAAAAAGAAAACTACAGGCCAATACCACTGATGAACATAGATGCAAAAATCCTTAACAAAATTCTAGCAATCAGAATCCAACAACACATTAAAAAGATCATACACCATGACCAAGTGGGCTTTATCCCAGGGATGCAAGGATTCTTCAATATCCACAAATCAATCAATGTAATTCACCACATTAACAAACTGAAAAATAAAAGCCATATGATTATCTCAATATATGCAGAGAAGGCCTTTGTCAAAATTCAACATCCATTTATGATACAAACTCTCCAGAAAGTAGGAATACAAGGAACATACCTCAACATAATAAAAGCTATATTTGACAAACCCACAGCAAACATTATCCTCAATGGTGAAAAACTGAAAGCATTTCCCCTAAAGTCAGGAGCAAGACAAGGGTGCCCACTTTCACCGCTACTATTCAACATAGTTCTGGAAGTTTTGGCCACAGCAATCAGGGCAGAAAAAGAAATAAAAGGAATTCAAATTGGAAAAGAAGAAGTAAAACTCTCACTGTTTGCAGATGACATGATCCTCTACACAGAAAATCCTAAAGACTCCACCAGAAAATTACTAGAGCTAATCAATGAATATAGTAAAGTTGCAGGATATAAAATCAACAGACAGAAATCCCTTGCATTCCTATACACTAATAATGAGAAAGTAGAAAAAGAAATTAAGGAAACAATTCCATTCACCATTGCAACGAAAAGAATAAAATACTTAGGAATATATCTACCTAAAGAAACTAAAGACCTATATATGGAAAACTATAAAACACTGATGAAAGAAATCAAAGAGGACACTAATAGATGGAGAAATATACCGTGTTCATGGATCGGAAGAATCAATATAGTGAAAATGAGTATACTACGCAAAGCAATCTATAGATTCAATGCAATCCCTATCAAGCTACCAGCGGTATTTTTCACAGAACTAGAACAAATAATTTCAAGATTTGTATGGAAATACAAAAAAACCTCAAATAGCCAAAGCAATCTTGAGAAAGAAGAATGGAACTGGAGGAATCAACCTGCCTGACTTCAGGCTCTACTACAAAGCCATGGTCATCAAGACAGTATGGTATTGGCACAAAGACAGAAATATAGGTCAATGGAACAAACTAGAAAGCCCAGAGATAAATCCACCTATGGACACCTTATCTTTGACAAAGGAGGCAAGAATATACAATGGATTAAAGACAATCTCTTTAACAAGTGGTGCTGGGAAAACTGGTGAACTTCTTGTAAAAGAATGAAACTAACACTTTCTAACACCATACACAAAAATAAATTCAAAATGGATTAAAGATCTAAACGTAAGACCAGAAACTATACAACTCCTAGAGGAGAACATAGGCAAAACACTCTCCGACATAAATCACAGCAGGATCTTCTATGACCCACCTCCCAGAATATTGGAAATAAAAGCAAAAATAAACAAATGGGACCTAATTAAACTTAAAAGCTTCTGCACAACAAAGGAAACTATAAGCAATGTGAAAAGACAGCCTTCAGAATGGGAGAAAATAATAGCAAATGAAGCAACTGACAAAGAACTAATCTCAAAAATATACAAGCAACTTATGGAGCAACTGGAGTGTATTATACAGAGTGAAGTAAGCCAGAAAGAAAAGCACCAATATAGTACACTAACACATATATATGGAATTTTGAAAGATGGTAATGATAACCCTGCATGTGAGACAGCAAAAGAGACACAGATGTAGAGAACAGTCTTTTGGACTCTGTGGGAGAGGGAGAGGGTGGGATGATTTGGAAGAATGGCATTGAAATGTGTAAAATATCATATATGAAACGAATTGCCAGTCCAAATTTGATACATGATACTGGATGCTTGGGGATGGTGCACTGAGATGACCCAGAGGGATGGTATGGGGAGAGAAGAGGGAGGGGAGTTCAGGATGGGGAACACGTATATACCTGTGGTGGCTTCATGTTAATGTGTGGCAAAACCAATACAATATTGTAAAGTTTAACCTCCAGTTAAAATAAATAAATTATAAAAAACTTTAAAAAGCTGCAAAAAAACACAAACACATTGAGATCAAACAGTACATTTCTAAATAATGAACAGGTTATTCAAGAAATCAAAAGGAAAATAAAAAAATTCTAGAAGCAAAAGAAAAGGAAAACACAACAACTCCAAACCAATGGGATGCCACAAAAGCAGTTCTAAGAGGAAAGTTTATAACAATACAATCCTACTTCAAGAAACAAAAAAACATCAAATAGACAACCTAACTTTACACCTAAAACCACTGGAAAAAAAAAAAAAAAGAACAAAAATAATCCAAAATTAGAAGAAGGAAGGAAATCGTAATGATCAGAGCAGAAATAAGTGAAAAAAGAAATGAAAGAAACAATAGTGAAGTTTAATAAACTAAAAGCTGGTTCTTTGAGTGGATACAAAAAATCAACAAACCTTTAGCCAGGCTCATCAAAAAAAAAAAAAAAAAAAACAATTTGCAGATGACATGATACTATATAGAGAAAACCTTAATGTGTCATGAATTGGCAACCCACTTCAGTATTCTTGCATAGAGAAGCTCATGGACAGAGGAGCTTTGTGGGGGTCCATGGGGTGGCAAAGAGTCAGAAACAAGTGAGTGACTAATACTTTCACTTCATTTTCAGTGTGTGCTTAGTTGCTCAGTCACCCTAATGTTTCATTCAAACTATTATGAATTCAGTCAATGAATTCAGTAAAAATTGCAGAATGCAAGATTATCATTGCTTTCTATTCACTAACAAGCTATCAGAAAGAGAAAACAAGAAAGTAATCTCATTTAAGACAGTATCCAAAGAATAAAATAGCCAGGAATAAGTTTAACCAAGAAGGTGAAAAACATAAAATCTGAAAATTATAACACATTGGTGAAGGAAATTATTATTATTATTTTTTTGATTATACAAAAAAGAAAAGACAGAAAAGATATTGTGTGTTAATGAGTTAGAAGAATTAATCACTGAAGTGGCTATAATACCAAATATACAGTTTTAATGCAATCCACATCAAAATTCTCAAGATGATTTTTACAAAATTAGAACAAATAATCATAAAATTTATATGAAACCTTAAAAAGCCTAAATTGACTAAGCAATCTTGAAAAGTGAAAACAAAGCTATAGGTATTATGTTTCCTGGCTTTAGACTATATTGCAAAGTGACAGTATCCAAAACAGCATGGCACTGGAACAAAATAGGCACAGAATTCAATGGAATAGGCTAGAAAGCCCAGAAATAAGCTCACACACCTGTGGTCAATTAATCTAAAATAAGAAGGCAAGAATATACCTCTTCAATAAATGGTGCTAAAAAAATTGGAAAGGTATATCTAAAGAATAGGATAAGAACATTATCTCACATCATATAGAATGAATTCACAATAGAAATAAAGTCTTAAATATAAGAGCTGAAACTATAAAACTAGAAGAAAATATAGACAGAACACTCTTTGATATAAATCATAACAGCATTCTTTTGTATCGATTTCCTGTCTCCTAAAGGGAAATAAATAAACAAATTGGACATAATTAAACTTAAATGATTTTGTGAAACAAAAGAAACCATTGACAGAATGAAAAATTAACATACTGAATGGGAGAAAATATTTGCAAATGACATGATCAGCAGGGGTGAATATCCAAAATTTATAAACAGTTTGTATACCTTGAAATCAAACCCTCACAGGAAACCAATTTACAAAAGCTAAGAAGACTGAATAGACATTTTTCCAAGGAAGACGTACAGATGGACACCCAATGAAGAAATGCTCAGTTTCACTGTCAGAGAAATATATATCAAAACAATGCTGAGCTATTATCTCACACCTGTTTAAATAGACCCGATGTTCATTGCAGCACTGTTTATAATAGCCAGGACATGGAAACAACCTAGATGTCCATCAGCAGATGGATGGATAAGAAAGCTGTGGTACATATACACGATGGAGTATTACTCAGCCATTAAAAAGAATACACTTGAATCTGTTCTAATGAGATGGATAAAACGAGCCGATTATACAGAGTGAAGTAAGCCAGAAAGAAAAACACCAATATAGTATACTAACACATATATATGGAATTTAGAAAGATGGTAATGATAATCTTGTATGCAAGACAG